>OZ025242.1:35736151-35793651 GCA_964019155.1 Osedax fenrisi
TTATCTATAGAGGTTATTGTCACCTAATACCATAACCATGATAACATAGCCCTAATACCAAACCCTAATACCATAACCCTAATACCATAACCCTAATACCATAACCCTAATACCAAATCCTAATACCATTACCCTAATACCATAGTCCTAATAATAAAGCCCTAATACCTAAACCACATACCTGAACCATAATACCTAAGCCCTAATACCATAACCCTAATAACAAAGGGCTTTGCTAATATTATAGTTTGTCGTAACTTTATATTAACTTTCTTATCATTTAAATATTGCATTGTTTACAGATATTTCACAAACTTTCACTTCCGTTACCACAAAATGAATGCCAGCATTTGCCAAGTTTGTCACAAGGTTAATTTTTAATTCATTAATATATTAATAATTAATTATTATTACAAAGTAGTATTAGTATTATTATTAATATTAGTATTACTATTATTATTACGTACTATAGTACTATTAATACAACTGTATATATTAATATTACTAATACTCTTTCTATTACTACAATGACTACTACTACTACTATTAATAGTACTATTACTATTATTATTAGTATTACTATTAATATTACTATTACTATTACTATTAATATTAATATTAGTATTAATATTACAATTATATTTAATAAACTAGTACTATTACTATTATTATTACTATTATTATTACTATTACTATTACTATTACTATTTATATTAATCTTACTATTATTATTAATATACTAATATTTTTAATATTACTATTACTATTATTAATATTAAAACTAATACTAATACTATTACTATTACTAAAACTATCACTATTACTATTACTGTAACTATTACTATTACTATTACTATTAATATTAATTGTACTATTACTATTACTATTACAATTACTATTACTATTACTAATACTATTAGTATTACTATTACTATTACTATTACTATTTCGAATACAATTACTATTACTATTACTATTATTATTAATGTACTATTACTATTACTATTAATAAACTATTACTATTACTATTACTATTCCTATTACTATTACTATTACTATTACTATATTATTTCTATTACTAATACTATTAGTATTATTATTTCTATTACTATTACTATTACTATTACTATTACTATTATTATTAGCATTACTATTACTATTACTATTACTATAGTAATTATATATACTATTTTTATTACTATTAATATTACTATTAATATTACTATTACTATTACTATAACTATTACTATTAATATACTATTATTATTACTATTACTAATACTATTACTATTACTATTACTATTACTATTACTATTACTATTAATATTACTATTACTATTAATATACTATTACTATTACAATTACTATTACTATTACTATTACTATTAATATTACTATTACTATTACTAATACTATTAATATACTATTACTATTAATATTAATATTATTATTACTATTACTATTAATATTACTATAATATTACTATTACTATTACTATTACTATTACTATTACTATTACTAGTACTATTATTATTACTATTATTATTACTATTACTATTACTATTACTATTACTATTACTATTTCTAATACAATTACTATTACTATTACTATTATTATTAATGTACTATTACTATTACTATTAATAAACTATTACTATTACTATTACTATTACTATTACTATTACTATTATTAATAATATCATTATTACTATTAATATTACTATTACTATTAATATACTATTACTATTACTATTAATATTACTATTACTATTACTATTACTATTACTATTACTAATACTATTACTATAGTAATTATATATACTATTTTTATTACTATTAATATTACTATTAATATTACTATTACTATTACTATAACTATTACTATTAATATACTATTATTATTACTATTACTAATACTATTACTATTACTATTACTATTACTATTACTACTACTATTACTATTAATATTACTATTACTATTAATATACTATTACTATTACAATTACTATTACTATTACTATTACTATTAATATTACTATTACTATTACTAATACTATTAATATACTATTACTATTAATATTAATATTATTATTACTATTACTATTAATATTACTATAATATTACTATTACTATTACTATTACTATTACTATTACTATTACTAGTACTATTATTATTACTATTATTATTACTATTACTATTACTATTACTATTACTATTACTATTAATATACTATTACTATTAATATACTATTAATATTACAATTACTATTACTATTACTATTACTAGTACTATTATTATTACTATTATTATTACTATTACTATTACTATTACTATTACTATTACTATTAATATAATATTACTATTAATATACTATTAATATTACAATTACTATTACTATTACTAATACTATTAGTATTACTATTACATTTACTATTACTATTTCTAATACAATTACTATTACTATTACTATTATTATTAATGTACTATTACTATTACTATTAATATACTATTACTATTACTATTACTATTCCTATTACTATTACTATTACTATTACTATTACTATTACTATTACTATATTATTTCTATTACTAATACTATTAGTATTATTATTTCTATTAATATTACTATTACTATTACTATTACTATTACTATTACTATTACTAATACTAGTACTATTATTATTACTATTATTATTACTATTACTATTACTATTACTATTACTATTACTATTAATATACTATTACTATTAATATACTATTAATATTACAATTACTATTCCTATTACTATTACTATTACTATTACTATATTATTTCTATTACTAATACTATTAGTATTATTATTTCTATTAATATTACTATTACTATTACTATTACTATTACTATTACTATTATTATTAATGTACTATTACCATTACTATTAATATACTATTACTATTACTATTACTATTCCTATTACTATTACTATTACTATTACTATTAATATACTATTACTATTAATATACTATTAATATTACAATTACTATTCCTATTACTATTACTATTACTATTACTATATTATTTCTATTACTAATACTATTAGTATTACTATTACATTTACTATTACTATTTCTAATACAATTACTATTACTATTACTATTATTATTAATGTACTATTACCATTACTATTAATATACTATTACTATTACTATTACTATTCCTATTACTATTACTATTACTATTACTATATTATTTCTATTACTAATACTATTAGTATTATTATTTCTATTAATATTACTATTACTATTACTATTACTATTACTATTATTATTAGCATTACTATTACTATTATTATTACTATACTATTACTATTACTATTACTATTACTATTACTAATACTATTACTATACTATTATTATTACTATTAATATTACAATTAAAATTACTATTACTATTACTATTACTATTACTATTACTATTTCTAATACAATTACTATTACTATTACTATTATTATTAATGTACTATTACTATTACTATTAATATACTATTACTATTACTATTACTATTACTATTATTAATAATATCATTATTACTATTAATATTACTATTACTATTAATATACTATTACTATTACTATTAATATTACTATTACTATTACTATTACTATTACTATTACTAATACTATTACTATAGTTATTATATATACTATTTTTATTACTATTAATATTACTATTAATATTACTATTACTATTACTATAACTATTACTATTAATATACTATTATTATTACTATTACTAATACTATTACTATTACTATTACTATTACTATTACTATTACTATTACTATTACTATTACTATTACTATTACTATTAATATTACTATTACTATTACTAATACTATTAATATACTATTACTATTAATATTAATATTATTATTACTATTACTATTAATATTACTATAATATTACTATTACTATTACTATTACTCTTACTATTACTATTACTAGTACTATTACTATTACTATTATTATTACTATTACTATTACTATTACTATTACTATTAATATACTATTACTATTAATATACTATTAATATTACAATTACTATTACTATTACTATTACTATTACAATTACTATTACTATTACTATTACTATTATTATTACTATTACTATTACTATTACTATTACTATTACTATTACTATTAATATACTATTACTATTAATATACTATTAATATTACAATTACTATTACTATTACTAATACTATTAGTATTACTATTACATTTACTATTACTATTTCTAATACAATTACTATTACTATTACTATTATTATTAATGTACTATTACTATTACTATTAATATACTATTACTATTACTATTACTATTCCTATTACTATTACTATTACTATTACTATTACTATTACTATATTATTTCTATTACTAATACTATTAGTATTATTATTTCTATTAATATTACTATTACTATTACTATTACTATTACTATTATTATTAGCATTACTATTACTATTATTATTACTATACTATTACTATTATTATTACTATTACTATTACTATTACTATTACTATTAATATACTATTAATATTACACTTAATATTACTATTACTATTAATATTACTAAACTATTACTATACTATTACTATTACCATTATTATTAATATTACTATTACTATTACTATTACTATTACTATACTATTACTATTACTATTATTAATAATATCATTATTGCTATTAATATTACTATTACTATTAATATACTATTACTATTACTATTGATATTACTAGTACTATTACTATTACTAATACTATTTCTATATTATTACTATTACTATTAATATTAATATCAATATTACTATTACTATTACTATTACTATTAATATTATTATTACTATTACTATTACTATTATTATACTATTACTATTATTATTACTATTACTATTACTAATACTATTACTATTACTATTAATATAGTATAGCGACCAACACCATAATTATTATCAACATCATTATTATCATCAGAATTACCATAATTAGTAGATGTATTACTATTTACTAGTAGATGTATTACTATTCAATTTATCACACGAAATAGATCGAAGCCTACTCATCGGTCATGCATTATCATGATAATGAAATCATAACTCCCTGCCCTACCTGCCCATTAAGCCACCCCACTAACACCTTTACCTATAGCTACACCCCACTAATACCTACACCTATGCACCTATACAGGTAGTCGGAGTTGCTACATGTACGCCAATGAATCGATGTAACTGTGTTCAGCTGGTCGGCCCACAAATACCAATGCCAGCCATGCGAATACATAAGTGCGGTTTACCCATGCCAGCAATGTACTCGGGTCCGATCATTTCTAATCTCATTCGCTATTCGGCCATGCAACCCGGCCGAGGTAGCTTGTTCGGTTCAGCACATCATATGCAGAGTGATGTCGTCATGGCAACGACTGACGGTAACGATGTTACGATGAGTGGCAGTGATGACGTTGTCATGGGCAGTAGTGATGCAGCTATTGCAATGGACACTAGCGATGATGCTGGCTTAACAAACGAGTTAATGGATATAGATAATGATGGTGGTATAGATATCTGTAGGAATATTGTCGAGGGTAGCGAGAAAGGTGAGCCTATGGAGCTTGACCAGAGGGCTGACCACGCGATCAAACTAGTAAGGTGTCCATCAATGTCCAGAGAGGGTCCTACTCCCATGAACGATACCAATAATAATAATACTGACCATCACGATGAAAATGAGCCTATCGAATCGAAAGATTCGACTCGCGAAGAAGACCAGGTAACCGAAAGTGACGTTCCTGCCACACCCACTAGCAGCGACATAACTACGCCCACTATTGACGCCCGCCCCGTAGCTAGAGCGCCGTCTCCCCCTAGTTATCCAGCGTTGAGAGCCGACGATGTTAAGAGGGTTCTTAACGAAAGATTGATGGCTGACGCTATGCGCGTTCGTAATAGGGTAACACCCAAACCTAGGTCACGTGTAGTAATTAATCTTACTCTGGACAATATCGAGGACGATCTGGAAGACGAGAGAAGTCAAAGTGAAGACGAGGTCAGCTTGTACGGAGTGAGCAGCGTATGCGCTAGTCACCAACATGCTGACAATGTAGCGGGCCAGCAAATAACGAATAAGGAAGACAAAAAAGATCAAAAAAAAAAAGAGAAAATGATAAAAAAAGAAGAGAAGAATGTAGAAAAAATTAAAAAAGAGAATGAAGAGAAACTTAAAAACGCAAATAATCAGAAAGAGGAGAAGAAAATGAAAGAGAAAACACAAAAAGTAACACAAATAAAAATTGACCCTAAAGAAGATACACAAATAAAAGAAATTAAAAAGAAAGATGAAAAGATTAAGAATAATGAAAATATCAAAAAAGATAAGAATAAGAATAACCCTACCGAGTTACCAGGAATCGCAGGACCGTCGATAAAGGGAATCTTGAAAAAACCAAAAACATCGTTTAAAATAAATAAAAAATCGAAAAGGTCTAAGTCTAGAAATACGGCAGAAGACAATAAAACTTCCGGTACGTCGAAAGCTATAACTAATACGCCGGTAGCTGCGAACTACTCTAGTTCAGACAATACGGCTACTAAAGACAATGTAACGGTTGACAAGGAAGAGAAGAGTAAGAGGGCCAAGACGAGACGAAGGGTATCCCAGCCTCCCGTCGCCGTCCCCATCGCTTCCACATCGACAGCAGCAGACACTAAACAAACAAAAGACACTAAGAAAAAAAACAAAACACCTCGCAAGCATAAGTCACTACGGGAAAGAAGCGACCACGACAAAGCCCAGCGTGACGAATATGCTAATCAAAAGCGACTACGCGAGGCTGGAATTCTTAGGTTGACATCTTCACCGGATGTGCGTATGCCCGTATCGAAACGAGAGGTCCTGCAACGTGAGGTTCCGGTTCTAAGACCACACCCTAACCACACACCGGTACGACACGCATCCCCTAAGAAAGCCACCACAGTGGTAATATCGGCCCCGGCAGGTTATAGGATCGCGAAACCACTTCCTCCATCTTATAAGATACCGCGAACTTCGAAGTCATCGCCACGCCCCATGGTCACGCCCCTATCTCGAGATGAATACCGGGAGCATGTGAAGAGAAACTTCGGTAAAATACCTCAAGCCGTCGGTTGGCCGGCTTATAACGCCCCCAAACCGCAACGTCCACCACAAAGTGAGAAACTCTACCAAAATATGTATAGGAACAATATGAAGGAAATCAGAAGTTTCTGTATCGTTGATAGAGGAAGGTATACATCTGAGACTAGGGCTCTGGAAATGCAAGAGGCATTGGATGCTGTCAACTTTCCTAATGAACCCCCTAGAATCATACTACCACCGTCCACATTTAGGAAAGATCGTAAGAACATGATACGGGAGATGGCATATGAATGGAATAGTGTGCGACCCCCTAAAAGGGAACGGGATGGTGTAGATACAGAGAAGGCGGCAGAAGAGGACGAGGGTTGCGGAAAGAGACGAAAACAGCAGTAGGCCGGTGAGAAAGTGACGGGGTCACCACTAAAACAAAGCAAGCTACATTTCGAAACGTCAGTCCAGGCAAACTATTCTTGAACACAAAAATTTAAACATTTACAATAAAGTGGTGACCCAAATATTTGTTTAATTTATTGTAGAAAATACATATATATATATATATATATAATATATATATATAATATTATATATGTGTGTATGTGTTAATATAACTTATATTATATGTCGGTAATAATAATTATTTTATATTTAATATATCATAATTAGGACAATTAAATAATTCATTTTGAACATTGGTCATGGGTACTAATTAAGTAAACAATGTTAATTTAATTTAATTGTCTTCTACTATGTTTATTACACTATATATATATATATATATATATATATATATATATATATCTCCATACTTATGCACATGATATACACAACTTTATGTAAAATATTCAGAAGAACATGACACGCTCTCCTCTCTCATTAATAATTAGCTCACAGCTAACTCACTCATCTTCGTAACAATTAAAACAGGTGTTATCTTCATTCACCTTCTACTCTGAAGTTAAATACTTTATCATACTCAAATTCAGTAGTAACGGTATTCTGTCGGTATCAATTGATACTTAAGTAATCAACACATGTACACAATATTGGTGTTATATCTGACAGTACATTTTAATTTTTTTAAATTGTTTTCCAAGTTCACAAAGTAACTATACTATCAACTACACTATACATCATTCAAACATAATATACACTGCTACTATTATAGATTCTGTATACACCCTATATACTACCTATCTGCCTACATCCCTATATCCTACCTCTAATCTACTACTGTAACTCCATCCTTTACAATGTACCCTACATCTAACAAGACCTCCTATAACCTCGAGGTTATAGGATGTCTTGCATCTAATCGATTACTGTAACTTAATTCTTTCACTATACACTGTTAGAAGTAAGGGTTCTTTGAACAAGCATTTTTGTCCAAAGAACCCTAAATACGAAATATATATATATTATAAATGGGTTCTTTTCAATGATCGAAGTATAAAAAACCCTATGATTTTTATATAAGGTTCTTTGGATTCGTAAAATTAAAAGAACCCTTTGTAATTTCTAATGATAATGATAATACTATGTTAATATGTAATATATAATATATGTATACATATTATTAAAATTACAATGTTATATTAATATATTTATATACATTTTTGTAAACTAGTTATATAAATCATATTTGATAAAAATCAAGTAATAAATAATTAAACCTATTATTAATATTTAAATTACTATTCTAATTTTAAATATTTTATGATGAATGCAAATTTATACATTTTAAAATAACTCTGGTGTCTATTCAGCCACGCATACATATTTCGCTTTTTACTAAAGATTTCCGTGGAGAGGAAAAATTTAATAAGTGTTGTATTGTTATTTATAGTCATTGAATATGACCTGTGACCCTTGACACATTTCACATTAACTTCATTTTGTAAATAAATATATACCTAGTTACTTACTTTTACTTTTAATCCCGTGACGCATGCATCGTAGGGGGAATCATGTTGCTTGCAACAATTACAACTTTTCTCCATCTGTCTCTATCCCTCGTCTTCTCCAACAGTTCATCTAACGACTTGTTTGTCCACAGAGTGATGTTTGAAATCCAGTCTTTCTTTGGGCGACCTCTGCTTCTTGCACCTTCAACTTTTCCTTGCATGATAGTGTTTGCCAAACTATTATGGCGACATATGTGCCCATAGTATGACATTTTCCTTCTTTTGATGGTTGTCAGCAGAGGTTCGAATTTGCCTACCAATTTTATTATTGTCTCATTTACATATTGATTAGTTTTCATATGTCGATAATTGATTTCAAGAAGTATTCTATGAGCTTTGTTTTCGAATGCCGAGATCCTCTTTTCTTCATTTGACATTAGCGTCCAGGTTTCACAACCGTATAGTAGTATAGATATAACTAGCGATCTGTATAAATTGAATTTTATTTTAAAGCTGATATTTTTACTGGTCCATATAATGTTTAATCTTATCATTGCAGATGTAGAAGTAGCTATGCGAATTCGTAATTCATTACCTGACGCTCCATCCGATTTTAGGGTCGATCCTAGATATTTGAAAATTTGTACATCTTCGAGTAGTATTCCATCCATGTAGATTTTAGCGCACTTATCATTATTCTTTGAATTTACCATCGTTTTGCTCTTCTCTTGGCTTATTTCCATGCCGTGGGCTTTTGAAGATTCGACTAGTCAGGTCTTGTAATTCGGTATTGCTTCCTGCTATTAGGTCGATATCGTCTGCGAATCTAAGGTTGCTGATCTTTCGACCGCCAATCGAGATAGTTGAAGTATACTCATCGAGCGTGTTTATCATAATTTGTTCAAGGAAGATGTTGAACAATACTGGAGAGAGTAAACATCCCTGTCTGACTCCTACAGTTGTGTTGAAGAAGCTCCCGGTTACATTGTTGATAAGGACTGCACTAGTAGAGCTAGAATATAATGATTCTATTGTTTCTATGATATCTTGTGATATTCCGAAGTTATACATACTTTGCCATAAACCTTTATGCCATACACGGTCAAAAGCCTTTTTAAAATCAATAAAGTTGTGATATACATCTTTATTGTTTTCTATGTGCTTTTCCATGTGAATTCTGCAATTGAGGATTTGTTCAATTGTGCTTCGGGATTTTCTAAAGCCTGCCTGTTCTTCTGCTAGGATTGTTTCAGCTTGTGGGTTTAGACGGTTTAGGATTATTCTTAGAAGTATTTTAGCTTGAAGTAGGGTGCGGTAGTTTGAACATTTCCGTGAGTCACCTTTTTTCGGAATTGGTATTATAAGTGATTTAGTCCATTGGTCTGGCCACTTCTTTGTTTTCCATATTTGTTGACATATTATGGTGAATATTTTGATCAGACTTTCACCTCCGTGTTTTAGAAGTTCACCAGGAATGTTATCAGGACCTGGCGATTTCCCATTCTTAAGAGTCCGAATTGCATTACGGACTTCAGATTCAAATATTGGGAGTGATTCTTCATTGTTGTTCATTATATTCGGTTTTAGTAGATTATTGTCTGGTTTAATTTTAAAATTATATAAATCTTTACAATATTCAGTCCATGTTTTTATCAATTCTATATTTTCAGTGATGGGCTTATTATCTTTATCTAAGATGATCATTGTTTTACGTCTGGTTGTCTTTGTGAGTATTTTCAATGTTTGATAAGCTTTTTTGTTAACTCTTCCCTTTGCCATGTCTACATTTATACTAGTACATTGGGATTGGATCCATGTTTCTTTTGCTTCCTTCATCAAATTACGAATTCTGATATTTATCTGTCTGTACTTGTCTTTCAATTCTGGTTTTACTGGTTTTACTTTTGTTAGTGCTTTGAGTTTACGTCTATCATCACATAAGTCAAGGATATTGTGTGTTATCCACGGTTGTTTCTTTTTCCTATATTTTCCAATAGTTTTTTCCGCTGTTAGTAAGATAGCTTTTTCAACCATGTTGCAAGTTTCAGTAATATAATTTTCATTTATTTTCACTTGCGAAAGCTCAAGATCAAGTTTTACTTTGTAATCATTAACAGTAGTTGCGTTTTCAAGTTTATCTAGGTCAAATCTTATCCTGTTCGTGATTGCTCTTTTCCTTATACACGATTTCAGTTTGAGATTACATAATACTAAGTCGTGGTCACTGCCAATATCGGCACCAGGATATGTTCTTGTACTTGTAGTAATTATACTCGACTTAAATCTCTGAGGCGTCAATATGTAATCAATTTGATTATCTGTTCTTCCATTCGGAGCGTGCAACGTAGTTCTTCTAGAGTTTTTGTGATTATAAAGTGTATTAGCGAGAACAAACTTATGTTTTTCAGTAAACTCCAATAATATTTAACCACGAGAGTTTGTAGAACCGTGGCCGAAGCGACCAATAGAGTTAGGCCATATAGTATGTGCATCAGTTCCAACTTTTGCATTCCAATCGCCAAGTATTACTAGGAAGTCCTTTTTAGGTGTTTTTGATATTGTGTCTTCTATGAGTTCATAAAATTCTTCGATATCTTCATCAGAGTAATCTGTAGTTGGTGCATATACCTGTATTATGGTGATGTTCATTGGTGTGGCTGCAAACTGTATGGAGATAATTCGGCTGGAAATCATGTTAATGTTGAGTATGGAATTAATTAACTCTTTCCTGATTAAAAATCCTACTCCGTGTCGCTTTAACTTATCATGTCCACTATAGAAGAATTTATGTCCGTGATCAGTTATTTCTTCTCCAGTTCCTATCCATCTTATCTCTGCCAATCCAATTACATCCCATCTGTAGCGATCGAGTTCTCTTGATAATTCCTCTAATTTTCCACATCTGCTCAGTGTTCTCACATTCCAAGTTCCAATAGTCGTTATACTCGTTGCTAGTTTTACTTTTATTTTTATTTTATTTTTATTTTTTCTCTTTTTAATTATTGTATCTCCAGTAGCCAATTTAACACTTCCATCCTGGGATAGTCCAATAGATAGCGCGGTCGTTGTTTTTCCGGGGCTCAACCGATCCGGCATGGTATAATTGTTATTGTTGTTGTTCATTATGATTATTTCTGGGGGCGTTTAAGCTAGGTGGCGCCAGTCTCCTCTCCTAGCCCCCTCTTGCAAGTTTAGTCCACTAGTTGAAGTGGTTTACCAGGGTGTGGCGCTTGGAGCCAAAGCAAGAGAGTCAGAAATAGTGCAGTGGTATGGAAAATATGAAAACTCGAAAGTGCAACAGCATATTTACAATTTTGTTCCAAAACACTAAATCTTACACCCCATACCTAGTATGACGTGTTTAATTAATATATCAAATCTTCGTAGCATAAACTCGTAACTTAGCCATTCTTTGCATCCAGATCTATTCCATTATAGTTAGAACAACAAACTATCATAACATGGTGACAGCGGTAAAAAAACGAACGCCAGAAACAGACTTTTAAAGCCTTTTTTTTTTAAAAAAAGCACGTGTACGAAAAAAAACAATTTTTTAAAAAATAAAAAAAAAATAATAATTATGGACGGAATAAGGACCCCGAGTATGGTAAGGTCAGGAGACCTACCCCATTAATTAATGGCATTTAAACAATATGTTACGTTAATATTCAAAGGTCCATTATCAAAATTGAAAAGCGAAGAGAGGATGACGTACGACGTACGTCCTCATATGGATCGGTGAAGAAGGGCTGAGAATATATAACACGTGGAACAATGAAACCAAAACTCTAATCGAATTTTGGGACCACCTGAGCGAGGTCCTAGAGCCAAGATCTAACTACAGACTGGCCAGACTACAACTAGAAAAGATGAAACAAGCCAAAGACGAACTAGTAGACGAATACATGACTAAATGCATGCTCCAAGCGAAGAAATGCAAATTCCGTGATGAAACAGAGATAAATACGCGACTAATTGAGCAAATAATCAGGGGAGGAGCCCACGACAAGGTGCGGGAAGATCTGTTATGCAAATATGACACCTTAACACTAGACAAGGCCATGCAGATCGCAAGAACGTACGAGGCACTGCAACAAGAACTCAAATAATTCAAGACGAGCACTATCGACACACCCGTATATAACGTTAGCCATAAGCGCGATAGTTATAAATCTAAACCCGACTATCGGAAAAATAATCAACCTAATAATCACCTCGATAACAAATCTTACCACAAAGTAACTTGTAAATATTGCGGCCTAAAACATGTGGGTACCTCTTGCCCCGCCGCACAGTCTGAGTGTCGATTTTGCATTAAAATTGGGCACTGGGCAGCTGTGTGTCGCAAGAAATTGAGACCTATTTCTGCCCAATCTTCTAACCCAACAGGTCATCAGCGAACTCATGACAACAAGTTCGATGAACTAACGTTCAACGAGATACGAACCGACTCCAACAATGATCTGACCGCCGATATCCACTTCACGTTGAGAGGCCAACTCGCCACCATGACGGTGAAGGTAGGTACGGGAACAGAAGGAAACCTACTTCCATTACGCACGTACCTCCGTATGTACCCCGAATACTGCACGGGCCCATGACCAACCCCTGGCCACTTAAAACGTAGTCTAACCACGTTAACCGTCTACAATTGAGAATCTATGAAGCACTACGGAACTGTCGACTTAGATATCACGCTAAAGGATTACACGACGCGAGCCACCTTCTTCGTAGCAGAGACCCCTGTCCCTATAATATTGGGACTACCATCGACAAAACAGATGAAGATCATCACTATAAACCAAATAAAGACGCAGAATATCAACACAATAAACGACCTCACAAGCATGTACCCAAACAGGTTCGAAGGCATCGGAAACTTCGAAGGTACATACCACATTGTAACCGATCCGACGATACCACCTGTGGTACATGCCCCTAGAAGACCGCCGATATCAATGATACGATAAATCAAAGAAGAACTTGACCAAATGGAGCGAACGGGAGTAATCGAGAAGGTCACGGAGCCTACTGACTGTGTTTCAAGTCTAGTCTATGCACGAAAGCAGTCCGGAAAACTCAGAATCTGCCTTGACCCACGAGACCTAAACAAGGCCATAAAAAGACTCCACTACCCGACGAAGACTATAGAAGACATATCTTACAAACTTAGAGGCGCAAAGATATTTAGCAAACTTGACGCACGACAAGGATATTGGGCAATTAACATCGACCACGAATCTAGCTTAAAAACAACATTGAACAGCCCGCACGGAAGGTACAGATTCAACAGACTATAGTATAAAATGGTATACCATTCGGCTTGTGTCTAAGCCAGGATGTGTTCCAGCTGAAGATGGATATGATTATTGAGAACTGCCCCGGAACGCTCTGCATAGCAGACGACATTGCTGTTTTCGGGAAAACCGAAGAAGAATACGACTCAAACCTCCACCACCTAATGAAACGTGCACAAGCTAGAGGACTTATATTCAACAAAGAGAAATGCAAGATTAAGCAAAAATATATACACTTCTTCGGTCTCATCTTCAACGAAGAAGGAGCGCAGCCAGATCCAGAAAGGATAAAAGCGATTTAAGACATCAAACCCCCAACGAACAAGACCCAGCTTCAAGAATTTGTGGGCATAGCTACGTACATGAGTCCTTTTGTACCAAACCTATCGACGCACACAGCACCACTACGAGACCTGATCAAGAAAGACACCGACTTCACCTGGACACCCTCTCATGAAAAGAAATTCAACGATATCAAAGATCTAATCTGTAGAGATAGCAAGCTAACATACTTCGACCCCGCTAAAGACATCGTAATTCAAGTAGACGCCTCGGGAAGAGGTCTTGGAGCTGTATTGATGCAGTCCGGAAAACCAGTAGCATATGCATCGAAATCACTTACTGAATGCGAGCAGAGATATGTAAATATCGAACGAGAAATGCTCGCTGTTGTATTCGGCTGTACTCGTTTCCACACGTATATATATATATATATATATATATATATATGGGAAACAATGCACAGTACAATCTGATCATAAACTACTCTCCATGATTATCCTGAAGAATATAGCAAAAGCCCCCACAAGACTACAAAGAATGCTCCTAAGTCTACAATCATACGACATCAACATAGAATACGTCCCCGGAAAAAACCTACCCCTACCAGATACGCTCTCCAGACAGCCGCTTCCAGAAAACAATGAGATACTGTTCGATAAACAGATATCCTATACCCGCTTCAGCGAGCCTAGATTGGCCCTAATTAAGAATGAAAGCAAAGACGAGAAACAACTTCAAGATTTAAGCACCATCATCAAAAACGGATGGCCAACAGAGAGGAGAACACTGCCCCAGAATCTAAGAGAATTCTGGCCCTACAGAGACGAGCTGACCTATGAGAACAATATGGTCATTAAAGGAAACCAAATACTAATACCGACTTCCCTACGGTCCGACATACTTAAAGACCTACACATTTCACACCTTGTAATTGTCAAAACAAATCTACTTGCAAAGACATTCAAGACCTCACGGAAGAATGCAGCGAGTGCCAAACACACCAGCACGTGGAGCCCTGGAACGAAACATACGTCTCCAAACTCATACCTGGTAGATTCCGAACAACACTCAACAGTCCGGCGAAACCTGACAGACATCCGCAGAGACAACGTCGCCACTCGAGAATCACCCAGCATCACCCCGCCCCCCGTCGCATACGAGCGACCATCACGTCATAGGCGCCCACCCAACCGCCTTGACCTATGACATGCGCAATAGCACATCACCCAAACTACGTATCCCTCACGACAAAACACAGTCCTGAGGTTGATTATTATTATACTTACATCTGTGTTGCTATGACAACCTAGCATGTACCCTCCATGTCAACAGACCTGACTTTGACTAACAAAGGGGGATGTTGTATTGTTATTTATAGTCATTGAATATGACCTGCGACCCTTGACACATTTCACATTAACTTCCTCTTGTAAATAAATATATACCTAGTTAGACGTGTTTAATTAATATATCAAATCTTCGTAGCATAAACTCGTAACTTAGCCATTTTTTGCATCCAGATCGATTCCATTATAGTTAGAACAACAAACTAGTATAACAATAAGTAGGATATCAGTACCTATTAAATTTTTCTATCTCATATTTGAATTAATATACTATATCAAAATTATATTATATTGTATATATACATACACATACACACACACATATATATATATATATATATATATATATATATATATATATATATATGTTTTAATGCGCATGGTTAGCGTCCAATATTTATTTTATATATATTTTAAATTCAAATATATTATTACAATTATAGCTTAATATGAATTTACGAACACATAACACTTTAAATGAATTTTATAAACCAGTAAATATGTCATTTAAGAAATTAACAACATTTATTAATATACAATCACTATTTAGGTATGTAAATATGTAAATATAGATATAGATAATACAAAAAATAAATGTAAATATAGATAATAACAAAAATGCAAAAAAGTTACGATAAATCGAATTATGGAAATATGGAGTACAGCTTCATTACATATGTATTGCTATTATACATTATTAAAGACACTAGATAGATACTTAATTGATATAGCTAAATCATTAAAAAGTATAAATAACAAAAATTATATTAAATATTGCGAAATTCATTATTTAAAATATAATTTATTATTTGACATATGTCCCTATAGATGTAAGGTAAAATCTGATGGATTTTTAAATTGTCATTGGTATCGGTATCCTAGTCATACGAAATCCGTGGAAAGACATATTCGCTTGGTATCAAAAGCATCAGAGAGCATTTCAAATCTTCAAGACAGAGATGGCCATATAAATGTAACATTAATTGAACGTCAATTAATGCCATATTTTAAATCTAAAAAAGATTTCATTAAATAATTGTATTTAAGTTGTATTATTTTTAATTTTTATATTTTATATAGGAGATTATATTTTTTTTTATATTATTTTTAATTTTTGATTTTTTTATATTTTTAATTTTTAAATAACTATATTTCTGATATCAATTTCTATGTATATCTACTTTTTCTTATTTTCTTCTTAAATATTATTTAAAAATATATGCTATATATTTATATTTTTTACATAACTAAACTAAATGAAATACTTAAAATAATTGAAAATACAAGAAATTAGAAAATGTAATTAAACATAGTTATTATATCATATTTAACATTATTTGAATATTATAATAATAATAATAATAATAATATATAGTTTATTAGGTAAACAAAAAATAAATATATAAACAAAAATAATGAAAACAAAATAGATAAAAATTGAAACCCAAACGACATGGAACAAAAATTAACAATAGGTTTATAATTAATAAAAAAAACGCCTTGGTTTATGCATGCCGAACATAAGATATATGAATATTATATGCAAATATGAGCATATTATATGAATTAAAATGAAAACAACATAAAAGAAAATCATAACTCTCATCTCCACCATAAAGATAACACCGATTAAGATCGGAAGTCTCGGGTTAGATGTTGGATAACCCATATGAGGTGGATCAGGCCCCAAGGGTTGGCCATTCCCTTAATGTAGTGGTGTTGACTTATCCTGACATCAAAACCAGCATAATCAATACAGTGAATTAGAGAATTCTGTTCATCTAATTTATATATAAATATATAACATTTTTATATCGATTGTCAAACCTAGATAGATTTTAAATTTGTTTATATAAGTCAAGAGTGTATAAATTAATTAGCAAGTATTGATTATAATCACATCTCATTAATATAGATTATACTCTAAAAAAAGAATCTAGGATCCTATATATCTAATCCTATATATTATTAAATTAAAATGAAAATATGAAAAATTTATGAAATAATTGCGAACATTTTTTTTTTTGCACAAAAATCTTTCAAATTTTTTTCTATGATTTTTTTTTGTCGCTAGCTCAAAATCTATCAGATATAGTATTTTAGTTCGAGAAAATAATATAGTTTTTAAAAATTTTAGTTTTTTTTTACCATTCATGTTTTTGAGAATGTTGACATTATTTTTTTTTATAAAAATATATGGTATAATGACCATAATTATAATATTATTGGGAATTAAAATTTTTTTTATAACTTTCTTTTATCTAATCTAGATACCCTTATAAATAATATCAAAAAAATATTATATATCTTGATATTCATTTTAAAGCATTTTAAAGAACAATCTATAAATAGCATAAATTTCCAGGAATATTTTAGGAAAATATTATTAAAAATATTTTATATATGTTATCATTGAAAAAATTACCTATTATCTTGTCTGTTGAAATTTTGTGTTACAAAAAAAAATTTAAGTTTAAATGTTTAAAATTAATTTTGTAGTATTTTGTTTATTATCTATGTTAAATATTGTATGTACCCATATTAAACTTTGATGGATTTCCGCTGGCCTCATGGTCATCGAAAATGTCTAACATTTTGTTTGACTAGTTATTATACTATAATTTATTTAGTTTCATCGGCCAAGAAAAATCCATCGCCAACATGTCAAAGCAATCACCCTTAACGCCCGTAAACTTGTTTATTCGAATTAGTGATTTTACAATAGCGTATGATTGGCCATTATAATTAGCGTATGTCTATTTTATGGTTATCATACATGCAACGGATTATCATTAAGTTAAGTTGATTAACATATATGTAACATATATGTAAATGCTTTGTTATAAATACATAAATTGATTTCTATAATTAAATATTTGTTTATATCTACGTTGTAAACGATCCCACGGGTATAGTACGTATTATACCCGGGCAACGCTGGGACGTAGCCAGCTAGTCTATACATATAAAAGAAATTTAATTAAATTATTTATTTATTTATTTATTTATATATATGCTTTCTATGTTTAAGAAAACGGCTCGACAGATTTAAATAATTTAAATTGCTACTAATTCTCTAGGACAATAGTATTGTGGTTGTTCGGATGAATTTTTTTATTTCTACCTCTACACCTATTATAATTACATAAAACTGTCCTTTTAGAGCTATTTTCAACCTATCGGGAAATATTTTTAATATTTTTAAGTGCTTTGTTATAAATAAATAAATTGATTTCTATAATTAAATATTTGTTTACATTACGTTGCTAACGATCCCACGGGTACAACACGTATACTACCCTGGCAACACCGGGACGTAGCCAGCTACACATATAAAAGAAAGTCTATTTAAATATTTATTTATTTATTTATTTATATGCGTTCGATGTTTAAGAAAATGGCTCGACGGATTTACAAAATTTAAATTGCTACTAATTCTCCAGGACAATAGTATTGTGGTTGTTCGGATGAATTTTTTGATTTCCGCCTCTACACCGATCATAATTACGTAAAACTGTCCTTTTAGAGCTATTTTCGACCTATCGGGAAATATTTTAATTTTAGAAGAAAATGTTTCACACATAAAATGTATGCGAATGTGATGGGGTTTCATAAAAATGTAGTTATATTCACTTTACTTTAATTAATGCATTCGTAAATGGCAATAAACGGTGATAACGTTTACGTTTTCGCTATATTTAACATAGCAATTTTAAATTTTTCAATACAAACTTAATTTTAAATGCTTTGTTATAAATAAATAAATTGTTTTCTATAATTAACTCTTTGTTTACATCTACGTTGATAACGATTAGTTACTATTATACCCGGTCAACGCCGGGAAGTAGCCCGGAATATTTTAAGCAAATGAAATTAAATTGAATGATGAACAAAGAATAGTTTATAACAAAATCTTACAAAGTGTAAATAATTAACTCTATTATTGAACGGTAGAACAGTCCATTCCATTTTTGAGATTCCAATACAGTTAAACGAAGATTCCATTTGCAGCATAAAGAATAAATAAAAATCAGTTAAACTATTTAGAATCTGTAAATTTATTGTTTGGGATGAATGCACAATGACTCACAGGCACTCATTAGAATCCGTCGATAGAATGGTAAGATACATAGTAAACAAAGATGATAGGAGGATAGATATTAATACTTAGCGGAGATTTCAGACAAATCCTTCCAGTAGTTAAAAGAGGTACAAAGAAAGACCACATAAATTCGTGTTTGAAAACTTCAATAATGTGGAAAAATATAAGATTAACTAAAAACATGAGAGTATTCTTATCAAACAATCAAGATACAGTCACATTCGAAAATCATCTCTTAGATATAGGTAATGGAATGACGCAGAAAAATAATGGTATGGATATTATCCCGTGCGGAAATGTAATGGAAAATTAAAATGAACTCATCACGACAGTTTATGAAAATGTAGAAGACAATTATTTGGATGAAAATTGGCTTTGCGAAAGATGTATATATATTAATATATTAACACCTAAAAATGATAATGTATATATAATAAATAAAAATTTACTAAATAAATATCCAGGAGAGATGGAAGTATATAGGTCCATAGACTGAGTACAAAAGAAAAGAAGTTGTAAATTATCCCATAGAATTTTTGAATATCATTAAACTTTCCGGATTACCAGAACATAAACTAGCAATAAAGTAGGAGCGCCAATCATGCTACTAAGAAATTTAAATCCCCCAAAATTATGTAATGGATCCAGATTGATCATAAGTAATTTACAAATAATTTGATAGAAGCCAAAATACTAACGGGTCAATATAAGGGAGAAGAAGTCATGTTTCCCAAAATACCACTGATACCATCAGAGTATCTCTTTAATTTTAGAAGACACCAATTACTAATAAAACTTTGTTTTTACATGACAAAAAACACATCTCAAGGTTCTTGGATCTTGAAACCGAATGCTTCGCCTACAGTCAATTATATGTAGGCTGTTCAAGAGCACGCAAAGAAAAAAAATTATATATATTGGCCAAAGATTTTCATATATATTATATAATATATATGAAAATCTTATATGAAAAACATATATTTTTTATAAATAAGAAAATATAAATAAAATTCGTGATAATTATAATGTCATTCGTAATAGCAGGGCAACATTTAAGGGGATCCCGAACATTTAAAGTGATGGTAATTTATTTTTTTTAATATTTTATTCTATTACATAATAATACTTATTGTAGTGTTTTTTATTATCTGTAAAAAAATTAGACATGAATTCAGTCTAGAAGTTGCATAAAAATATGTTTTTTAACGATAAGATAATGCTATTATATGCTATTCAATATTACATTGTTATGCTGTCAAACTTCAAACGCTGTTTTCTCAGAATAATTATTTCGCGCTAGGTATGTGCATTCAAAAATATAGAACATAAAAACTATTATAATTATAATATTAATTTTTTTTGCTTTATATAGAATTTAATTACATGAATAGTAAAATAGAGAGATATTTAATAAAATGTATAGAATTCATTGTATTAAATGATAATTTCTATAGAAATACCATCATTTTAGTATTTCTAATTTTTAATTTAGATATATATAATATAATAAATAATAATATTAAAAATAACTTTCTATTTTCCTATGCATGTATATATTATGAATACATAACATAACAAATTAGGTCAATTGAATGAATAGAATATCAGTTCTATTTTTTGACATATATTTTTCCTATCTATTTATACACGAAATTGGCAAATTGCGTGTTATGTGCGGGATCCCCTTAAGACGTTATAATTACCACTACAAGTATAATACCCGGGCAACGCCGGGCCGAAGCCAGCTAGTCTACACATATAAAAGAAAGTCTATTTAAATATTTATTTATTTATATATATGCGTTCTATGTTTAAGAAAACGGCTCGACGAATTTACAAAATTTAAATTGCTATTAATTCTCTATTGTCCTATAGGACAATAGTATTGTGGTTGTTCGGATGCATTTTTTATTTCCACCTCTACACCGATCATGATTACGTAAAATGTCCTTTTAGAGCTATTTTCGACCTATCGGGAAATATTTTGATTTTAGACGAAAATGTTTCACACATAAAATGTATGCGAATGTGAGGTGTTTAGTAAAAATGTAGTTATATTCACTTTACTTTAATTAATGCATTCGTAAATGGCAATAAACGGTGATAACGTTTACGTTTTCGATATATTTAACGAAGAAATTTTAAATTTGTCAATAAACACTTAATTTTAAGTGCTTTGTTATAAATAAAAAATTGATTTCTATAATTAAATATTTGTTTACATCTACGTTGTTAACGATCCCACGGGTACAACACGTATAATACCCGGGTAACGCCGGGACGTAGCCAGCTAGTCTATACATATAAAAGAAAGTTTTAATGGTCATTTAATTATTTATTTAAAAATGTATTTATTTATTTATATATATGCGTTCTTAGTTTATGAAAATGGCTCGACGGATTTACAAAATTTAAATTGCCATAAATTCTCTAGGACAATAGTATTGTGGTTGTTCGGATGAATTTTTTATTTCCACCTCTACACCGATCATAATTACGTAAAACTGTCCTTTATCGACCTATTTCCCTCTATATTTTGATTTTAGACGAAAATGTTTCACACATAAAATGTATGCGAATGTGTTTCGTAAAAATGTAGGCTAATATATTCACTTTACTTTAATAAATGCATTCTTAAATAAACGGTGATAACGTTTACATTTTCGCTATATTTAACGTAGCAATTTTAAATTTTTACAAACACTTAAATTTAAGTGCTTCGTTATAAATAATAAATTTTATCTAGAATTAAATCTTTGTTTACATCTACGTTGCTAACGATCCAACGGGTACAACACGTATAATACCCGGGCAACGCCGGGACGTAGCCAGCTATAGCTATATAGTAGACTATAGTCTACTATATAAAAGAAAATCTATTTAATTATATATATATATATTACACTATCGTGATATTAACCTATTACCTACATGTTTATGCTTATTATATAATAATAAATTATTTCTTTAACAGTTTTAATTTTAGTTTTTATTTAGACAGTATTAAAATATATGTCATATTGATAGTACAAATTATTTAATTTTCTCTTTCTTTACAATTTAACTTTGAATGCCTATTCACGAATCACAACTTTTATTTTTATAATCTGTATCAACTTTATTTATATCTCCTTTTTATTGTAATTTTATATTTTATCTGTTTCTAATTTTAAATTTTATTATTTTCGTATGTGATTAACTTTTTTTAATTAATGATTTCATTGTTTTTTATATTACTATGATTTTATTATTATGTTTATCATTATTTCTATTTTATTATTTTATTTGAATGGAAATGATGATATGACATTGCACATACTGTTAGGAGGTTTCTAATTAATAAAACTAATCGCTTTCACTGATCCTCCTTAGACTTTGTCTATAAACTGAATTCATTCATTCATATATGTGTGTGTGTGTATCGAGAACCGGGGTACGTCGCGAAAATCTGTGATACCCGATTTTAATAAATTTTCACCTATATGGTCCTGATCCGGAAATTTTTTTGAATAATTACCGTGTACCCCAGAAAAACTCGAAAAATTGAGTTTTTGACATTAAAATGATTTTTTGTCATCTAAAATCTTCGGCGTCACTTTTTTGAAATATTTTTTTTACATTTTTTCGAAATATTTTTTTGAAATTTTTTGAAATTTTTTTGAATTTTTTTTGTAAATTTTGAAATATTTTTGAAATTTTTTGAAATTTTTTTGAAATTTTTTTAAAATATATTTTGTAATATTATTTATATTTTTTGTATTTTTAAAAATATTATTTGAAATATTTTTTTATATTTGTCAACTAATCGTTGACATATTATTATTTTAAGATATAATTAAATATTATAATTATATAATAATTATATAAATATTATAAGATATAAATATTATACTTTTTAAAATATTTTTAGAACATTTATAAAAAATATATTTTGTAATATTGGGAAATATTTGTTGTATACTAGCTATATAGAATCAGGAATAGCAATAATATCATAATATTAATATTAATAAATAATAGATAGGCAAACAATCAAAAATCGAACAACGCATGGTGCGTTTTGGGTTTTCGACATTTGTTATGTCATATTTTTTAATATTAGAAATATGTGTTGTATTTTTTAAAATATTTTTGAAATATTTTTCCACTAATTTTTGAGATATTAAAAACAAATATGTGTCTAAATTTTTTTGAATTTTAGCAAAAATGTATTTTATATTTAATTGTATATACTAGAAATGTAGAATCAGGAATAGCTCTAATTAATAAATATTAAATAAGCAAACAATCAAAAACCGATAAATGTCGGGTTGGGTCCTGTTGGGTTTGGGTTTAGGTTTGAGTTTTCGACATTTTTTTAAAACATATTTTGTAATATTTTAAATATTTTAAATATTTTTTAGAAAATATATATTTTAGCATAATCAGGAATAGCTATAATTAATAAAAATAAACAGGCAAACAATCAAAAACCTAGAAACGCCGGATCAAAAAATATTTTTTAGACACTTTTTTAAAATATATTTTATAATATTTTAAATTATTTTTTGTATTTTTACAAAATATTTTACGAATAAATCTTAAAAACGAACAACGCTAGATCTACATCGGATACAGTTAGAATTATTAAATAGTATATACAGTTTGGGTTTAGGTTTTCGACATCTTTTTAAAACATATTTTGTAATATTTAAAATATTTATTGTATTTTTTAATGTATTTTTTGAAATATTTTTCTACTAATATTTTAAATATTAAAATATTTTTCTACATTTGTCTGTATTTCAGCTAACATTTATTTAATTGTATATATAACAATAAAGAATCAGGAACAACTACTATTAATAAATAATATATGGGCAAATAATCAAAATCGAGCAACGCCGGATCGGGTACGGCTAGTATATATATATATATATATATATATATATATATATATATATATATATATGTGTGTGTATGTGTATGTATATATAAAATATATAATATAATTTTGATAAAGTATATTAATTCAAATATGAGATAGACAAATTTAATAATACTTATTACATTTTTCCTCTCCACGGAAATCTTTAGTAAAAAGCGAAATATGTATGCGTGGCTAAATAGACACCAGAGTTATTTTAAAATGTATAAATTTGCATTCATCATAAAATATTTAAAATTAGAATAGTAATTTAAATATTAATAATATGTTTAATTATATATTACTTGATTGTTATCAAATATTATTTGTATAACTAGTTTACAAAAATGTATATAAATATATTAAATAACTTTTAATTTTAATAATATGTGTACATATATTACACATTACATATTAACATAGTATTAGAATTATCATTAGTAATAGCAAAGGGTTCTTTTAAGTTTATGAGTCCATAGAACCTTATATAAAAACAATAGAGTTCTTTACATTTAGATCATTGAAAAGAATATATTTATTTCGTATTTAGGTTTCTTTGGACAAAAATGCTTGTTCAAAGAACCCTTATTTCTAACAGTGTATAGTGAAAGAATTAAGTTACAGTAATCGATTAGATGCAATACATCCTATAACCTCGAGGTTATAGCAGGTCTTGTTAGATGTAGGGTATATTATAAAGGATGGAATTACAGTAGTAGATTAGAGGTAGGATATAGGGATGTAGGCAGATAGGTAGGATATAGGGTGTATACAGAATCTATAATAGTAGCAGTGTATATTATGTTTGAATGATGTATAGAGTGTAGTTGAGAGTATAGTTACTTTGTGATCTTGGAAAACAATTTAACAAAATGAAAATGTACTGTCAGATATAACACCAATATTGTGTACATGTGTTGATTACTTAAGTATCAATTGATACCGACAGAATACCGTTACTACTGAATTTGAGTATGATAAAGTATTTAACTTCAGAGTAGAAGGTGAATGAAGATAACATCTG
Organism: Osedax fenrisi; assembly: GCA_964019155.1. NCBI lineage: Eukaryota > Metazoa > Annelida > Polychaeta > Sabellida > Siboglinidae > Osedax > Osedax fenrisi. The sequence goes on from OZ025242.1 coordinate 35,762,162, forward strand.
TTTTAATTGTTACGAAGATGAGTGAGTTAGCTGTGAGCTAATTATTAATGAGAGAGGAGAGCGTGTCAGGTTCTAAGTCATGTTCTTCTGAATATTTTACATAAAGTTGTGTATATCATGTGCATAAGTATGGAGGATGGCTTGATAATTCAATATAAGGTGGAGACGGGCAATATAACGTTATGTGTAATAAATGTACATGTATACATATATATATATATATATATATATATATATATATATATATATAGTGTAATAAACATAGTAGAAGACAATTAAATTAAATTAACATTGTTTACTTAATTATTACTTACCCATGACCAATGTTCAAAATGAATTAGTTAATTGTCCTAATTATGATATATTAAATATAAAATAATTATTATTACCGACATATAATATAAGTTATATTAACACATACACACATATATAATATTATATATATATATTATATATATATATATATATGTATTTTCTACAATAAATTAAACAAATATTTGGGTCACCACTTTATTGTAAATGTTTAAATTTTGTGTTCAAGAATAGTTTGCCTGGACTGACGTTTCGAAATGTAGCTTGCTTTGTTTTAGTGGTGACCACGTCACTTTCTCACCGGCCTACTGCTGTTTTCGTCTCTTTCCGCGACCCTCGTCCTCTTCTGCCGCCTTCTCTGTATCTACACCATCCCGTTCCCTTTTAGGGGGTCGCACACTATTCCATTCATATGCCATCTCCCGTATCATGTTCTTACGATCTTTCCTAAATGTGGACGGTGGTAGTATGATTCTAGGGGGTTCGTTAGGAAAGTTGACAGCATCCAATGCCTCTTGCATTTCCAGAGCCCTAGTCTCCGATGTATACCTTCCTCTATCAACGATACAGAAACTTCTGATTTCCTTCATATTGTTCCTATACATATTTTGGTAGAGTTTCTCACTTTGTGGTGGACGTTGCGGTTTGGGGGCGTTATAAGCCGGCCAACCGACGGCTTGAGGTATTTTACCGAAGTTTCTCTTCACATGCTCCCGGTATTCATCTCGAGATAGGGGCGTGACCATGGGGCGTGGCGATGACTTCGAAGTTCGCGGTATCTTATAAGATGGAGGAAGTGGTTTCGCGATCCTATAACCTGCCGGGGCCGATATTACCACTGTGGTGGCTTTCTTAGGGGATGCGTGTCGTACCGGTGTGTGGTTGGGGTGTGGTCTTAGAACCGGAACCTCACGTTGCAGGACCTCTCGTTTCGATACGGGCATACGCACATCCGGTGAAGATGTCAACCTAAGAATTCCAGCCTCGCGTAGTCGCTTTTGATTAGCATATTCGTCACGCTGGGCTTTGTCGTGGTCGCTTCTTTCCCGTAGTGACTTATGCTTGAGAGGTGTTTTGTTTTTTTTCTTAGAGTCTTTTGTTTGTTTAGTGTCTGCTGCTGTCGATGTGGAAGCGATGGGGACGGCGACGGGAGGCTGGGATACCCTTCGTCTCGTCTTGGCCCTCTTACTCTTCTCTTCCTTGTCAACCGTTACATTGTCTTTAGTAGCCGTATTGTCTGAACTAGAGTAGTTCGCAGCTACCGGCGTATTAGTTATAGCTTTCGACGTACCGGAAGTTTTATTGTCTTCTGCCGTATTTCTAGACTTAGACCTTTTCGATTTTTTATTTATTTTAAACGATGTTTTTGGTTTTTTCAAGATTCCCTTTATCGACGGTCCTGCGATTCCTGGTAACTCGGTAGGGTTATTCTTATTCTTATCTTTTTTGATATTTTCATTATTCTTAATCTTTTCATCTTTCTTTTTAATTTCTTTTATTTGTGTATCTTCTTTAGGCTCAATTTTTATTTTTGTTACTTTTTGTGTTTTCTCTTTCATTTTCTTCTCCTCTTTCTGATTATTTTCATTTTTAAGTTTCTCTTCATTCTCTTTTTTTATTTTTTCTACTTTCTTCTCTTCTTTTTTTATCATTTTCTCTTTTTTTTTTTGATCTTTTTTGTCTTCCTTATTCGTTATTTGCTGGCCCGCTACATTGTCAGCATGTTGGTGACTAGCGCATACGCTGCTCACTCCGTACAAGCTGACCTCATCTTCACTTTGACTTCTCTCGTCTTCCAGATCGTCCTCGATATTGTCCAGGGTAAGATTAATTACCACACGTGACCTAAGTTTGGGTTTTACCCTATTACGAACGCGCATAGCGTCATCCATCAATCTTTCGTTAAGAACCCTCTTAACATCGTCGGCTCTCAACGCTGGATAACTAGGGGGAGACGGCGCTCTAGCTACGGGGCGGGCGTCAATAGTGGGCGTAGTTATGTCGCTGCTAGTGGGCGTGGCAGGAACGTCACTTTCGGTTACCTGGTCTTCTTCGCGAGTCGAATCTTTCGATTCGATAGGCTCATTTTCATCGTGATGGTCAGTATTATTATTATTGGTATCGTTCATGGGAGTAGGACCCTCTCTGGACATTGATGGACACCTTACTAGTTTGATCGCGTGGTCAGCCCTCTGGTCAAGCTCCATAGGCTCACCTTTCTCGCTACCCTCGACAATATTCCTACAGATATCTATACCACCATCATTATCTATATCCATTAACTCGTTTGTTAAGCCAGCATCATCGCTAGTGTCCATTGCAATAGCTGCATCACTACTGCGCATGACAACGTCATCACTGCCACTCATCGTAACATCGTTACCGTCAGTCGTTGCCATGACGACATCACTCTGCATATGATGTGCTGAGCCGAACAAGCTACCTCGGCCGGGTTGCATTGCCGAATAGCGAATGAGATTAGAAATGATCGGACCCGAGTACATTGCTGGCATGGGTAAACCGCACTTATGTGTTCGCATGGCTGGCATTGGTATTTGTGGGCCGACCAGCTGAACACAGTTACAACGATTCATTGGCGGACATGTAGCAACTCCGACTACCTGTATAGGTTAATGGGTGTAGGTATTAGTGGGGTGTAGCTATAGGTAAAGGTGTTAGTGGGGTGGCTTAATGGGCAGGTAGGGCAGGGAGTTATGATTTCATTATCATGATAATGCATGACCGATGAGTAGGCTTCGATATATTTCGTGTGATAAATTGAATAGTAATACATCTACTAGTAAATAGTAATACATCTACTAATGATGGTAATTCTGATGATAATAATGATGTTGATAATGATGATGGTGTTGGTCGCTATACTATATTAATAGTAATAGTAATAGTATTAGTAATAGTAATAGTAATAGTAATAGTATTAGTAATAGTAATAGTAATAGTAATAGTAATAGTAATATAAATAGTAATATTAATAGTAATAAAAATAGTATAGTAATAGTATTAGTAATAGTAATAGTAATAGTAATAGTAATATTAATAGTAATAATGATATTATTAATAATAGTAATAGTAATAGTATTAGTAATAGTAATAGTAATAGTAATAGTAATAGTAATAGTAATAATAATAGTAATAGTAATAGTAATAGTAATAGTAATATTAATAGTAATGGTAATAGTAATAGTATAGTAATAGTTTAGTAATATTAATAGTAATAGTAATATTAAGTGTAATATTAATAGTGTATTAATAGTAATAGTAATAGTAATATTGATAGTAATAGTAATAGTAATAGTAATAATATAGAAATAGTATTAGTAATAGTAATAGTAATAGTAATACCAATAGTAATAGTAATAGTATATTAATAGTAATATTAATAGTAATAATGATATTAATAATAATAGTAATAGTAATTGTAATATTAATAGTATATTAATAGTAATAGTTATAGTAATAGTAATAGTAATAGTAATATTAATTGTAATATTAATAGTATATTAATAGTAATAGTAATAGTAATATTAATAGTAATAGTAATAGTAAAAGTAATAGTATATTAATTGTAATAGTAATAGTAATAGTAATATTAATAGTAATAGTAATAGTAATAGTATAGTAATAGTATAGTAATAGTAATAGTATAGTAATAGTAATAGTAATAGTAATATTAATATTAATAGTAATAGTATATTAATAGTATTAGTAATAGTAATAGTAATATTAATAGTATTAGTATATTAATAATAATAGTAATATTTATAGTAAGACTAATATCAATAGTAATACTAATAATAATACTTACCTATATTAATATTAATAGTAATAGTAATAGTAATAGTAACAGTAATAGTAATACTAATAATAATACTAATAGTATTAGTAATAGTAATATTAATAGTAATAGTAATAGTAATAGTAATAGTAAATGTAATAGTAATAGTTGTAGTAATAGTAATATTAATAATATAATAATAGTTATATTATTAGTAATATTAATAGTAATAATAAAAGTAATAGTAAAAGTAATAGTAATAGTAATAGTAATAGTAATAGTAACAGTAATAGTAATAGTAATAGTAATATTAATAGTAATAGTAATATTAATAGTAATAGTTATAGTAATAGTAATAGTAATAGTAATAGTAATAGTAATGGTAATAGTAAATGTAATAGTAATAGTTGTAGTAATAGTAATATTAATAATATAATAATAGTTATATTATTAGTAATATTAATAGTAATAGTAAAAGTAATAGTAAAAGTAATAGTAATAGTAATAGTAATAGTAATATTAATAGTGTTAGTAATATTAATAGTATATTAATAGTAATAGTTATAGTTATAGTAATAGTAATAGTAATAGTAATAGTAATAGTAATAGTAAATGTAATAGTAATAGTAATAGTAATAGTAATAGTAATAGTAATATTAATAGTTTTAGTAATAGTATATTAATAGTAAAAGTAATAGTAATATTAATATTAATAGTAATAGTTATAGTTATAGTAATAGTAATAGTAATAGTAATAGTAATAGTAATAGTAATAGTAAATGTAATAGTAATAGTAATAGTAATAGTAATAGTAATATTAATAGTAATAGTAATAGTAATAGTAATATTAATAGTATTAATAATAGTAATAGTAATAATTATAGTAATAGTAATAGTATAGTAATATTAATAGTAATAGTAATAGTAATATTAATAGTTAAAGTAATAGTATATTAATAGTAATAGTAATAGTAATAGTAATATTAATAGTAATAATAATAGTAATAGTAATAGTAATATTAATAGTATTAGTATATTAATAATAATAGTAATAGTTATAGTAAGGTTAATATCAATAGTAATCGTAATAGTAATAATAATACTAATAGTATTAGTAATAGTAATATTAATACTAATAGTATTAGTAATAGTAATAATATAGTATTAGTAATAGTAATAGTAATAGTAATAGTAACAGTAAGAGTAACAGTAATAGTAATAGTAATAGTAATAGTAATAGTAATATTAATAGTATATTAATAATAATAGTTATAGTTATAATAATAGTAATAGTATATTAATAGTATTAGTAATAGTAATAGTAATAATAATAGTAATAGTAATAGTAATAGTAATATTAATAGTAATAATAATAGTAATAGTAATAGTAATATTAATAGTATTAGTATATTAATAATAATAGTAATAGTTATAGTAAGGTTAATATCAATAGTAATAGTAATAGTAATAATAATACTAATAGTATTAGTAATAGTAATATTAATACTAATAGTATTAGTAATAGTAATAATATAGTATTAGTAATAGTAATAGTAATAGTAATAGTAACAGTAAGAGTAATAGTAATAGTAATAGTAATAGTAATATTAATAGTATATTAATAATAATAGTTATAGTTATAGTAATAGTAATAGTATATTAATAGTATTAGTAATAGTAATAGTAATAGTAATATTAATAGTAATAGTAATAGTAATAGTAATAGTAATATTAATAGTATTAGTAATATTAATAGTAATAATTATAGAAATAGTAATAGTAATAGTAATAGAAATAGTAATAGTAATAGTATAGTAATATTAATAGTAATAGTAAAAGTAATAGTAAAAGTAATATTAATAGTATTAGTAATAGTAATAGTAATAGTAATATTAATAGTAATAGTAATAGTAATAGTAATATTAATAGTAATAGTTATAGTAATAGTAATAGTAATAGTAATAGTAATAGTAACAGTAATAGTAATAGTAATAGTAATAGTAATAGTAATATTAATAGTATATTAATAATAATAGTTATAGTTATAGTAATAGTAATAGTAATATTAATAGTAATAGTAATATTAATATTAATAGTAATAGTAATAGTAATAGTAATATTAATAGTATTAGTAATATTAATAGTATTAGTAATAGTAATAGTAATAGTAATAGTAATATTAATAGTAATAATGCTATTATTAATAATAGTAATAGTAATAGTATTAGTAATAGTAATAGTAATAGTAATATAAATAGTAATATTAATAGTAATAAAAATAGTATAGTAATAGTATTAGTAATAGTAATAGTAATAGTAATAGTAATATTAATAGTATATTAATAATAATAGTTATAGTTATAGTAATAGTAACAGTAATATTAATAGTAATAGTAATATTAATAGTAATAGTAATAGTAATAGTAATAGTAATATTAATAGTATTAGTAATATTAATAGTATTAGTAATAGTAATAGTAATAGTAATAGTAATATTAATAGTAATAATGATATTATTAATAATAGTAATAGTAATAGTATTAGTAATAGTAATAGTAATAGTAATAATAATAGTAATAGTAATAGTAATAGTAATAGTAATATTAATAGTAATGGTAATAGTAATAGTATAGTAATAGTTTAGTAATATTAATAGTAATAGTAATATTAAGTGTAATATTAATAGTATATTAATAGTAATAGTAATAGTAATATTGATAGTAATAGTAATAGTAATAGTAATAATATAGAAATAGTATTAGTAATAGTAATAGTAATAGTAATACCAATAGTAATAGTAATAGTATATTAATAGTAATAGTAATATTAATAGTAATAATGATATTAATAATAATAGTAATAGTATATTAATAGTATTAGTAATAGTAATAATAATATTAATAGTCATAGTAATAGTAATAGTAATAGTAATATTAATAGTATTAGTAATAGTAATAGTAATAATTATAGTAATAGTAATAGTAATAGTAATAGTAACAGTAATCGTAATAGTAATAGTAATAGTAATAGCAATAGTAATATTAATAGTATATTAATAGTAATAGTTATAGTAATAGTAATAGTATATTAATTGAAATAGTAATAGTAATAGTAATAGTAATATTAATAGTAATAATAATAGTAATAGTAATAGTAATATTAATAGTATTAGTATATTAATAATAATAGTAATAGTTATAGTAAGGTTAATATCAATAGTAATCGTAATAGTAATAATAATACTAATAGTATTAGTAATAGTAATATTAATACTAATAGTATTAGTAATAGTAATAATATAGTATTAGTAATAGTAATAGTAATAGTAATAGTAACAGTAATAGTAATAGTAATAGTAATAGTAATAGTAATATTAATAGTATATTAATAATAATAGTTATAGTTATAATAATAGTAATAGTATATTAATAGTATTAGTAATAGTAATAGTAATAATAATAGTAATAGTAATAGTAATAGTAATATTAATAGTAATAATAATAGTAATAGTAATAGTAATATTAATAGTATTAGTATATTAATAATAATAGTAATAGTTATAGTAAGGTTAATATCAATAGTAATAGTAATAGTAATAATAATACTAATAGTATTAGTAATAGTAATATTAATACTAATAGTATTAGTAATAGTAATAATATAGTATTAGTAATAGTAATAGTAATAGTAATAGTAACAGTAAGAGTAATAGTAATAGTAATAGTAATAGTAATATTAATAGTATATTAATAATAATAGTTATAGTTATAGTAATAGTAATAGTATATTAATAGTATTAGTAATAGTAATAGTAATAGTAATATTAATAGTAATAGTAATAGTAATAGTAATAGTAATATTAATAGTATTAGTAATATTAATAGTAATAATTATAGAAATAGTAATAGTAATAGTAATAGAAATAGTAATAGTAATAGTATAGTAATATTAATAGTAATAGTAAAAGTAATAGTAAAAGTAATATTAATAGTATTAGTAATAGTAATAGTAATAGTAATATTAATAGTAATAGTAATAGTAATAGTAATATTAATAGTAATAGTTATAGTAATAGTAATAGTAATAGTAATAGTAATAGTAACAGTAATAGTAATAGTAATAGTAATAGTAATAGTAATATTAATAGTATATTAATAATAATAGTTATAGTTATAGTAATAGTAATAGTAATATTAATAGTAATAGTAATATTAATAGTAATAGTAATAGTAATAGTAATAGTAAGATTAATAGTATTAGTAATATTAATAGTATTAGTAATAGTAATAGTAATAGTAATAGTAATATTAATAGTAATAATGATATTATTAATAATAGTAATAGTAATAGTATTAGTAATAGTAATAGTAATAGTAATATAAATAGTAATATTAATAGTAATAAAAATAGTATAGTAATAGTATTAGTAATAGTAATAGTAATAGTAATAGTAATATTAATAGTATATTAATAATAATAGTTATAGTTATAGTAATAGTAATAGTAATATTAATAGTAATAGTAATATTAATAGTAATAGTAATAGTAATAGTAATAGTAATATTAATAGTATTAGTAATATTAATAGTATTAGTAATAGTAATAGTAATAGTAATAGTAATATTAATAGTAATAATGATATTATTAATAATAGTAATAGTAATAGTATTAGTAATAGTAATAGTAATAGTAATAATAATAGTAATAGTAATAGTAATAGTAATAGTAATATTAATAGTAATGGTAATAGTAATAGTATAGTAATAGTTTAGTAATATTAATAGTAATAGTAATATTAAGTGTAATATTAATAGTATATTAATAGTAATAGTAATAGTAATATTGATAGTAATAGTAATAGTAATAGTAATAATATAGAAATAGTATTAGTAATAGTAATAGTAATAGTAATACCAATAGTAATAGTAATAGTATATTAATAGTAATAGTAATATTAATAGTAATAATGATATTAATAATAATAGTAATAGTATATTAATAGTATTAGTAATAGTAATAATAATATTAATAGTCATAGTAATAGTAATAGTAATAGTAATATTAATAGTATTAGTAATAGTAATAGTAATAATTATAGTAATAGTAATAGTAATAGTAATAGTAACAGTAATCGTAATAGTACTAGTAATAGTAATAGCAATAGTAATATTAATAGTATATTAATAGTAATAGTTATAGTAATAGTAATAGTATATTAATTGAAATAGTAATAGTAATAGTAATAGTAATATTAATAGTAATAATAATAGTATTAGTAATAGTAATATTAATAGTATTAGTAGGTATAATAGTAATAGTAATTGTAATATTAATAGTATATTAATAGTAATAGTTATAATAATAGTAATAGTAATAGTAATATTAATTGTAATATTAATAGTATATTAATAGTAATAGTTATAATAATAGTAATAGTAATAGTAATATTAATTGTAATATTAATAGTATATTAATAGTAATAGTAATAGTAATATTAATAGTAATAGTAATAGTAAAAGTAATAGTATATTAATTGTAATAGTAATAGTAATAGTAATATTAATAGTAATAGTAATAGTAATAGTAATATTAATAGTATTAGTAATAGTAAAAGTAATAGTATATTAATTGTAATAGTAATAGTAATAGTAATAGTAATATTAATAGTAATAGTAATAGTATATTAATAGTATTAGTAATAGTAATAGTAATATTAATAGTATTAGTATATTAATAATAATAGTAATAGTTATAGTAAGACTAATATCAATAGTAATACTAATAATAATACTTACCTATATTAATATTAATAGTAATAGTAATAGTAATATTAATAGTAATAGTAACAGTAATAGTAATACTAATAATAATACTAATAGTATTAGTAATAGTAATATTAATAGTAATAGTAATAGTAATAGTTGTAGTAATAGTAATATTAATAATATAATAATAGTTATATTATTAGTAATATTAATAGTAATAATAAAAGTAATAGTAAAAGTAATAGTAATAGTAATAGTAATAGTAATAATATAGTATTAGTAATAGTAATAGTAATAGTAACAGTAATAGTAATAGTAATAGTAATATTAATAGTAATAGTAATATTAATAGTAATAGTAAATGTAATAGTAATAGTTGTAGTAATAGTAATATTAATAATATAATAATAGTTATATTATTAGTAATTTTAATAGTAATAGTAAAAGTAATAGTAAAAGTAATAGTAATAGTAATAGTAATAATAATATTAATAGTGTTAGTAATATTAATAGTATATTAATAGTAATAGTTATAGTTATAGTAATAGTAATAGTAATAGTAATATTAATAATATTAGTAATATTAATAGTAATAATTATAGTAATAGTAATAGTAATAGTAATAGTAATAGTAATAGTAATAGTATAGTAATATTAATATTAATAGTAATAGTAATATTAATAGTTATAGTAATAGTATATTAATAGTAATAGTAATAGTAATAGTAATATTAATAGTAATAATAATAGTAATAGTAATAGTAATATTAATAGTATTAGTATATTAATAGTAATAATTATAGTAAGGTTAATATCAATAGTAATAGTAATAGTAATAGTAATACTAATAATAATACTAATAGTATTAGTAATATTAATATTAATATTAATAGTATTATTATTAGTAATAGTAATAGTAATAGTAATAGTAATAGTAATAGTAATAGTAATAGTAATAGTAATAATAATAGTAATAGCTATTATAAATACCTAGGTATAGTAAGACTAATATCAATAGTAATACTAATAATAATACTAATAGTATTAGTAATAGTAATATTAATATTAATAGTATTCGTAATAGTAATAATATAGTAATAGTAATCGTAATAGTAATAGTAATATTAATATTAATAGTAATAGTAATAGTAATAGTAATATTAATAGTATTAGTAATAGTAATAGTAATAATTATAGAAATAGTAATAGTAATAGTAATAGTAATAGTAATAGTAATATTAATAGTCATAGTAATAGTAATAGTAATAGTAATATTAATAGTATATTAATAGTAATATTAATAGTATTAGTAATAGTAATAGTAATAATTATAGTAATAGTAATATTAATAGTAATAGTAATAGCAATATTAATAGTAATAGTAATAGTAATAGTAATAGTAATACTAATAATAATACTAATAGTATTAGTAATAGTAATATTAATATTAATAGTATTAGTAATAGTAATAATATAGTATTAGTAATAGTAATAGTAATAGTAATAGTAAAAGTAATAGTAATAGTAATAATAATAGTAATAGTAATAGTAATAGTAATATTAATAGTATATTAATAATAATAATAGTTATAGTTATAGTAATAGTAATAGTAATAGTAATAGTAATAGTAATAGTAATAGTAATATTAATAATAATAGTAATAGTATATTAATAGTATTAGTAATAGTAATAGTAATATTAATAGTCATAGTAATAGTAATAGTAATAGTAATATTAATAGTAATAATAATAGTAATAGTAATAGTAATATTAATAGTAATAGTAATAGTAATAGTAATCGTAATAGTAATATTATAAATATTAGTATATTAATAATAATAGTAATAGTTATATTAAGATTAATATCAATAATAATAATAATAGTAATAATAATAGTAATAGTACTAGTTTATTAAAAATAATAGAAATAGTAATACTATTATTAATATTAATAGTAATATTAATAGTAATAGTAATAGTAATACAACTAATAATAGTAATAGTAATATTAATAGTAGTAGTAGTAGTTATTGTAGTAATAGAAATAGTAATAGTAATAATAATATTTACAGTTGTATTAATAGTACTATAGAACGTAATAATAATAGTAATAGTAATACCAATACTAATAATAATACTAATAATAATACTAATATTAATATTAATACTAATACTAATACAACTACTACTTAGTTATAATAATTAATTATTAATATATTAATGAATTAAAAAGTAACCTTGTGACAAACTCTGCAAATGTTGGCATTCATATATTTAATATTTAATTTACATTCAATATTTAAATGATAAGAAAGTTAATATAAAGTTACGACAAACTATAATATTAGCAAAGCCATTTGTTATTAGGGTTATGATATTAGGGCATAGGTATTATGGTTCAGGTATGTGGTTTAGGTATTAGGGCTTTATTATTAAGACTATGGTATTAGGGTTATGGTATTAGGGTTTGGTATTATGGCTTTGTTATTAGGGCTATTATTAGGACTATGGTATTATGGCTATGTTATTAGGGCTTTGGTATTAGGGCTGTTATTAGGACTATGGTATTATGGCTTAGGTATTATGGTTTTGGTATTAGGGCTATGTTAGTAGGGTTATGATATTAGGGCTATGTTATTAGGGTTATGGTATTAGGTGACACTAACCTCTAGATAAATAATATTAATTACGTCATATATTTATTCGATAGTAGTGGAGAGTACTCGAATACCGACACCCTAACAATAAATCACAATAACTTTATTATTTCTCAATTAAATATTTCCAAATTTATTTATAAGTATTAATTAGATATATACATATAATAACTATTTTTAAATTTAATTTAGTTTGTTTAACTCTAAGATAACAGGGGTGTCGATATTATGTGCAATTAGGGTGAACATGTATTACAAATACAAGTAACAAATTATTACAAATACAAAATATTTTCGGCACATTGTAAAATATAATTAAATCTAAAATTTATTTTAAATACTTACTTCAAAAATTTCAAAAATGTAGTTGTTTGAATTGTAACGAAAAATTCAGTTTATTATTTATAATTGAAAAAATATAAATATTAAATATATACTTATATGTATTAGAATTATATTGAATAACATTTCATATTACTTATTTTTTGATTGGAATTATATTTTAGGAGATCTCTACGGTGTCGATATTACGTACATGTCAATATTCGAACACTATCCCTAGTAGTACTATTATCGATAGCCATTGATTATTATAATAGTAGTACTATTTGCAATACATGAAATAATGCTAATATATGCTTTATTGTATAATTATAATCCCATATAGGGAGAATAGGGTATACTCACGTGTTATTTAATATAATCATGTGGTATAGGGTATCGTGTATCGGTAGTAGTAGTAGTAGTAGTAGTAGTAGTAGTAGTAGTAGTAGTAGTAGTAGTAGTAGTAGTAGTAGTAGTAGTAGTAGTAGTAGTAGTAGTAGTAGTAGTAGTAGTAGTAGTAGTAGTAGTAGTAGTAGTAGTAGTAGTAGTGGTAGTAGTAGTAGTAGTAGTAGTAGTAGTAGTAGTAGTAGTAGTAGTAGTAGTAGTAGTAGTAGTAGTAGTAGTAGTAGTAGTAGTAGTAGTAGTAGTAGTAGTAGTAGTAGTAGTAGTAGTAGTAGTAGTAGTAGTAGTAGTAGTAGTAGTAGTAGTAGTAGTAGTAGTAGTAGTAGTAGTAGTAGTAGTAGTAGTAGTAGTAGTAGTAGTAGTAGTAGTAGTAGTAGTAGTAGTAGTAGTAGTAGTAGTAGTAGTAGTAGTAGTAGTAGTAGTAGTAGTAGTAGTAGTAGTAGTAGTAGTAGTAGTAGTAGTAGTAGTAGTAGTAGTAGTAGTAGTAGTAGTAGTAGTAGTAGTAGTAGTAGTAGTAGTAGTAGTAGTAGTAGTAGTAGTAGTAGTAGTAGTAGTAGTAGTAGTAGTAGTAGTAGTAGTAGTAGTAGTAGTAGTAGTAGTAGTAGTAGTAGTAGTAGTAGTAGTAGTAGTAGTAGTAGTAGTAGTAGTAGTAGTAGTAGTAGTAGTAGTAGTAGTAGTAGTAGTAGTAGTAGTAGTAGTAGTAGTAGTAGTAGTAGTAGTAGTTGTAGTAGTAGTAGTAGTAGTAGTAGTAGTAGTAGTAGTAGTAGTAGTAGTAGTAGTAGTAGTAGTAGTAGTAGTAGTAGTAGTAGTAGTAGTAGTAGTAGTAGTAGTAGTAGTAGTAGTAGTAGTAGTAGTAGTAGTAGTAGTAGTAGTAGTAGTAGTAGTAGTAGTAGTAGTAGTAGTAGTATTAGTAGTAGTAGTAGTAGTAGTAGTAGTAGTAGTAGTAGTAGTAGTAGTAGTAGTATTAGTAGTAGTAGTAGTAGTAGTAGTAGTAGTAGTAGTAGTAGTAGTAGTAGTAGTAGTAGTAGTAGTAGTAGTAGTAGTAGTAGTAGTAGTATTAATATATAATATGTATTGCTTATATAATATACAACTAACGCGGAGAGCAAGTAGAAATTTAATGAATTATTTTGTTAACTTTTAATAAAGTAAATTGTTTACTGTTTAATTATTTTAATTTTATTAATAATTTAATTAACATTTTAATATGTTAATATTTTACATAATACATTAGAATACTTCAGCAATACATAAACACACACTTTCTTAAACCTAAATTAAACATATACTAAACGTACACTAAACATATACTAAACCTATACATAATAACGCACTAAACCTTCCTTAAACCTGAACTAAACCTACATTAAATATACATCATAATTATATTAAATATCATTACTATCATATGATTAATATAGTAACTATGGTTACACGTTATACACAATATACCACGTGATGTCACTCAATATTGGTGAGTCACTACAGTGGTGATGCAATAGTGATGATGCAATAGTGGTGATGCAATACTGGTGATTATAACTTTAATATCTACGTAATATAAATAACACGATAAAGTATAGGTAGAGGTGTTTTATCCTCTAGGAATGATAACCTATTGGTATAACATGGGTTATAATTAATAGTATACCACGTATGCCCCTTATGTCCCTTGTACCTAAACGTGAAACCCCTTACAGTCAGGTTAATTAACATATTAACTTATTAAGAAACTGTAATGACTTAATCAATTTAAGAATTATTTAGTAAAACTATTCCTATCAATTTGTCAGAAATATTCAACATATAAAACCACACCATCGTATATCATAAATAGACTCTTATAAATAAACCTATAGCATAAAACCTTTAGATGTTAACATCACGTGATATCTCATACGACATGCGCTTAACACGAAATCAACGAGTTCATTGATATGCATAATAGTGTTGCTTGTTATTTATGTTCATAATAGTCATTCGATATATACATACCAATGATATACCCGGGTTATACTTATGTTAAACCTATGCTATATATATATATATATATATATATATATTAAAATATGATATATATGAATACCTATATGTGTTATATAATATAAAACTAACACGTAAGCAAAGTATGTTTCTAATGAATTGTTTGTTAAATGTAAACTTTTGAATTGTTTGGTAATTTATTAAATTATTTTAATATTTTTAAAAATTTTATAAAATTTTATTAAATTAAATGATTAAATACGAGAAGTTTTGTAAAATACATTTTTAGACCATATTTTATGTTGATATACAATATTTTTTTACAATATTATCTTTACGTATGATATATAGCATATAGCATTATACACTGCTATATATAGCAATATATCCTATACTTTGATAAACGATATACATTTAATGATATTTAATGATATTTTAATGATACACTTTATATATTTTCTTTATATATACGTGTGGATGTCTGTTTAATATATATAATATATATATATAACTCAGAAGATGTAGCGAACTACTGGGTAGAAAAAAAGCAAGGCTTATATAGTTCTACCCTGTTAATTATTCGAGAATGGAAAATAATTATACAAATATATATGATAAAAAATAATAGGCAATTTGATAAATTTTTACAAAACTAAAAAAAAATAACTAAAAGGATGCAATCTTATTTGATAAAATTATATAAATAAATAATGAGTTATTCAATAAAACAACGATATTGTCATATCAATATATTATTTCCATAAAATATATATGAATATACATATACATATATATATACACATATACACACATACGTACATTAATACAACCATATACAAATGCACACACACAAATACATATACATACATATAGGTTCACCCATACAAACATACCTACATAAACAAAAATATACATATACAAATATAAATATAGAAAATGAAAGAAGTCTATATTATCACTATATTATCACTATATAATTTAAATGAAGATACTGATGAATACATATTAACAAAAATAATTAAATGTAAAAATATAATAAATTACAGAAAAAATCTACAGAAAAAAATTGCAATTTGGATATTTATATTATATAATAAAAGCTCATATATATCAAATATGTACATTAAAAACAAAAATTAAAAAATTAATAAAAAATTAAAAAATTCCATTCCCGAGTAATTACTTCATCATGTTTGAATATAAATTAAATAAAATAAAATATAATAAATAAAATTAAGTATATAAAATTAACTAAAAATAGTTTAAAAAAAATAAATAGTTGGAAAATATGTATAAAAGATATGTAAGATATATAAGATATGTAAGATATGTAAGATATAATATAAAATAAAGAATAAAATCAGTTAAAGCATTTAATACATCGAAATATAATTATATTTTAAACTTCGAGTAAACGTATTTATATTATATAATAATTTAAATCTGTTTTCAAGAAGATTCCATAAAAATGGACCATTGTGAGTTATGCAAAAAAATTGTATATTAAGACGGAAAGAAGGAATAACAAATTAAAAAATTTGTCTCTGACTATATATACATTGATTAATAGAGAACATATTTTTGATAATGATTGGTGTAAAATTATTAAAAATCCTAAACATAAATTTTAGAGTATTTAATTTTACAATATCAGTAAATTTCAAGATATTCAATATTTTATAATATTTATCTGTATTACATCTATTTGAAATATTGAAAATAGCTCTGATGGCTTTATTTTGTATAATAATTAATCTATTTAGATTATATATATATATGTAGTAGACCATACAGTATTACAATAATTTAGATGAGGTAGAAAAAATGTATTATAAATGAGTTTTAATGATTTTATAGTAAGATAATATTTTAATTTATGTATAATAGATACAACTTTAGAAAGCTTATTAGCTATATTATTTATATGTTTTTTCCAGTTTAATTTCTCATCTATAGTGATTCCTAAAAATGTATAATACCGTACCCTATTGATTATATTACCATTTATATGTAAAACAAAATTATTTATATATTTGTTATCATTAAACTTATCATGAATTAAAATGTAAGATGATTTATCTATGTTAATAGTTAGTTTATTTTCAGATAACCATATTTTTAATTTCTTAAGTTCATTATTCATAGTTAATTTAAGAGTATTAGCATCTTTATCTTTAAAAATTAAATTAGTATCGTCAGCAAATAATATAGGAATAGAAGAAATAAAAACAATATGTAAATCATTTAAAAATATATTAAAAAGTAAAGGACCCAAAACAGAACCTTGAGGAACACCAATATTAATATTACTAAAATCAGACTTAATATCATTGTAAATGACACATTGCATTCTATTTTCAAGATAACTAGTAAAAAAATCTTTTGCAACACCTCTAAAACCATAATTTTCCATTTTAAGTATTAGTAATTCATGATCTATTGTATCAAAGGCTTTACATAGATCAATTGACAAAATAGCTGATAATAATTTACTTTCTAAATTATTAGTTATGTTTTCCATAAGATAATTTAAAGCATCATTTGTACTACTATTTTGCCTAAATCCAAATTGAGATTCATTAATCTTAGAAAATGTATTCATGAAATCATTCATTCGATTTTTAATTATTTTTTCAAATATTTTGGAAAATTGAGATAATAGAGAAATTGGTCTATAGTTACCTGGTAACCTTTTATCTCCTTTTTTGAACAAAACAATAAATTGACTTTTTTTAAGTATGTTTGGGAAAATACCCTGCGAAATTGAAATATTAAAAAGGTGTTGTAATATATATTTAATTTCATCTATTGTATTTTTTATTAAGTTTATGTCAATTTCATATAAGTCTTTGGAAGTTTTCATAGTGCAATTTTCCACAACTTTAACAATTTCAGTAATTGAAATAGGGTAAAAATAAAAATTATTGTTATTTACTAATTCTGAAGGAAATGTATATTTATTAGTTTTAGGAATTTGATCTAATAATGATTTACCTAGAGTGCAAAAATGATTATTAAACATCGTGGCGGTTTTTAGATCATCTTCTTTGGTAATATTACTGAAAGGACACTTAATTTTATTTTTTGAATTAGGATTCAGAATTTCATTTATAGACCTCCATTTTTTTTTAATATTATTTTCATTGTCAATTTTTTTTTCTAAATATAATTTTTTAGATAGTCTGATTAAAGATATTAATATATTTTTATAAGATATATATCTTTGTTTATTAAAAGCATTATTATTTTTAAGTAAACATTTATAAAATTTATTTTTTTT
This sequence comes from Osedax fenrisi, assembly GCA_964019155.1. Lineage (NCBI taxonomy): Eukaryota > Metazoa > Annelida > Polychaeta > Sabellida > Siboglinidae > Osedax > Osedax fenrisi. The sequence continues at coordinate 35,780,682 of OZ025242.1, forward strand.
AGCAATACATTTTTTTAAATTGTCAGATATCCAGGGCTTATTATAAAAATCTGAAGTTTTTTTCTTTATTTAAGGACAATGTTTAAAATATAAATCAGTGTATATTTTACAAAAAGATACAAACGCACTATTCGGGTCATTGTCATCATATATACGTTTCCAATCGTAATCAAATAATGATTTTTTTAAATAATTAATATTATAACAATTTAATGATCTAAATGTTATATACTTTTGTTTAGTAAGTATTAAATTATATGTAAAATAATTATTATAAATTGAAAAAATAGGTAGATGATCACTTATATCAGTAATAAATAAACCAACGATTTCTGGTGACGATTTACAATTTGTGAATATGTTATCAATATTTATATATATATATATATATATATATATATATATATTATATATACCTAATATACTGTGTAATATAGAATAGTTATAAAGGGTTAGTATGGGGATACCCATACTCTACGTGTTAGTGTTATTGTACACAGGTTAATATAGTACTGCAGTATATAGTACTTCTATCGCAAGATTAATACCTAGAATGTATATATACCTACATACACACATACGTGTGAGATATGTATGATATGGTATTGTATTACTTGAGTTAGCGGTAGGTTATGGTAGCGGTGAGGTTATGGTAGCAGTGGGTTATGGTAGCAGTGGGTTTATGGTAGAGGTAGGTTATGGTAGCGGTAGGTTATGGTAGAGGTAGGTTATGGTAGCGGTAGGTTATGGTAGAGGTAGGTTATGGTAGCGGTAGGTTAAGGTAGCGGTGAGGTTATGGTAGCGGTAGGTTATAGTAGTGGTAGGTTATGGTAGAGGTAGGTTATTGTAGCGGTAAGTTATTATTATTGTAATTTTATATTTTATCTTTGTTTCTAATTTTAAATTTTATTATTATCGTATGTGATTAACCTTTTATTTAATGATTTCATTGTTTTTTATATTACTATGATTTTATTATTATGTTTATCATTATTTCTATTTTATTATTTTATTTGAATGGAAATGATGATATGACATTACACATACTGTTAGGAGGTTTCGAATCAATAAAGCTAACGGCTTTCACTGATCCTCCATAGACTTTGTCTATAAACTGAATTCATTCATTCATATATGTGTGTGTGTATCTGGTGAGCTAACTCGAGAACCTGGGTACGTCGCGAAAATCTGTGATACCCGATCTTAATAAATTTTCACCTGTATGGTCTTTATCCGGAATTTTTTTTGAATAATTACCGCGTACCCCAGAAAAACTCGAAAAATTGAGTTTTTGCCATTAAAATGATTTTTTGTCATCTAAAATCTTCGTCGTCGCTTTTTTGAAATATGTTTTTTACATTTTTTCGAAATATTTTTTTGAAATATTTTGAAATTTTTTTGAATTTTTTTTGTAAATTTTGAAATTTGTTTGAAATTTTTTTTAAATATATTTTGTAATATTATTTATATTTTTTGTATTTTTAAAAATATTATTTGAAATATTTTTTTATATTTTTCAACTAATCGTTATACTAATTTTCAACTAATTATTCAACTAATTATTATTTTACGATATAATTAAAATATTATAATTATATAATAATTATATAAATATTATACTTTTTAAAATATTTTTAGAACATTTATAAAAAATATATTTTGTAATATTGGGAAATATTTGTTGTATACTAGCAATATAGAATCAGGAATAGCTATAATATTATAATATTACTATTAATATATAATAGATAGGCAAACAATCAAAAATCGAACAACGCATGGTGCGTTTTGGGTTTTCGACATTTGTTATGTCATATTTTTTAATATTGGAAATATGTGTTGTATTTTTTAAAATATTTTTGAAATATTTTTCCACTAATTTTTGAGATATTAAAAACGAATATGTGTCTAAATTTTTTTGAATTTTAGCAAAAATGTATGTTATATTTAATTGTATATACTAGAAATGTAGAATCAGGAATAGCTCTAATTAATAAATAGGCAAACAATCAAAAACCGATAAATGTCGGGTCGGGTCCTGTTGGTTTTGGGTTTAGGTTTGAGTTTTCGACATTTTTTTAAAACAAAATATATTTTGTAATATTTTAAATATTTGTTATATTTTTTAGAAAATATATATTTTAGCATAATCAGGAATAGCTATAATTAATAAAAATAAATAGGCAAACAATCAAAAACCTAGAAAAGCCGGATCGGGTATGGTTAAAATATATACTAATATGTTGAAATATTTTTTATATTTAAAAAAATATTTTGTAGACACTTTTTTAAAATATATTTTATAATATTTTAAATTATTTTTTGTATTTTTACAAAATATTTTACGAATAAATCTTAAAAACGAACAACGCTAGATCTACATCGGATACAGTTAGAATTATTAAATAGTATATACAGTTTGGGTTTAGGTTTTCGACATCTTTTTAAAACATATTTTGTAATATTTAAAATATTTATTGTATTTTTTAATATATTTTTTGAAATATTTTTCTACTAATATTTTAAATATTAAAATATTTTTCTACATTTGTCTGTATTTCAGCTAACATTTATTTAATTGTATATATAACAATAAAGAATCAGGAACAACTACTATTAATAAATAATATATGGGAAAATAATCAAAATCGAGCAACGCCGGATCGGGTACGGCTAGTATATATATATATATATATATATATATATATATATATATATGTGTGTGTGTGTGTATGTGTATGTATATATAAAATATATAATATAATTTTGATATAGTATATTAATTCTAATATGAGATAGACAAATTTAATAATACTTATTACATTTTTCCTCTCCACGGAAATCTTTAGTAAAAAGCGAAATATGTATGCGTGGCTGAATAGACACCAGAGTTATTTTAAAATGTATAAATTTGTATTCATCATAAAATATTTAAAATTAGAATAGTAATTTAAATATTAATAATAGGTTTAATTATATATTACTTGATTGTTATCAAATATTATTTGTATAACTAGTTTACAAAAATGTATATAAATATATTAAATAACTTTTAATTTTAATATGTGTACATATATTATTACATATATGTACATACACATTACATATTAACATAGTATTAGAATTATCATTAGTAATAGCAAAGGGTTCTTTTAAGTTTATGAGTCCATATAACCTTATATAAAAACAATAGAGTTCTTTACATTTCGATCATTGAAAAGAATATATTTATTTCGTATTTAGGTTTCTTTGGACAAAAATGCTTGTTCAAAGAACCCTTATTTCTAACAGTGTATAGTGAAAGAATTAAGTTATAGTAATCGATTAGATGCAAGACATCCTATAACCTCGAGGTTATAGCAGGTCTTGTTAGATGTAGGGTATATTGTAAAGGATGGAGTTACAGTAGTAGATTAGAGGTAGGATATAGGGATGTAGGCAGATAGGTAGGATATAGGGTGTATACAGAATATATAATAGTAGCAGTGTATATTATGTTTGAATGATGTATAGAGTGTAGTTGAGAGTATAGTTACTTTGTGATCTTGGAAAACAATTTAACAAAATGAAAATGTACTGTCAGATATAACACCAATATTGTGTACATGTGTTGATTACTTAAGTATCAATTGATACCGACAGAATACCGTTACTACTGAATTTGAGTATGATAAAGTATTTAACTTCAGAGTAGAAGGTGAATGAAGATAACATCTGTTTTAATTGTTACGAAGATGAGTGAGTTAGCTGTGAGCTAATTATTAATGAGAGAGGAGAGCGTGTCAGGTTCTAAGTCATGTTCTTCTGAATATTTTACATAAAGTTGTGTATATCATGTGCATAAGTATGGAGGATGGCTTGATAATTCAATATAAGGTGGAGACGGGCAATATAACGTTATGTGTAATAAATGTACATGTATACATATATATATATATATATATATATATATATATATATATATATAGTGTAATAAACATAGTAGAAGACAATTAAATTAAATTAACATTGTTTACTTAATTATTACTTACCCATGACCAATGTTCAAAATGAATTATTTAATTGTCCTAATTATGATATATTAAATATAAAATAATTATTATTACCGACATATAATATAAGTTATATTAACACATACACACATATATAATATTATATATATATTATATATATATATATATGTATTTTCTACAATAAATTAAACAAATATTTGGGTCACCACTTTATTGTAAATGTTTAAATTTTTGTGTTCAAGAATAGTTTGCCTGGACTGACGTTTCGAAATGTAGCTTGCTTTGTTTTATTGGTGACCCCGTCACTTTCTCACCGGCCTACTGCTGTTTTCGTCTCTTTCCGCGACCCTCGTCCTCTTCTGCCGCCTTCTCTGTATCTACACCATCCCGTTCCCTTTTAGGGGGTCGCACACTATTCCATTCATATGCCATCTCCCGTATCATGTTCTTACGATCTTTCCTAAATGTGGACGGTGGTAGTATGATTCTAGGGGGTTCATTAGGAAAGTTGACAGCATCCAATGCCTCTTGCATTTCCAGAGCCCTAGTCTCCGATGTATACCTTCCTCTATCAACGATACAGAAACTTCTGATTTCCTTCATATTGTTCCTATACATATTTTGGTAGAGTTTCTCACTTTGTGGTGGACGTTGCGGTTTGGGGGCGTTATAAGCCGGCCAACCGACGGCTTGAGGTATTTTACCGAAGTTTCTCTTCACATGCTCCCGGTATTCATCTCGAGATAGGGGCGTGACCATGGGGCGTGGCGATGACTTCGAAGTTCGCGGTATCTTATAAGATGGAGGAAGTGGTTTCGCGATCCTATAACCTCCCGGGGCCGATATTACCACTGTGGTGGCTTTCTTAGGGGATTCGTGTCGTACCGGTGTGTGGTTGGGGTGTGGTCTTAGAACCGGAACCTCACGTTGCAGGACCTCTCGTTTCGATACGGGCATACGCACATCCGGTGAAGATGTCAACCTAAGAATTCCAGCCTCGCGTAGTCGCTTTTGATTAGCATATTCGTCACGCTGGGCTTTGTCGTGGTCGCTTCTTTCCCGTAGTGACTTATGCTTGCGAGGCGTTTTGTTTTTTTTCTTAGAGTCTTTTGTTTGTTTAGTGTCTGCTGCTGTCGATGTGGAAGCGATGGGGACGGCGACGGGAGGCTGGGATACCCTTCGTCTCGTCTTGGCCCTCTTACTCTTCTCTTCCTTGTCAACCGTTACATTGTCTTTAGTAGCCGTATTGTCTGAACTAGAGTAGTTCGCAGCTACCGGCGTATTAGTTATAGCTTTCGACGTACCGGAAGTGTTATTGTCTTCTGCCTTATTTCTAGACTTAGACCTTTTCGATTTTTTATTTATTTTAAACGATGTTTTTGGTTTTTTCAAGATTCCCTTTATCGACGGTCCTGCGATTCCTGGTAACTCGGTAGGGTTATTCTTATTCTTATCTTTTTTGATATTTTCATTATTCTTAATCTTTTCATCTTTCTTTTTAATTTCTTTTATTTGTGTATCTTCTTTAGGGTCAATTTTTATTTTTGTTACTTTTTGTGTTTTCTCTTTCATTTTCTTCTCCTCTTTCTGATTATTTGCGTTTTTAAGTTTCTCTTCATTCTCTTTTTTAATTTTTTCCACATTCTTCTCTTCTTTTTTTATCATTTTCTCTTTTTTTTTTTGATCTTTTTTGTCTTCCTTATTCGTTATTTGCTGGCCCGCTACATTGTCAGCATGTTGGTGACTAGCGCATACGCTGCTCACTCCGTACAAGCTGACCTCGTCTTCACTTTGACTTCTCTCGTCTTCCAGATCGTCCTCGATATTGTCCAGAGTAAGATTAATTACTACACGTGACCTAGGTTTGGGTGTTACCCTATTACGAACGCGCATAGCGTCAGCCATCAATCTTTCGTTAAGAACCCTCTTAACATCGTCGGCTCTCAACGCTGGATAACTAGGGGGAGACGGCGCTCTAGCTACGGGGCGGGCGTCAATAGTGGGCGTAGTTATGTCGCTGATAGTGGGCGTGGCAGGAACGTCACTTTCGGTTACCTGGTCTTCTTCGCGAGTCGAATCTTTCGATTCGATAGGCTCATTTTCATCGTGATGGTCAGTATTATTATTATTGGTATCGTTCATGGGAGTAGGACCCTCTCTGGACATTGATGGACACCTTACTAGTTTGATCGCGTGGTCAGCCCTCTGGTCAAGCTCCATAGGCTCACCTTTCTCGCTACCCTCGACAATATTCCTACAGATATCTATACCACCATCATTATCTATATCCATTAACTCGTTTGTTAAGCCAGCATCATCGCTAGTGTCCATTGCAATAGCTGCATCACTACTGCGCATGACAACGTCATCACTGCCACTCATCGTAACATCGTTACCGTCAGTCGTTGCCATGACGACATCACTCTGCATATGATGTGCTGAGCCGAACAAGCTACCTCGGCCGGGTTGCATGGCCGAATAGCGAATGAGATTAGAAATGATCGGACCCGAGTACATTGCTGGCATGGGTAAACCGCACTTATGTGTTCGCATGGCTGGCATTGGTATTTGTGGGCCGACCAGCTGAACACAGTTACATCGATTCATTGGCGGACATGTAGCAACTCCGACTACCTGTATAGGTTAATGGGTGTAGGTATTAGTGGGGTGTAGCTATAGGTAAAGGTGTTAGTGGGGTGGCTTAATAGGCAGGTAGGGCAGGGAGTTATGATTTCATTATCATGATAATGCATGACCGATGAGTAGGCTTCGATATATTTCGTGTGATAAATTGAATAGTAATACATCTACTAGTAAATAGTAATACATCTACTAATTATGGTAATTCTGATGATAATAATGATGTTGATAATAATTATGGTGTTGGTCGCTATACTATATTAATAGTAATAGTAATAGTATTAGTAATAGTAATAGTAATAGTAATAGTATTAGTAATAGTAATAGTAATAGTAATAGTAATAGTAATATAAATAGTAATATTAATAGTAATAAAAATAGTATAGTAATAGTATTAGTAATAGTAATAGTAATAGTAATAGTAATATTAATAGTAATAATGATATTATTAATAATAGTAATAGTAATAGTATAATAATAGTAATAGTAATAGTAATAATAATATTAATAGTAATAGTAATAGTAATAGTAATATTGATATTAATATTAAAAGTAATAGTAATAATATAGAAATAGTATTAGTAATAGTAATAGTAATAGTAATACTAATAGTAATAGTAATAGTATATTAATAGTAATAGTAATATTAATAGTAATGATGATATTATTAATAATAGTAATAGTATTAGTACAGTAATAGTAATAGTAATAGTAATAGTATAGTAATAGTTTAGTAATAGTAATAGTAATAGTAATATTAAGTGTAATATTAATAGTATATTATTAGTAATAGTAATAGTAATATTGATAGTAATCGTAATAGTAATAGTATATTAATAGTAATAGTAATAGTAATAGTAATAGTAATAGTAATAGTAATAGTAATATTAAGTGTAATATTAATAATATATTATTAGTAATAGTAATAGTAATATTGATAGTAATAGTAATAGTAATAGTATATTAATAGTAATAGTAATAATAATAGTAATAGTAATAGTAATAGTAATAGTAATAGTAATAGTAATAGTAATAGTAATAGTAATAGTAATAGAAATAGTAATAGTAATTGTAATAGTATAATAATAGTATATTAATAGTAATAGTAATAGTAATAGTAATAGTAATAGTAATAGTAATATTAATAGTAATATTAATAGTAATAAAAATAGTATAGTAATAGTATTATTAATAGTAATAGTAATAGTAATAGTAATAGTAATATTAATAGTAATAGTATATTAATAGTAATAGTAATATTAATAGTAATAATGATATTAATAATAATAGTAATAGTATATTAATAGTATTAGTAATAGTAATAGTAATATTAATAGTCATAGTATTAGTAATAGTAATAGTAATAATTATAGTAATAGTAATAGTAATAGTAACAGTAACAGTAATAGTAATAGTAATAGTAATAGTAATAGCAATAGTAATATTATTAGTATATTAATAGTAATAGTTATAGTAATAGTAATAGTATATTAATTGAAATAGTAATAGTAATAGTAATAGTAATATTAATAGTAATATTAATAGTAATAATAATAGTATAGTAATAGTAATAGTAATATTAATATTAATAGTATTAGTAATAGTAATAATATAGTATTAGTAATAGTGATAGTAATAGTAATAGTAACAGTAATAGTAATAGTAATAGTAATAGTAATAGTAATAGTAATATTAATAGTATATTAATAGTAATAGTTATAGTTATAGTAATAGTAATAGTAATAGTAATAGTAATAGTAAATGTAATAGTAATAGTTGTAGTAATAGTAATATTAATAATATAATAATAGTTATATTATTAGTAATATTAATAGTAATAGTAAAAGTAATAGTAAAAGTAATAGTAATAGTAATAGTAATATTAATAGTAATAGTAATAGTAATATTAATAGTACTAGTAATAGTAATAGTAATAATTATAGTAATAGTAATAGTATAGTAATATTAATAGTAATAGTAATAGTAATATTAATAATAATAGTAATAGTAATATTAATAGTAATAGTAATAGTAATTGTAATATTAATAGTATTAGTAATAGTAATAATATAGTATTAGTAATAGTAATAGTAATAGTAATAGTAACAGTAATAGTAATAGTAATAGTAATAGTAATAGTAATAGTAATAGTAATATTAATAGTCATAGTAATAGTAATAGTAATAGTAATATTAATAGTAATATTAATAGTTATAGTAATAGTATATTAATAGTAATAGTAATAATTATAGTAATAGTAATAGTATATTAATAGTATTAGTTATAGTAATAGTAATATTAATAGTAATAATAATAGTAATAGTAATATTAATAGTAATATTAATAGTTATAGTAATAGTATATTAATAGTAATAGTAATAATTATAGTAATAGTAATAGTATAGTAATATTAATAGTAATAGTAATAGTAATATTAATAGTTATAGTAATAGTATATTAATAGTAATAGTAATAGTAATAGTAATATTAATAGTAATAATAATAGTAATAGTAATAGTAATAGTAATAGTATATTAATAGTATTAGTAATAGTAATAGTAATATTAATAGTAATAATAATAGTAATAGTAATAGTAATATTAATAGTATTAGTATATTAATAATAATAGTAATAGTATTATTATTAGTAATAGTAATATTAATATTAATAGTATTATTATTAGTAATAGTAATAGTAATAGTAATAGTATATTAATAATAATAGTTATAGTTATAGTAATAGTAATAGTAATAGTAATAGTAGTAGTAATAGTAATAGTAATAGTAATAGTAATAGTAATAGTAATATTAATAATAATAGTAATAGTATATTAATAGTATTAGTAATAGTAATAGTAATATTAATAGTTATAGTAATAGTAATAGTAATAGTAATAGTAATATTAATAGTAATATTAATAGTTATAGTAATAGTATATTAATAGTAATAGTAATAATTATAGTAATAGTAATAGTATATTAATAGTATTAGTTATAGTAATAGTACTATTAATAGTAATAATAATAGTAATAGTAATAGTAATATTAATAGTAATATTAATAGTTATAGTAATAGTATATTAATAGTAATAGTAATAATTATAGTAATAGTAATAGTATAGTAATATTAATAGTAATAGTAATAGTAATATTAATAGTTATAGTAATAGTATATTAATAGTAATAGTAATAGTAATAGTAATATTAATAGTAATAATAATAGTAATAGTAATAGTAATAGTAATAGTATATTAATAGTATTAGTAATAGTAATAGTAATATTAATAGTAATAATAATAGTAATAGTAATAGTAATATTAATAGTATTAGTATATTAATAATAATAGTAATAGTATTATTATTAGTAATATTAATATTAATATTAATAGTATTATTATTAGTAATAGTAATATTAATATTAATAGTATTATTATTAGTAATAGTAATATTAATATTAATAGTATTATTATTAGTAATAGTAATAGTAATAGTAATAGTAATAGTAATAGTATATTAATAATAATAGTTATAGTTATAGTAATAGTAATAGTAATAGTAATAGTAATAGTAATAGTAATAGTAATATTAATAGTATATTAATAGTAATAGTTATAGTTATAGTAATAGTAATAGTAACAGTAATAGTAATAGTAATAGTAAATGTAATAGTTATAGTTGTAGTAATAGTAATATTAATAATATAATAATAGTTATATTATTAGTAATATTAATAGTAATAGTAAAAGTAATAGTAAAAGTAATAGTAATAGTAATAGTAATATTAATAGTAATAGTAATAGTATATTAATAGTATTAGTAATAGTAATAGTAATATTAATAGTAATAGTAATAGTAATAGTAATAGTAATATTAATAGTATTAGTAATAGTAATAGTAATAATTATAGTAATAGTAATAGTATAGTAATATTAATAGTAATAGTAATAGTAATAGTAATATTAATAGTAATAGTAATAGTTATAGTAATAGTATATTAATAGTAATAGTAATAATTATAGTAATAGTAATAGTATAGTAATATTAATAGTAATAGTAATAGTAATATTAATAGTAATAGTAATAGTAATATTAATAGTAATAGTAATAGTAATTGTAATATTAATAGTATTAGTAATAGTAATAATATAGTATTAGTAATAGTAATAGTAATAGTAATAGTAACAGTAATAGTAATAGTAATAGTAATAGTAATAGTAATAGTAATAGTAATATTAATAGTAATAGTAATAGTAATATTAATAGTAATAGTAATAGTATATTAATAGTATTAGTAATAGTAATAGTAATATTAATAGTAATAATAATAGTAATAGTAATAGTAATATTAATAGTATTAGTATATTAATAATAATAGTAATAGTATTATTATTAGTAATAGTAATATTAATATTAATAGTATTATTATTAGTAATAGTAATAGTAATAGTAATAGTATATTAATAATAATAGTTATAGTTATAGTAATAGTAATAGTAATAGTAATAGTAGTAGTAATAGTAATAGTAATAGTAATAGTAATAGTAATAGTAATATTAATAATAATAGTAATAGTATATTAATAGTATTAGTAATAGTAATAGTAATATTAATAGTTATAGTAATAGTAATAGTAATAGTAATATTAATAGTATTAGTAATAGTAATAGTAATAATTATAGTAATAGTAATAGTATAGTAATATTAATAGTATTAGTATATTAATAATAATAGTAATAGTTATAGTAAGGTTAATATCAATAGTAATAGTAATAGTAATAGTAATACTAATAATAATACTAATAGTATTAGTAATAGTAATATTAATATTAATAGTATTAGTAATAGTAATAGTAATAGTAATAGTAATAGTAATATTAATAGTAATAGTAATAGTAATATTAATAGTAATAGTAATAGTATATTAATAGTATTAGTAATAGTAATAGTAATATTAATAGTAATAATAATAGTAATAGTAATAGTAATATTAATAGTATTAGTATATTAATAATAATAGTAATAGTATTATTATTAGTAATAGTAATATTAATATTAATAGTATTATTATTAGTAATAGTAATAGTAATAGTAATAGTATATTAATAATAATAGTTATAGTTATAGTAATAGTAATAGTAATAGTAATAGTAGTAGTAATAGTAATAGTAATAGTAATAGTAATAGTAATAGTAATATTAATAATAATAGTAATAGTATATTAATAGTATTAGTAATAGTAATATTAATAGTAATAATTATAGTAATAGTAATAGTATAGTAATATTAATAGTAATAGTAATAGCAATATTAATAGTAATAGTAATATTAATAGTAATACTAATAATAATACTAATAGTATTAGTAATAGTAATATTAATATTAATAGTATTAATAATAGTAATAATATAGTATTAGTAATAGTAATAGTAATAGTAATAGTAACAGTAATAGTAATAGTAATAGTAATAATAATAGTAATAGTAATATTAATAGTATATTAATAATAATAGTTATAGTAATAGTAATAGTAATAGTAATAGTAATAGTAATAGTAATAGTAATTGTAATAGTAATAGTAATAGTAATAGTAATACTAATAATAATACTAATAGTATTAGTAATAGTAATATTAATATTAATAGTATTAGTAATAGTAATAATATAGTATTAGTAATAGTAATAGTAATAGTAATAGTAACAGTAATAGTAATAGTAATAGTAATAGTAATAGTAATAGTAATATTAATAGTATATTAATAATAATAGTTATAGTTATAGTAATAATAATAGTAATAGTAATAGTAATAGTAATAGTAATATTAATAGTATATTAATAGTAATAGTTATAGTAATAGTAATAGTAATAGTAATAGTAATAGTAATAGTAATAGTAATAGTAATAGTAATAGTAATAGTAATAGTAATAGTAATAGTAATATTAATATTAATAATAATAGTAATAGTATATTAATAGCATTAGTAATAGTAATAGTAATATTAATAGTCATAGTAATAGTAATAGTAATAGTAATATTAATAGTAATAGTAATAGTAATAGTAATAGTAATAGTAATATTAATAGTAATAGTAATAGTATATTAATAGTATTAGTAATAGTAATAGTAATATTAATAGTCATAGTAATAGTAATAGTAATATTAATAGTAATAGTAATATTAATAGTATTAGCAGTAGTTATTGTAGTAATAGAAAGAGTACTAGTAATAATAATATTTACAGTTGTATTAATAGTACTATAGAACGTAATAACAATAGTAATAGTAATACCAATACTAATAATAATACTAATAATAATA
>OZ025242.1:35798651-35843651 GCA_964019155.1 Osedax fenrisi
ATTGCGTATGTTAAGAAATTTTAGCTTCCGAAAAAGATATACAAGTTTTGATAATTTATTACACAAATTTATAATATGAAAAGAATATGTTAAATTACTATCTAATATAATACCTAAAAACGTATACCTATCTACTATTTCTATGTTCGCATTATTTAAATTTATATTATTTATAATTTTTGTATTAAAATAAGGAAGTATTTTAGTTTTTTCAATATTCAATTTTAATTTATTTATATTAAACCAATGACATAATCTATCTAAATATAATTGCATATTACTACTCAATTCTTCATTTGAATTTGCAAATATAGAGAGTGATGTGTCATCTGCATATATATTTAAATTTATATTATCATCATTATTAAATATATTTGATATGTCATTAATAAATATTATAAAAAATAATGGACCTAATACTGATCCCTGAGGAACACCAAAACGTACATTTCTAACAGATGATACAGTATTATTTATTCGAGTTTTAACTTTTCTATCTAATAAATAATTTTTTAAAAACACATTTACATGACCCCTAAAACCACAGTATTCTAATTTTTTTAATAAAATGTCATGGTCTACAACATCGAACGCTTTTTTAAGGTCTAAAAATAGCGTAGCAATTTTTTTATTTAAACTATGTTTAGTAAATAAAAAATGTTGTAAGTTAAAATGTGAAAGGGTAGTATTGGATTTTTCAATAAATCCATATTGGTTATCATTATATCCTATACTTTGATAAACGATATACATTTAATGATATTTAATGATATTTTAATGATACACTTTATATATTTTCTTTATATATACGTGTGGATGTCTGTTTAATATATATAATATATATATATATATAACTCAGAAGATGTAGCGAACTACTGGGTAGAAAAAAAGCAAGGCTTATATAGTTCTACCCTGTTAATTATTCGAGAATGGAAAATAATTATACAAATATATATGATAAAAAATAATAGGCAATTTGATAAATTTTTACAAAACTAAAAAAAAATAACTAAAAGGATGCAATCTTATTTGATAAAATTATATAAATAAATAATGAGTTATTCAATAAAACAACGATATTGTCATATCAATATATTATTTCCATAAAATATATATGAATATACATATACATATATATATACACATATACACACATACGTACATTAATACAACCATATACAAATGCACACACACAAATACATATACATACATATAGGTTCACCCATACAAACATACCTACATAAACAAAAATATACATATACAAATATAAATATAGAAAATGAAAGAAGTCTATATTATCACTATATTATCACTATATAATTTAAATGAAGATACTGATGAATACATATTAACAAAAATAATTAAATGTAAAATATAATAAATTACAGAAAAAATCTACAGAAAAAAATTGCAATTTGGATATTTATATTATATAATAAAAGCTCATATATATCAAATATGTACATTAAAAACAAAAATTAAAAAATTAATAAAAAATTAAAAAATTCCATTCCCGAGTAATTACTTCATCATGTTTGAATATAAATTAAATAAAATAAAATATAATAAATAAAATTAAGTATATAAAATTAACTAAAAATAGTTTAAAAAAAAATAAATAGTAGGAAAATATGTATAAAAGATATGTAAGATATATAAGATATGTAAGATATGTAAGATATAATATAAAATAAAGAATAAAATCAGTTAAAGCATTTAATACATCGAAATATAATTATATTTTAAACTTCGAGTAAACGTATTTATATTATATAATAATTTAAATCTGTTTTCAAGAAGATTCCATAAAAATGGACCATTGTGAGTTATGCAAAAAAATTGTATATTAAGGCGGAAAGAAGGAATAACAAATTAAAAAATTTGTCTCTGACTATATATACATTGATTAATAGAGAACATATTTTTGATAATGATTGGTGTAAAATTATTAAAAATCCTAAACATAAATTTTAGAGTATTTAATTTTACAATATCAGTAAATTTCAAGATATTCAATATTTTATAATATTTATCTGTATTACATCTATTTGAAATATTGAAAATAGCTCTGATGGCTTTATTTTGTATAATAATTAATCTATTTAGATTATATATATATATGTAGTAGACCATACAGTATTACAATAATTTAGATGAGGTAGAAAAAATGTATTATAAATGAGTTTTAATGATTTTATAGTAAGATAATATTTTAATTTATGTATAATAGATACAACTTTAGAAAGCTTATTAGCTATATTATTTATATGTTTTTTCCAGTTTAATTTCTCATCTATAGTGATTCCTAAAAATTTATAATACCGTACCCTATTGATTATATTACCATTTATATGTAAAACAAAATTATTTATATATTTGTTATCATTAAACTTATCATGAATTAAAATGTAAGATGATTTATCTATGTTAATAGTTAGTTTATTTTCAGATAACCATATTTTTAATTTCTTAAGTTCATTATTCATAGTTAATTTAAGAGTATTAGCATCTTTATCTTTAAAAGTTAAATTAGTATCGTCAGCAAATAATATAGGAATAGAAGAAATAAAAACAATATGTAAATCATTTAAAAATATATTAAAAAGTAAAGGACCCAAAACAGAACCTTGAGGAACACCAATATTAATATTACTAAAATCAGACTTAATATCATTGTAAATGACACATTGCATTCTATTTTCAAGATAACTAGTAAAAAAATCTTTTGCAACACCTCTAAAACCATAATTTCCATTTTAAGTATTAGTAATTCATGATCTATTGTATCAAAGGCTTTACATAGATCAATTGACAAAATAGCTGATAATAATTTACTTTCTAAATTATTAGTTATGTTTTCCATAAGATAATTTAAAGCATCATTTGTACTACTATTTTGCCTAAATCCAAATTGAGATTCATTAATCTTAGAAAATGTATTCATGAAATCATTCATTCGATTTTTAATTATTTTTTCAAATATTTTGGAAAATTGAGATAATAGAGAAATTGGTCTATAGTTACCTGGTAACCTTTTATCTCCTTTTTTGAACAAAACAATAACTTGACTTTTTTTAAGTATGTTTGGGAAAATACCCTGCGAAATTGAAATATTAAAAAGGTGTTGTAATATATATTTAATTTCATCTATTGTATTTTTTATTAAGTTTATGTCAATTTCATATAAGTCTTTGGAAGTTTTCATAGTGCAATTTTCCACAACTTTAACAATTTCAGTAATTGAAATAGGGTAAAAATAAAAATTATTGTTATTTACTAATTCTGAAGGAAATGTATATTTATTAGTTTTAGGAATTTGATCTAATAATGATTTACCTAGAGTGCAAAAATGATTATTAAACATCGTCGCGGTTTTTAGATCATCTTCTTTGGTAATATTACTGAAAGGACACTTAATTTTATTTTTTGAATTAGGATTCAGAATTTCATTTATAGACCTCCATTTTTTTTTAATATTATTTTCATTGTCAATTTTTTTTTCTAAATATAATTTTTTAGATAGTCTGATTAAAGATATTAATATATTTTTATAAGATATATATCTTTGTTTATTAAAAGCATTATTATTTTTAAGTAAACATTTATAAAATTTATTTTTTTTAGCAATACATTTTTTTAAATTGTCAGATATCCAGGGCTTATTATAAAAATCTGAAGTTTTTTTCTTTATTTAAGGACAATGTTTAAAATATAAATCAGTGTATATTTTACAAAAAGATACAAACGCACTATTCTGGTCATTGTCATCATATATACGTTTCCAATCGTAATCAAATAATGATTTTTTTAAATAATTAATATTATAACAATTTAATGATCTAAATGTTATATACTTTTGTTTAGTAAGTATTAAATTATATGTAAAATAATTATTATAAATTGAAAAAATAGGTAGATGATCACTTATATCAGTAATAAATAAACCAACGATTTCTGGTGACGATTTACAATTTGTGAATATGTTATCAATATTTATATATATATATATATATATATATATATATATATTATATATACCTAATATACTGTGTAATATAGAATAGTTATAAAGGGTTAGTATGGGGATACCCATACTCTACGTGTTAGTGTTATTGTACACAGGTTAATATAGTACTGCAGTATATAGTACTTCTATCGCAAGATTAATACCTAGAATGTATATATACCTACATACACACATACGTGTGAGATATGTATGATATGGTATTGTATTACTTGAGTTAGCGGTAGGTTATGGTAGCGGTGAGGTTATGGTAGCAGTGGGTTATGGTAGCAGTGGGTTTATGGTAGAGGTAGGTTATGGTAGCGGTAGGTTATGGTAGAGGTAGGTTATGGTAGCGGTAGGTTATGGTAGAGGTAGGTTATGGTAGCGGTAGGTTAAGGTAGCGGTGAGGTTATGGTAGCGGTAGGTTATAGTAGTGGTAGGTTATGGTAGAGGTAGGTTATTGTAGCGGTAAGTTATTATTATTGTAATTTTATATTTTATCTTTGTTTCTAATTTTAAATTTTATTATTATCGTATGTGATTAACCTTTTATTTAATGATTTCATTGTTTTTTATATTACTATGATTTTATTATTATGTTTATCATTATTTCTATTTTATTATTTTATTTGAATGGAAATGATGATATGACATTACACATACTGTTAGGAGGTTTCGAATCAATAAAGCTAACGGCTTTCACTGATCCTCCATAGACTTTGTCTATAAACTGAATTCATTCATTCATATATGTGTGTGTGTATCTGGTGAGCTAACTCGAGAACCGGGGTACGTCGCGAAAATCTGTGATACCCGATCTTAATAAATTTTCACCTGTATGGTCTTGATCCGGAATTTTTTTTGAATAATTACCGCGTACCCCAGAAAAACTCGAAAAATTGAGTTTTTGCCATTAAAATGATTTTTTGTCATCTAAAATCTTCGTCGTCGCTTTTTTGAAATATGTTTTTTACATTTTTTCGAAATATTTTTTTGAAATATTTTGAAATTTTTTTGAATTTTTTTTGTAAATTTTGAAATTTGTTTGAAATTTTTTTTAAATATATTTTGTAATATTATTTATATTTTTTGTATTTTTAAAAATATTATTTGAAATATTTTTTTATATTTTTCAACTAATCGTTATACTAATTTTAAACTAATTATTCAACTAATTATTATTTTACGATATAATTAAAATATTATAATTATATAATAATTATATAAATATTATACTTTTTAAAATATTTTTAGAACATTTATAAAAAATATATTTTGTAATATTGGGAAATATTTGTTGTATACTAGCAATATAGAATCAGGAATAGCTATAATATTATAATATTACTATTAATATATAATAGATAGGCAAACAATCAAAAATCGAACAACGCATGGTGCGTTTTGGGTTTTCGACATTTGTTATGTCATATTTTTTAATATTGGAAATATGTGTTGTATTTTTTAAAATATTTTTGAAATATTTTTCCACTAATTTTTGAGATATTAAAAACGAATATGTGTCTAAATTTTTTTGAATTTTAGCAAAAATGTATGTTATATTTAATTGTATATACTAGAAATGTAGAATCAGGAATAGCTCTAATTAATAAATAGGCAAACAATCAAAAACCGATAAATGTCGGGTCGGGTCCTGTTGGTTTTGGGTTTAGGTTTGAGTTTTCGACATTTTTTTAAAACAAAATATATTTTGTAATATTTTAAATATTTGTTATATTTTTTAGAAAATATATATTTTAGCATAATCAGGAATAGCTATAATTAATAAAAATAAATAGGCAAACAATCAAAAACCTAGAAAAGCCGGATCGGGTATGGTTAAAATATATACTAATATGTTGAAATATTTTTTATATTTAAAAAAATATTTTGTAGACACTTTTTTAAAATATATTTTATAATATTTTAAATTATTTTTTGTATTTTTACAAAATATTTTACGAATAAATCTTAAAAACGAACAACGCTAGATCTACATCGGATACAGTTAGAATTATTAAATAGTATATACAGTTTGGGTTTAGGTTTTCGACATCTTTTTAAAACATATTTTGTAATATTTAAAATATTTATTGTATTTTTTAATATATTTTTTGAAATATTTTTCTACTAATATTTTAAATATTAAAATATTTTTCTACATTTGTCTGTATTTCAGCTAACATTTATTTAATTGTATATATAACAATAAAGAATCAGGAACAACTACTATTAATAAATAATATATGGGAAAATAATCAAAATCGAGCAACGCCGGATCGGGTACGGCTAGTATATATATATATATATATATATATATATATATGTGTGTGTGTGTATGTGTATGTATATATAAAATATATAATATAATTTTGATAAAGTATATTAATTCAAATATGAGATAGACAAATTTAATAATACTTATTACATTTTTCCTCTCCACGGAAATCTTTAGTAAAAAGCGAAATATGTATGCGTGGCTGAATAGACACCAGAGTTATTTTAAAATGTATAAATTTGTATTCATCATAAAATATTTAAAATTAGAATAGTAATTTAAATATTAATAATAGGTTTAATTATATATTACTTGATTGTTATCAAATATTATTTGTATAACTAGTTTACAAAAATGTATATAAATATATTAAATAACTTTTAATTTTAATATGTGTACATATATTATTACATATATGTACATACACATTACATATTAACATAGTATTAGAATTATCATTAGTAATAGCAAAGGGTTCTTTTAAGTTTATGAGTCCATATAACCTTATATAAAAACAATAGAGTTCTTTACATTTCGATCATTGAAAAGAATATATTTATTTCGTATTTAGGTTTCTTTGGACAAAAATGCTTGTTCAAAGAACCCTTATTTCTAACAGTGTATAGTGAAAGAATTAAGTTATAGTAATCGATTAGATGCAAGACATCCTATAACCTCGAGGTTATAGCAGGTCTTGTTAGATGTAGGGTATATTGTAAAGGATGGAGTTACATTAGTAGATTAGAGGTAGGATATAGGGATGTAGGCAGATAGGTAGGATATAGGGTGTATACAGAATATATAATAGTAGCAGTGTATATTATGTTTGAATGATGTATAGAGTGTAGTTGAGAGTATAGTTACTTTGTGATCTTGGAAAACAATTTAACAAAATGAAAATGTACTGTCAGATATAACACCAATATTGTGTACATGTGTTGATTACTTAAGTATCAATTGATACCGACAGAATACCGTTACTACTGAATTTGAGTATGATAAAGTATTTAACTTCAGAGTAGAAGGTGAATGAAGATAACATCTGTTTTAATTGTTACGAAGATGAGTGAGTTAGCTGTGAGCTAATTATTAATGAGAGAGGAGAGCGTGTCAGGTTCTAAGTCATGTTCTTCTGAATATTTTACATAAAGTTGTGTATATCATGTGCATAAGTATGGAGGATGGCTTGATAATTCAAGATAAGGTGGAGACGGGCAATATAACGTTATGTGTAATAAATGTACATGTATACATATATATATATATATATATATATATATATATATATATATATAGTGTAATAAACATAGTAGAAGACAATTAAATTAAATTAACATTGTTTACTTAATTATTACTTACCCATGACCAATGTTCAAAATGAATTATTTAATTGTCCTAATTATGATATATTAAATATAAAATAATTATTATTACCGACATATAATATAAGTTATATTAACACATACACACATATATAATATTATATATATATTATATATATATATATATATATATGTATTTTCTACAATAAATTAAACAAATATTTGGGTCACCACTTTATTGTAAATGTTTAAATTTTTGTGTTCAAGAATAGTTTGCCTGGACTGACGTTTCGAAATGTAGCTTGCTTTGTTTTTTTGGTGACCCCGTCACTTTCTCACCGGCCTACTGCTGTTTTCGTCTCTTTCCGCGACCCTCGTCCTCTTCTGCCGCCTTCTCTGTATCTACACCATCCCGTTCCCTTTTAGGGGATCGCACACTATTCCATTCATATGCCATCTCCCGTATCATGTTCTTACGATCTTTCCTAAATGTGGACGGTGGTAGTATGATTCTAGGGGGTTCATTAGGAAAGTTGACAGCATCCAATGCCTCTTGCATTTCCAGAGCCCTAGTCTCCGATGTATACCTTCCTCTATCAACGATACAGAAACTTCTGATTTCCTTCATATTGTTCCTATACATATTTTGGTAGAGTTGCTCACTTTGTGGTGGACGTTGCGGTTTGGGGGCGTTATAAGCCGGCCAACCGACGGCTTGAGGTATTTTACCGAAGTTTCTCTTCACATGCTCCCGGTATTCATCTCGAGATAGGGGCGTGACCATGGGGCGTGGCGATGACTTCGAAGTTCGCGGTATCTTATAAGATGGAGGAAGTGGTTTCGCGATCCTATAACCTCCCGGGGCCGATATTACCACTGTGGTGGCTTTCTTAGGGGATTCGTGTCGTACCGGTGTGTGGTTGGGGTGTGGTCTTAGAACCGGAACCTCACGTTGCAGGACCTCTCGTTTCGATACGGGCATACGCACATCCGGTGAAGATGTCAACCTAAGAATTCCAGCCTCGCGTAGTCGCTTTTGATTAGCATATTCGTCACGCTGGGCTTTGTCGTGGTCGCTTCTTTCCCGTAGTGACTTATGCTTGCGAGGCGTTTTGTTTTTTTTCTTAGAGTCTTTTGTTTGTTTAGTGTCTGCTGCTGTCGATGTGGAAGCGATGGGGACGGCGACGGGAGGCTGGGATACCCTTCGTCTCGTCTTGGCCCTCTTACTCTTCTCTTCCTTGTCAACCGTCACATTGTCTTTAGTAGCCTAATAGTAAGCGCATACGCTGCTCACTCCGTACAAGCTGACCTCGTCTTCACTTTGACTTCTCTCGTCTTCCAGATCGTCCTCGATATTGTCCAGAGTAAGATTAATTACTACACGTGACCTAGGTTTGGGTGTTACCCTATTACGAACGCGCATAGCGTCAGCCATCAATCTTTCGTTAAGAACCCTCTTAACATCGTCGGCTCTCAACGCTGGATAACTAGGGGGAGACGGCGCTCTAGCTACGGGGCGGGCGTCAATAGTGGGCGTAGTTATGTCGCTGCTAGTTGGCGTGGCAGGAACGTCACTTTCGGTTACCTGGTCTTCTTCGCGAGTCGAATCTTTCGATTCGATAGGCTCATTTTCATCGTGATGGTCAGTATTATTATTATTGGTATCGTTCATGGGAGTAGGACCCTCTCTGGACATTGATGGACACCTTACTAGTTTGATCGCGTGGTCAGCCCTCTGGTCAAGCTCCATAGGCTCACCTTTCTCGCTACCCTCGACAATATTCCTACAGATATCTATACCACCATCATTATCTATATCCATTAACTCGTTTGTTAAGCCAGCATCATCGCTAGTGTCCATTGCAATAGCTGCATCACTACTGCCCATGACAACGTCATCACTGCCACTCATCGTAACATCGTTACCGTCAGTCGTTGCCATGACGACATCACTCTGCATATGATGTGCTGAGCCGAACAAGCTACCTCGGCCGGGTTGCATGGCCGAATAGCGAATGAGATTAGAAATGATCGGACCCGAGTACATTGCTGGCATGGGTAAACCGCACTTATGTGTTCGCATGGCTGGCATTGGTATTTGTGGGCCGACCAGCTGAACACAGTTACATCGATTCATTGGCGGACATGTAGCAACTCCGACTACCTGTATAGGTTAATGGGTGTAGCTATAGGTAAAGGTGTTAGTGGGGTGGCTTAATGGGCAGGTAGGGCAGGGAGTTATGATTTCATTATCATGATAATGCATGACCGATGAGTAGGCTTCGATCTATTTCGTGTGATAAATTGAATAGTAATACATCTACTAGTAAATAGTAATACATCTACTAATGATGGTAATTCTGATGATAATAATGATGTGGATAATGATGATGGTGTTGATCGCTATACTATATTAATAGTAATAGTAATACTAATACTAATAATAATACTAATAGTAATAATAATAGCAATAGTAATAGTAATAGTAATAGTATTAGTAATGGTAATAGTAATAGTAATATTAATAGTAATAGTAATAATAATAGTAATAATGATATTAATAATAATAGTAATAGTATATTAATAGTATTAGTAATAGTAATAGTAATATTAATAGTCATAGTAATAGTAATAGTAATAGTAATATTAATAGTATAAGTAATAGTAATAGTAATAATTATAGTAATAGTAATAGTAATAGTAATAGTAACAGTAATAGTAATAGTAATAGTAATAGCAATAGTAATATTAATAGTATATTAATAGTAATAGTTATAGTAATAGTAATAGTATATTAATTGAAATAGTAATAGTAATAGTAATAGTAATAGTAATATTAATAGTAATATTAATAGTAATAATAATAGTATAGTAATAGTAATAGTATTAGTAATAGTAATATTACTATATAGTAATATCAATAGTAATAGTAATAGTATATTAATAGTAATAGTAATATTAATAGTAATAATGATATTATTAATAATAGTAATAGTAATAGTAATATTAATAGTATTAGTATATTAATAATAATAGTAATAGTTATAGTAAGGTTAATATCAATAGGAATAGTAATAGTAATAGTAATAGTGATACTAATAATAATACTAATAGTATTAGTATTAGTAATATTAATATTAATAGTATTATTATTAGTAATAGTAATAGTAATTGTAATAGTAATAGTAATAGTAATAGTAATATTAATATTAATAGTATTAGTATACTAATAGGTATAATAGTAATAGTAATTGTAATATTAATAGTATATTAATAGTAATAGTTATAGTAATAGTAATAGTAATAGTAAGAGTAATAGTAATAGTAATATTAATTGTAATATTAATAGTATATTAATAGTAATAGTAATAGTAATATTAATAGTAATATAAATAGTAATATTAATAGTAATAAAAATAGTATAGTAATAGTATTAGTAATAGTAATAGTAATAGTAATAGTAATATTAATAGTAATAATGATATTATTAATAATAGTAATAGTAATAGTATAATAATAGTAATAGTAATAGTAATAATAATATTAATAGTAATAGTAATAGTAATAGTAATATTGATATTAATATTAAAAGTAATAGTAATAATATAGAAATAGTATTAGTAATAGTAATAGTAATAGTAATACTAATAGTAATAGTAATAGTATATTAATAGTAATAGTAATATTAATAGTAATGATGATATTATTAATAATAATAATAGTAATAGTATAGTAATAGTAATAGTAATAGTAATATTAATAGTAATGGTAATAGTAATAGTATAGTAATAGTTTAGTAATAGTAATAGTAATAGTAATATTAAGTGTAATATTAATAGTATATTATTAGTAATAGTAATAGTAATATTGATAGTAATCGTAATAGTAATAGTATATTAATAGTAATAGTAATAGTAATAGTAATAGTAATAGTAATAGTAATAGTAATAGTAATAGTAATAGTAATATTAAGTGTAATATTAATAATATATTATTAGTAATAGTAATAGTAATATTGATAGTAATAGTAATAGTAATAGTATATTAATAGTAATAGTAATAATAATAGTAATAGTAATAGTAATAGTAATAGTAATAGTAATAGTAATAGTAATAGTAATAGTAATAGAAATAGTAATAGTAATTGTAATAGTATAATAATAGTATATTAATAGTAATAGTAATAGTAATAGTAATAGTAATAGTAATAGTAATATTAATAGTAATTTTAATAGTAATAAAAATAGTATAGTAATAGTATTATTAATAGTAATAGTAATAGTAATAGTAATAGTAATATTAATAGTAATAGTATATTAATAGTAATAGTAATATTAATAGTAATAATGATATTAATAATAATAGTAATAGTATATTAATAGTATTAGTAATAGTAATAGTAATATTAATAGTCATAGTATTAGTAATAGTAATAGTAATAATTATAGTAATAGTAATAGTAATAGTAACAGTAACAGTAATAGTAATAGTAATAGTAATAGTAATAGCAATAGTAATATTATTAGTATATTAATAGTAATAGTTATAGTAATAGTAATAGTATATTAATTGAAATAGTAATAGTAATAGTAATAGTAATATTAATAGTAATATTAATAGTAATAATAATAGTATAGTAATAGTAATAGTAATATTAATATTAATAGTATTAGTAATAGTAATACTATAGTATTAGTAATAGTGATAGTAATAGTAATAGTAACAGTAATAGTAATAGTAATAGTAATAGTAATAGTAATAGTAATATTAATAGTATATTAATAGTAATAGTTATAGTTATAGTAATACTAATAGTAATAGTAATAGTAATAGTAATAGTAAATGTAATAGTAATAGTTGTAGTAATAGTAATATTAATAATATAATAATAGTTATATTATTAGTAATATTAATAGTAATAGTAAAAGTAATAGTAAAAGTAATAGTAATAGTAATAGTAATATTAATAGTAATAGTAATAGTAATATTAATAGTACTAGTAATAGTAATAGTAATAATTATAGTAATAGTAATAGTATAGTAATATTAATAGTAATAGTAATAGTAATATTAATAGTAATAGTAATAGTAATATTAATAGTAATAGTAATAGTAATTGTAATATTAATAGTATTAGTAATAGTAATAATATAGTATTAGTAATAGTAATAGTAATAGTAATAGTAACAGTAATAGTAATAGTAATAGTAATAGTAATAGTAATAGTAATAGTAATATTAATAGTCATAGTAATAGTAATATTAATAGTAATATTAATAGTAATATTAATAGTTATAGTAATAGTATATTAATAGTAATAGTAATAGTTATAGTAATAGTAATAGTATATTAATAGTATTAGTTATAGTAATAGTAATATTAATAGTAATAATAATAGTAATAGTAATAGTAATATTAATAGTAATATTAATAGTTATAGTAATAGTATATTAATAGTAATAGTAATAATTATAGTAATAGTAATAGTATAGTAATATTAATAGTAATAGTAATAGTAATATTAATAGTTATAGTAATAGTATATTAATAGTAATAGTAATAGTAATAGTAATATTAATAGTAATAATAATAGTAATAGTAATAGTAATAGTAATAGTATATTAATAGTATTAGTAATAGTAATAGTAATATTAATAGTAATAATAATAGTAATAGTAATAGTAATATTAATAGTTTTAGTATATTAATAATAATAGTAATAGTATTATTATTAGTAATAATATTAATATTAATAGTATTATTATTAGTAATAGTAATAGTAATAGTAATAGTATATTAATAATAATAGTTATAGTTATAGTAATAGTAATAGTAATAGTAATAGTAGTAGTAATAGTAATAGTAATAGTAATAGTAATAGTAATAGTAATATTAATAATAATAGTAATAGTATTAGTAATAGTAATAGTAATATTAATAGTTATAGTAATAGTAATATTAATATTAATAGTATTAGTAATAGTAATAATATAGTATTAGTAATAGTAATAGTAATAGTAATAGTAACAGTAATATTAATAGTATTAGTAATATTAATAGTAATAATTATAGTAATAGTAATAGTATAGTAATATTAATAGTAATAGTAATAGCAATATTAATAGTAATAGTAATAGTAATAGTAATACTAATAATAATACTAATAGTATTAGTAATAGTAATATTAATATTAATAGTATTAATAATAGTAATAATATAGTATTAGTAATAGTAATAGTAATAGTAATAGTAACAGTAATAGTAATAGTAATAGTAATAATAATAGTAATAGTAATATTAATAGTATATTAATAATAATAGTTATAGTTATAGTAATAGTAATAGTAATAGTAATAGTAATAGTAATTGTAATAGTAATAGTAATAGTAATAGTAATACTAATAATAATACTAATAGTATTAGTAATAGTAATATTAATATTAATAGTATTAGTAATAGTAATAATATAGTATTAGTAATAGTAATAGTAATAGTAATAGTAACAGTAATAGTAATAGTAATAGTAATAGTAATAGTAATAGTAATATTAATATTAATAGTCATAGCAATAGTAATAGTAATATTAATAGTATATTAATAATAATAGTTATAGTTATAGTAATAGTAATAGTAATAGTAATAGTAATATTAATAGTCATAGTAATAGTAATAGTAATAGTAATAGTAATAGTAATTGTAATTGTAATAGTAATAGTAATAGTAATAGTAATACTAATAATAATACTAATAGTATTAGTAATAGTAATATTAATATTAATAGTATTAGTAATAGTAATAATATAGTATTAGTAATAGTAATAGTAATAGTAATAGTAACAGTAATATTAATAGTATTAGTAATATTAATAGTAATAATTATAGTAATAGTAATAGTATAGTAATATTAATAGTAATAGTAATAGCAATATTAATAGTAATAGTAATAGTAATAGTAATACTAATAATAATACTAATAGTATTAGTAATAGTAATATTAATATTAATAGTATTAATAATAGTAATAATATAGTATTAGTAATAGTAATAGTAATAGTAATAGTAACAGTAATAGTAATAGTAATAGTAATAATAATAGTAATAGTAATATTAATAGTATATTAATAATAATAGTTATAGTTATAGTAATAGTAATAGTAATAGTAATAGTAATAGTAATTGTAATAGTAATAGTAATAGTAATAGTAATACTAATAATAATACTAATAGTATTAGTAATAGTAATATTAATATTAATAGTATTAGTAATAGTAATAATATAGTATTAGTAATAGTAATAGTAATAGTAATAGTAACAGTAATAGTAATAGTAATAGTAATAGTAATAGTAATAGTAATATTAATAGTATATTAATAATAATAGTTATAGTTATAGTAATAATAATAGTAATAGTAATAGTAATAGTAATAGTAATATTAATAGTATATTAATAGTAATAGTTATAGTAATAGTAATAGTAATAGTAATAGTAATAGTAATAGTAATAGTAATAGTAATAGTAATAGTAATAGTAATAGTAATAGTAATATTAATATTAATAATAATAGTAATAGTATATTAATAGCATTAGTAATAGTAATAGTAATATTAATAGTCATAGTAATAGTAATAGTAATAGTAATATTAATAGTAATAGTAATAGTAATAGTAATAGTAATAGTAATATTAATAGTAATAGTAATAGTATATTAATAGTATTAGTAATAGTAATAGTAATATTAATAGTCATAGTAATAGTAATAGTAATATTAATAGTAATAGTAATATTAATAGTATTAGTAATAGTAATATTAATAGTATATTAATAATAATAGTTATAGTTATAGTAATAGTAATAGTAATAGTAATAGTAATATTAATAGTCATAGTAATAGTAATAGTAATAGTAATAGTAATAGTAATTGTAATTGTAATAGTAATAGTAATAGTAATAGTAATACTAATAATAATACTAATAGTATTAGTAATAGTAATATTAATATTAATAGTATTAGTAATAGTAATAATATAGTATTAGTAATAGTAATAGTAATAGTAATAGTAACAGTAATATTAATAGTATTAGTAATATTAATAGTAATAATTATAGTAATAGTATAGTAATATTAATAGTAATAGTAATAGCAATATTAATAGTAATAGTAATAGTAATAGTAATACTAATAATAATACTAATAGTATTAGTAATAGTAATATTAATATTAATAGTATTAATAATAGTAATAATATAGTATTAGTAATAGTAATAGTAATAGTAATAGTAACAGTAATAGTAATAGTAATAGTAATAATAATAGTAATAGTAATATTAATAGTATATTAATAATAATAGTTATAGTTATAGTAATAGTAATAGTAATAGTAATAGTAATAGTAATTGTAATAGTAATAGTAATAGTAATAGTAATACTAATAATAATACTAATAGTATTAGTAATAGTAATATTAATATTAATAGTATTAGTAATAGTAATAATATAGTATTAGTAATAGTAATAGTAATAGTAATAGTAACAGTAATAGTAATAGTAATAGTAATAGTAATAGTAATAGTAATATTAATAGTATATTAATAATAATAGTTATAGTTATAGTAATAATAATAGTAATAGTAATAGTAATAGTAATAGTAATATTAATAGTATATTAATAGTAATAGTTATAGTAATAGTAATAGTAATAGTAATAGTAATAGTAATAGTAATAGTAATAGTAATAGTAATAGTAATAGTAATAGTAATAGTAATATTAATATTAATAATAATAGTAATAGTATATTAATAGCATTAGTAATAGTAATAGTAATATTAATAGTCATAGTAATAGTAATAGTAATAGTAATATTAATAGTAATAGTAATAGTAATAGTAATAGTAATAGTAATATTAATAGTAATAGTAATAGTATATTAATAGTATTAGTAATAGTATTAGTAATATTAATAGTCATAGTAATAGTAATAGTAATATTAATAGTAATAGTAATATTAATAGTATTAGTAGTAGTTATTGTAGTAATAGAAAGAGTACTAGTAATAATAATATTTACAGTTGTATTAATAGTACTATAGAACGTAATAACAATAGTAATAGTAATACCAATACTAATAATAATACTAATAATAATACTAATATTAATACTAATACT
This sequence comes from Osedax fenrisi, assembly GCA_964019155.1. Classification (NCBI taxonomy): domain Eukaryota; kingdom Metazoa; phylum Annelida; class Polychaeta; order Sabellida; family Siboglinidae; genus Osedax; species Osedax fenrisi. The sequence goes on from OZ025242.1 coordinate 35,815,424, forward strand.
AATACTAATACTAATACTACTTAATTATAATAATTAATTTTTAATATATTAATGAATTAAAAAGTAACCTTGTGACAAACTCTGCAAATGCTGGCATTCATTTTGTAGTAACGGAAGTGAAAGTTTGTGAAATATCTGTAAACAATGCAATATTTAAATGATAAGAAAGTTAATATAAAGTTACGACAAACTATAATATTAGCAAAGCCCTTTGTTATTAGGGTTATGATATTAGGGCATAGGTATTATGGTTCAGGTATTGGGTTTAGGTATTATGGCTTTATTATTAGGACTATGGTATTAGGGTAATTGTATTAGGATTTGGTATTATGGCTTTGTTATTAGGACTATGATATTAGGGTAATGGTATTAGGGTTTGGTATTATGGCTTTGTTATTAGGGCTATTATTAGGACTATGGTATTAGGGCTATGTTATTAGGGCTTTGGTATTAGGGCTGTTATTAGGACTATTGTATTATGGCTTAGGTATTAGGGTTTTGGTATTAGGGCTATATTAGTAGGGTTATGATATTAGGGTTATGGTATTAGGGATTTGGTATTAGGTGACACTAACCTCTAGATAAATAATATTAATTACGTAATATATGTATTCGATAGTAGGGGAGAGTACTCGAATACCGACACCCTAACAATTAATCACAGTAACTTTATTATTTCTCAATTAAATATTTCCAAATTTTATTTATAAGTATTAATTAGATATATACATATAATAACTATTTTAAAATTTAATTTAGTTTGTTTAACTCTGATATAACAGGGGTGTCGATATTATGTGCAATTAGGGTGAACATGTATTACAAATACAAGTAACAAATTATTACAAATACAAAATATTGTCGGCACATTGTAAAATATAATTAGATCTAAAATTTATTTTAAATACTTACTTCAAAAATAACGAAATGTAACGAAAAAATCAGTTTATTATTTATAATTGAAAAAATATAAATATTAAAAAAATATATATATACTTATATGTATTAGAATTATATTGAATAACATTTCATATTACTTATTTTTTGATTGGAATTATATTTTAGGAGATCTCTACGGTGTCGATATTACGTACATGTCAATATTCGAACACTATCCCTAGTAGTACTATTATCGATAGCCATTGATTATTATAATAGTAGTACTATTTGCAATACATGAAATAATGCTAATATATGCTTTATTGTATAATTATAATCCCATATAGGGAGAATAGGGTATACTCACGTGTTATTTAATATAATCATGTGGTATAGGGTATCGTGTATCGGTAGTAGTAGTAGTAGTAGTAGTAGTAGTAGTAGTAGTAGTAGTAGTAGTAGTAGTAGTAGTAGTAGTAGTAGTAGTAGTAGTAGTAGTAGTAGTAGTAGTAGTAGTAGTAGTAGTAGTAGTAGTAGTAGTAGTAGTAGTAGTAGTAGTAGTAGTAGTAGTAGTAGTGGTAGTAGTAGTAGTAGTAGTAGTAGTAGTAGTAGTAGTAGTAGTAGTAGTAGTAGTAGTAGTAGTAGTAGTAGTAGTAGTAGTAGTAGTAGTAGTAGTAGTAGTAGTAGTAGTAGTAGTAGTAGTAGTAGTAGTAGTAGTAGTAGTAGTAGTAGTAGTAGTAGTAGTAGTAGTAGTAGTAGTAGTAGTAGTAGTAGTAGTAGTAGTAGTAGTAGTAGTAGTAGTAGTAGTAGTAGTAGTAGTAGTAGTAGTAGTAGTAGTAGTAGTAGTAGTAGTAGTAGTAGTAGTAGTAGTAGTAGTAGTAGTAGTAGTAGTAGTAGTAGTAGTAGTAGTAGTAGTAGTAGTAGTAGTAGTAGTAGTAGTAGTAGTAGTAGTAGTAGTAGTAGTAGTAGTAGTAGTAGTAGTAGTAGTAGTAGTAGTAGTAGTAGTAGTAGTAGTAGTAGTAGTAGTAGTAGTAGTAGTAGTAGTAGTAGTAGTAGTAGTAGTAGTAGTAGTAGTAGTAGTAGTAGTAGTAGTAGTAGTAGTAGTAGTAGTAGTAGTAGTAGTAGTAGTAGTAGTAGTAGTAGTAGTAGTAGTAGTAGTAGTAGTAGTAGTAGTAGTAGTAGTAGTAGTAGTAGTAGTAGTAGTAGTAGTAGTAGTAGTAGTAGTAGTAGTAGTTGTAGTAGTAGTAGTAGTAGTAGTAGTAGTAGTAGTAGTAGTAGTAGTAGTAGTAGTAGTAGTAGTAGTAGTAGTAGTAGTAGTAGTAGTAGTAGTAGTAGTAGTAGTAGTAGTAGTAGTAGTAGTAGTAGTAGTAGTAGTAGTAGTAGTAGTAGTAGTAGTAGTAGTAGTAGTAGTAGTAGTAGTAGTAGTAGTAGTAGTAGTAGTAGTAGTAGTAGTAGTAGTAGTAGTAGTAGTAGTAGTAGTAGTAGTAGTAGTAGTAGTAGTAGTAGTAGTAGTAGTAGTAGTAGTAGTAGTAGTAGTAGTAGTAGTAGTAGTAGTAGTAGTAGTAGTAGTAGTAGTAGTAGTAGTAGTAGTATTAATATATAATATGTATTGCTTATATAATATACAACTAACGCGGAGAGCAAGTAGAAATTTAATGAATTATTTTGTTAACTTTTAATAAAGTAAATTGTTTACTGTTTAATTATTTTAATTTTATTAATAATTTAATTAACATTTTAATATGTTAATATTTTACATAATACATTAGAATACTTCAGCAATACATAATCACACACTTTCTTAAACCTAAATTAAACATATACTAAACGTACACTAAACATACACTAAACCTATACATAATAACGCACTAAACCTTCCTTAAACCTGAACTAAACCTACATTAAATATACATCATAATTATATTAAATATCATTACTATCATATGATTAATATAGTAACTATGGTTACACGTTATACACAATATACCACGTGATGTCACTCAATATTGGTGATTCACTACAGTGGTGATGCAATAGTGATGATGCAATAGTGGTGATGCAATACTGGTGATTATAACTTTAATATCTACGTAATATAAATAACACGATAAAGTATAGGTAGAGGTGTGTTATCCTCTAGGAATGATAACCTATTGGTATAACATGGGTTATAATTAATAGTATACCACGTATGCCCCTTATGTCCCTTGTACCTAAACGTGAAACCCCTTACAGTCAGGTTAATTCACATATTAACTTATTAAGAAACTGTAATGACTTAATCAATTTAAGAATTATTTAGTAAAACTATTCCTATCAATTTGTCAGAAATATTCAACATATAAAACCACACCATCGTATATCATAAATAGACTCTTATAAATAAACCTATAGCATAAAACCTTTAGGTGTTAACATCACGTAATATCTCATACGACATGCGCTTAACACGAAATCAACGAGTTCATTGATATGCATAATAGTGTTGCTTGTTATTTATGTTCATAATAGTCATTCGATATATACATACCAATGATATATCCGGGTTATACCTATTTTAAACCTATGCTATATATATATATATATATATATATATATATATATATATATTAAAATATGATATATATGAATACCTATATGTGTTATATAATATAAAACTAACACGTAAGCAAAGTATGTTTCTAATGAATTGTTTGTTAAATGTAAACTTTTGAATTGTTTGGTAATTTATTAAATTATTTTAATATTTTTAAAAATTTTATAAAATTTTATTAAATTAAATGATTAAATACGAGAAGTTTTGTAAAATACATTTTTAGACCATATTTTATGTTGATATACATAATTTTTTTACAATATTATCTTTACGTATGATATATAGCATATAGAATTATACACTGCTATATAGCAATGAATGAATGAAATCAGTTTATAGACAATTGTCTAAGGAGGATCATTGAAAGCTATAAGTAGCTTTATTAAGTCGATACCTCCATAGTATATGAATATAATAGCTTTGGGACATTTATACAATAATAATAAGACTTGTGTACTAGAATTCAATATAATAAGAGTAAAGAAATATATATAAAGAGAATAATAATAATAATACAAATAATGTCCCTCAGCGTATTTCATCATGTTTCATCAATCCATTAAATAAACTAATAAAATAAAATGTGTTAAAACTTGTGCAAACAAATATAAAACAAAAAGTGCGAATAAAATAATAAAAAATTATTGAAATGTAATAACATAAAATGATTCAAATGGTTTAGTATATACAAATTAAAATAAAGTATGTTTAAAACTTGTGCAAACAATTATATAACAAAAAAGTGCGAATAAAATAATAAAAAATTATAAAAATATAATAACATAAAAATGACCCAAGTAGTTTTAAATATAAACATTTTAAAAATTGACGAAGATTAAAAATATCAAAAATTATTAAAATGCTAAAATATAAAAACTAATATTTATTTAAAAAGTAATTCTTTAATACTTTTTTTAATTTGTGTATATTATGTATATTTTCAGATTTTAATATATTATTACTCATTATATTATTATAGTATTTTGGGCCTTTAAAAAAAATTGTGTTTTGAAATTTCGTTGTTTTCATTAATGGTAAAATAAATCTTGATTTGTCTTTATTATAAATAAAAAATGTATCTAGATTAATGTTATAGTTATTATGTAAAAGGTTATATAAAAATAATATTATTCTAAAAGATATGAGTTCATTCAATTTTAAAATAGAATTATATTTAAACATATTATTAGTGTGTGATAAACGAATCAGAGGTAATTGAGACTTGTCTATCATATTTTTATTGATAATTCGAATTGTTTTTTTTTGTATTAATACTAGTTTTTTTAATCTATCTTCATAAACATTACCCCATATTTCTATTCCATATGACATATTTGATAAAAATAGTGAATTATATAATATAATTAAATTGCGTATGTTAAGAAATTTTAGCTTCCGAAAAAGATATACAAGTTTTGATAATTTATTACACAAATTTATAATATGAAACGAATATGTTAAATTACTATCTAATATAATACCTAAAAACGTATACCTATCTACTATTTCTATGTTCGCATTATTTAAATTTATATTATTTATAATTTTTGTATTAAAATAAGGAAGTATTTTAGTTTTTTCAATATTCAATTTTAATTTATTTATATTAAACCAATGACATAATCTATCTAAATATAATTGCATATTACTACTCAATTCTTCATTTGAATTTGCAAATATAGAGAGTGATGTGTCATCTGCATATATATTTAAATTTATATTATCATCATTATTAAATATATTTGATATGTCATTAATAAATATTATAAAAAATAATGGACCTAATACTGATCCCTGAGGAACACCAAAACGTACATTTCTAACAGATGATACAGTATTATTTATTCGAGTTTTAACTTTTCTATCTAATAAATAATTTTTTAAAAACACATTTACATGACCCCTAAAACCACAGTATTCTAATTTTTTTAATAAAATGTCATGGTCTACAACATCGAACGCTTTTATAAGGTCTAAAAATAGCGTAGCAATTTTTTTTATTTAAACTATGTTTAGTAAATAAAAAATGTTGTAAGTTAAAATGTGAAAGGGTAGTATTGGATTTTTCAATAAATCCATATTGGTTATCATTATATCCTATACTTTGATAAACGATATACATTTAATGATATTTAATGATATTTTAATGATACACTTTATATATTTTCTTTATATATACGTGTGGATGTCTGTTTAATATATATAATATATATATATATATAACTCAGAAGATGTAGCGAACTACTGGGTAGAAAAAAAGCAAGGCTTATATAGTTCTACCCTGTTAATTATTCGAGAATGGAAAATAATTATACAAATATATATGATAAAAAATAATAGGCAATTTGATAAATTTTTACAAAACTAAAAAAAAATAACTAAAAGGATGCAATCTTATTTGATAAAATTATATAAATAAATAATGAGTTATTCAATAAAACAACGATATTGTCATATCAATATATTATTTCCATAAAATATATATGAATATACATATACATATATATATACACATATACACACATACGTACATTAATACAACCATATACAAATGCACACACACAAATACATATACATACATATAGGTTCACCCATACAAACATACCTACATAAACAAAAATATACATATACAAATATAAATATAGAAAATGAAAGAAGTCTATATTATCACTATATTATCACTATATAATTTAAATGAAGATACTGATGAATACATATTAACAAAAATAATTAAATGTAAAATATAATAAATTACAGAAAAAATTTACAGAAAAAAATTGCAATTTGGATATTTATATTATATAATAAAAGCTCATATATATCAAATATGTACATTAAAAACAAAAATTAAAAAATTAATAAAAAATTAAAAAATTCCATTCCCGAGTAATTACTTCATCATGTTTGAATATAAATTAAATAAAATAAAATATAATAAATAAAATTAAGTATATAAAATTAACTAAAAATAGTTTAAAAAAAATAAATAGTTGGAAAATATGTATAAAAGATATGTAAGATATATAAGATATGTAAGATATGTAAGATATAATATAAAATAAAGAATAAAATCAGTTAAAGCATTTAATACATCGAAATATAATTATATTTTAAACTTCGAGTAAACGTATTTATATTATATAATAATTTAAATCTGTTTTCAAGAAGATTCCATAAAAATGGACCATTGTGAGTTATGCAAAAAAATTGTATATTAAGACGGAAAGAAGGAATAACAAATTAAAAAATTTGTCTCTGACTATATATACATTGATTAATAGAGAACATATTTTTGATAATGATTGGTGTAAAATTATTAAAAATCCTAAACATAAATTTTAGAGTATTTAATTTTACAATATCAGTAAATTTCAAGATATTCAATATTTTATAATATTTATCTGTATTACATCTATTTGAAATATTGAAAATAGCTCTGATGGCTTTATTTTGTATAATAATTAATCTATTTAGATTATATATATATGTAGTAGACCATACAGTATTACAATAATTTAGATGAGGTAGAAAAAATGTATTATAAATGAGTTTTAATGATTTTATAGTAAGATAATATTTTAATTTATGTATAATAGATACAACTTTAGAAAGCTTATTAGCTATATTATTTATATGTTTTTTCCAGTTTAATTTCTCATCTATAGTGATTCCTAAAAATTTATAATACCGTACCCTATTGATTATATTACCATTTATATGTAAAACAAAATTATTTATATATTTGTTATCATTAAACTTATCATGAATTAAAATGTAAGATGATTTATCTATGTTAATAGTTAGTTTATTTTCAGATAACCATATTTTTAATTTCTTAAGTTCATTATTCATAGTTAATTTAAGAGTATTAGCATCTTTATCTTTAAAAATTAAATTAGTATCGTCAGCAAATAATATAGGAATAGAAGAAATAAAAACAATATGTAAATCATTTAAAAATATATTAAAAAGTAAAGGACCCAAAACAGAACCTTGAGGAACACCAATATTAATATTACTAAAATCAGACTTAATATCATTGTAAATGACACATTGCATTCTATTTTCAAGATAACTAGTAAAAAAATCTTTTGCAACACCTCTAAAACCATAATTTTCCATTTTAAGTATTAGTAATTCATGATCTATTGTATCAAAGGCTTTACATAGATCAATTGACAAAATAGCTGATAATAATTTACTTTCTAAATTATTAGTTATGTTTTCCATAAGATAATTTAAAGCATCATTTGTACTACTATTTTGCCTAAATCCAAATTGAGATTCATTAATCTTAGAAAATGTATTCATGAAATCATTCATTCGATTTTTAATTATTTTTTCAAATATTTTGGAAAATTGAGATAATAGAGAAATTGGTCTATAGTTACCTGGTAACCTTTTATCTCCTTTTTTGAACAAAACAATAACTTGACTTTTTTTAAGTATGTTTGGGAAAATACCCTGCGAAATTGAAATATTAAAAAGGTGTTGTAATATATATTTAATTTCATCTATTGTATTTTTTATTAAGTTTATGTCAATTTCATATAAGTCTTTGGAAGTTTTCATAGTGCAATTTTCCACAACTTTAACAATTTCAGTAATTGAAATAGGGTAAAAATAAAAATTATTGTTATTTACTAATTCTGAAGGAAATGTATATTTATTAGTTTTAGGAATTTGATCTAATAATGATTTACCTAGAGTGCAAAAATGATTATTAAACATCGTCGCGGTTTTTAGATCATCTTCTTTGGTAATATTACTGAAAGGACACTTAATTTTATTTTTTGAATTAGGATTCAGAATTTCATTTATAGACCTCCATTTTTTTTAAATATTCTTTTCATTGTCAATTTTTTTTTCTAAATATAATTTTTTAGATAGTCTGATTAAAGATATTAATATATTTTTATAAGATATATATCTTTGTTTATTAAAAGCATTATTATTTTTAAGTAAACATTTATAAAATTTATTTTTTTTAGCAATACATTTTTTTAAATTGTCAGATATCCAGGGCTTATTATAAAAATCTGAAGTTTTTTTCTTTATTTAAGGACAATGTTTAAAATATAAATCAGTGTATATTTTACAAAAAGATACAAACGCACTATTCGGGTCATTGTCATCATATATACGTTTCCAATCGTAATCAAATAATGAATTTAAATAATTAATATTATAACAATTTAATGATCTAAATGTTATATACTTTTGTTTAGTAAGTATTAAATTATATGTAAAATAATTATTATAAATTGAAAAAATAGGTAGATGATCACTTATATCAGTAATAAATAAACCAACGATTTCTGGTGACGATTTACAATTTGTGAATATGTTATCAATATTTATATATATATATATATATATATATATATATATATTATATATACCTAATATACTGTGTAATATAGAATAGTTATAAAGGGTTAGTATGGGGATACCCATACTCTACGTGTTAGTGTTATTGTACACAGGTTAATATAGTACTGCAGTATATAGTACTTCTATCGCAAGATTAATACCTAGAATGTATATATACCTACATACACACATACGTGTGAGATATGTATGATATGGTATTGTATTACTTGAGTTAGCGGTAGGTTATGGTAGCGGTGAGGTTATGGTAGCAGTGGGTTATGGTAGCAGTGGGTTTATGGTAGAGGTAGGTTATGGTAGCGGTAGGTTATGGTAGAGGTAGGTTATGGTAGCGGTAGGTTATGGTAGAGGTAGGTTATGGTAGCGGTAGGTTAAGGTAGCGGTGAGGTTATGGTAGCGGTAGGTTATAGTAGTGGTAGGTTATGGTAGAGGTAGGTTATTGTAGCGGTAAGTTATTATTATTGTAATTTTATATTTTATCTTTGTTTCTAATTTTAAATTTTATTATTATCGTATGTGATTAACCTTTTATTTAATGATTTCATTGTTTTTTATATTACTATGATTTTATTATTATGTTTATCATTATTTCTATTTTATTATTTTATTTGAATGGAAATGATGATATGACATTACACATACTGTTAGGAGGTTTCGAATCAATAAAGCTAACGGCTTTCACTGATCCTCCATAGACTTTGTCTATAAACTGAATTCATTCATTCATATATGTGTGTGTGTATCTGGTGAGCTAACTCGAGAACCGGGGTACGTCGCGAAAATCTGTGATACCCGATCTTAATAAATTTTCACCTGTATGGTCTTGATCCGGAATTTTTTTTGAATAATTACCGCGTACCCCAGAAAAACTCGAAAAATTGAGTTTTTGCCATTAAAATGATTTTTTGTCATCTAAAATCTTCGTCGTCGCTTTTTTGAAATATGTTTTTTACATTTTTTCGAAATATTTTTTTGAAATATTTTGAAATTTTTTTGAATTTTTTTTGTAAATTTGTAAATTTGTTTGAAATTTTTTTTAAATATATTTTGTAATATTATTTATATTTTTTGTATTTTTAAAAATATTATTTGAAATATTTTTTTATATTTTTCAACTAATCGTTATACTAATTTTCAACTAATTATTCAACTAATTATTATTTTACGATATAATTAAAATATTATAATTATATAATAATTATATAAATATTATACTTTTTAAAATATTTTTAGAACATTTATAAAAAATATATTTTGTAATATTGGGAAATATTTGTTGTATACTAGCAATATAGAATCAGGAATAGCTATAATATTATAATATTACTATTAATATATAATAGATAGGCAAACAATCAAAAATCGAACAACGCATGGTGCGTTTTGGGTTTTCGACATTTGTTATGTCATATTTTTTAATATTGGAAATATGTGTTGTATTTTTTAAAATATTTTTGAAATATTTTTCCACTAATTTTTGAGATATTAAAAACGAATATGTGTCTAAATTTTTTTGAATTTTAGCAAAAATGTATGTTATATTTAATTGTATATACTAGAAATGTAGAATCAGGAATAGCTCTAATTAATAAATAGGCAAACAATCAAAAACCGATAAATGTCGGGTCGGGTCCTGTTGGTTTTGGGTTTAGGTTTGAGTTTTCGACATTTTTTTAAAACAAAATATATTTTGTAATATTTTAAATATTTGTTATATTTTTTAGAAAATATATATTTTAGCATAATCAGGAATAGCTATAATTAATAAAAATAAATAGGCAAACAATCAAAAACCTAGAAAAGCCGGATCGGGTATGGTTAAAATATATACTAATATGTTGAAATATTATTTATATTTAAAAAAATATTTTGTAGACACTTTTTTAAAATATATTTTATAATATTTTAAATTATTTTTTGTATTTTTACAAAATATTTTACGAATAAATCTTAAAAACGAACAACGCTAGATCTACATCGGATACAGTTAGAATTATTAAATAGTATATACAGTTTGGGTTTAGGTTTTCGACATCTTTTTAAAACATATTTTGTAATATTTAAAATATTTATTGTATTTTTTAATATATTTTTTGAAATATTTTTCTACTAATATTTTAAATATTAAAATATTTTTCTACATTTGTCTGTATTTCAGCTAACATTTATTTAATTGTATATATAACAATAAAGAATCAGGAACAACTACTATTAATAAATAATATATGGGAAAATAATCAAAATCGAGCAACGCCGGATCGGGTACGGCTAGTATATATATATATATATATATATATATATGTGTGTGTGTGTATGTGTATGTATATATAAAATATATAATATAATTTTGATAAAGTATATTAATTCAAATATGAGATAGACAAATTTAATAATACTTATTACATTTTTCCTCTCCACGGAAATCTTTAGTAAAAAGCGAAATATGTATGCGTGGCTGAATAGACACCAGAGTTATTTTAAAATGTATAAATTTGTATTCATCATAAAATATTTAAAATTAGAATAGTAATTTAAATATTAATAATAGGTTTAATTATATATTACTTGATTGTTATCAAATATTATTTGTATAACTAGTTTACAAAAATGTATATAAATATATTAAATAACTTTTAATTTTAATATGTGTACATATATTATTACATATATGTACATACACATTACATATTAACATAGTATTAGAATTATCATTAGTAATAGCAAAGGGTTCTTTTAAGTTTATGAGTCCATATAACCTTATATAAAAACAATAGAGTTCTTTACATTTCGATCATTGAAAAGAATATATTTATTTCGTATTTAGGTTTCTTTGGACAAAAATGCTTGTTCAAAGAACCCTTATTTCTAACAGTGTATAGTGAAAGAATTAAGTTATAGTAATCGATTAGATGCAAGACATCCTATAACCTCGAGGTTATAGCAGGTCTTGTTAGATGTAGGGTATATTGTAAAGGATGGAGTTACAGTAGTAGATTAGAGGTAGGATATAGGGATGTAGGCAGATAGGTAGGATATAGGGTGTATACAGAATATATAATAGTAGCAGTGTATATTATGTTTGAATGATGTATAGAGTGTAGTTGAGAGTATAGTTACTTTGTGATCTTGGAAAACAATTTAACAAAATGAAAATGTACTGTCAGATATAACACCAATATTGTGTACATGTGTTGATTACTTAAGTATCAATTGATACCGACAGAATACCGTTACTACTGAATTTGAGTATGATAAAGTATTTAACTTCAGAGTAGAAGGTGAATGAAGATAACATCTGTTTTAATTGTTACGAAGATGAGTGAGTTAGCTGTGAGCTAATTATTAATGAGAGAGGAGAGCGTGTCAGGTTCTAAGTCATGTTCTTCTGAATATTTTACATAAAGTTGTGTATATCATGTGCATAAGTATGGAGGATGGCTTGATAATTCAAGATAAGGTGGAGACGGGCAATATAACGTTATGTGTAATAAATGTACATGTATACATATATATATATATATATATATATATATATATATATATAGTGTAATAAACATAGTAGAAGACAATTAAATTAAATTAACATTGTTTACTTAATTATTACTTACCCATGACCAATGTTCAAAATGAATTATTTAATTGTCCTAATTATGATATATTAAATATAAAATAATTATTATTACCGACATATAATATAAGTTATATTAACACATACACACATATATAATATTATATATATATTATATATATATATATATGTATTTTCTACAATAAATTAAACAAATATTTGGGTCACCACTTTATTGTAAATGTTTAAATTTGTGTGTTCAAGAATAGTTTGCCTGGACTGACGTTTCGAAATGTAGCTTGCTTTGTTTTATTGGTGACCCCGTCACTTTCTCACCGGCCTACTGCTGTTTTCGTCTCTTTCCGCGACCCTCGTCCTCTTCTGCCGCCTTCTCTGTATTTACACCATCCCGTTCCCTTTTAGGGGGTCGCACACTATTCCATTCATATGCCATCTCCCGTATCATGTTCTTACGATCTTTCCTAAATGTGGACGGTGGTAGTATGATTCTAGGGGGTTCATTAGGAAAGTTGACAGCATCCAATGCCTCTTGCATTTCCAGAGCCCTAGTCTCCGATGTATACCTTCCTCTATCAACGATACAGAAACTTCTGATTTCCTTCATATTGTTCCTATACATATTTTGGTAGAGTTGCTCACTTTGTGGTGGACGTTGCGGTTTGGGGGCGTTATAAGCCGGCCAACCGACGGCTTGAGGTATTTTACCGAAGTTTCTCTTCACATGCTCCCGGTATTCATCTCGAGATAGGGGCGTGACCATGGGGCGTGGCGATGACTTCGAAGTTCGCGGTATCTTATAAGATGGAGGAAGTGGTTTCGCGATCCTATAACCTCCCGGGGCCGATATTACCACTGTGGTGGCTTTCTTAGGGGATTCGTGTCGTACCGGTGTGTGGTTGGGGTGTGGTCTTAGAACCGGAACCTCACGTTGCAGGACCTCTCGTTTCGATACGGGCATACGCACATCCGGTGAATATGTCAACCTAAGAATTCCAGCCTCGCGTAGTCGCTTTTGATTAGCATATTCGTCACGCTGGGCTTTGTCGTGGTCGCTTCTTTCCCGTAGTGACTTATGCTTGCGAGGCGTTTTGTTTTTTTTCTTAGAGTCTTTTGTTTGTTTAGTGTCTGCTGCTGTCGATGTGGAAGCGATGGGGACGGCGACGGGAGGCTGGGATACCCTTCGTCTCGTCTTGGCCCTCTTACTCTTCTCTTCCTTGTCAACCGTCACATTGTCTTTAGTAGCCGTATTGTCTGAACTAGAGTAGTTCGCAGCTACCGGCGTATTAGTTATAGCTTTCGACGTACCGGAAGTGTTATTGTCTTCTGCCTTATTTCTAGACTTAGACCTTTTCGATTTTTTATTTATTTTAAACGATGTTTTTGGTTTTTTCAAGATTCCCTTTATCGACGGTCCTGCGATTCCTGGTAACTCGGTAGGGTTATTCTTATTCTTATCTTTTTTGATATTTTCATTATTCTTAATCTTTTCATCTTTCTTTTTAATTTCTTTTATTTGTGTATCTTCTTTAGGGTCAATTTTTATTTTTGTTACTTTTTGTGTTTTCTCTTTCATTTTCTTCTCCTCTTTCTGATTATTTGCGTTTTTAAGTTTCTCTTCATTCTCTTTTTTAATTTTTTCCACATTCTTCTCTTCTTTTTTTATCATTTTCTCTTTTTTTTTTTGATCTTTTTTGTCTTCCTTATTCGTTATTTGCTGGCCCGCTACATTGTCAGCATGTTGGTGACTAGCGCATACGCTGCTCACTCCGTACAAGCTGACCTCGTCTTCACTTTGACTTCTCTCGTCTTCCAGATCGTCCTCGATATTGTCCAGAGTAAGATTAATTACTACACGTGACCTAGGTTTGGGTGTTACCCTATTACGAACGCGCATAGCGTCAGCCATCAATCTTTCGTTAAGAACCCTCTTAACATCGTCGGCTCTCAACGCTGGATAACTAGGGGGAGACGGCGCTCTAGCTACGGGGCGGGCGTCAATAGTGGGCGTAGTTATGTCGCTGCTAGTTGGCGTGGCAGGAACGTCACTTTCGGTTACCTGGTCTTCTTCGCGAGTCGAATCTTTCGATTCGATAGGCTCATTTTCATCGTGATGGTCAGTATTATTATTATTGGTATCGTTCATGGGAGTAGGACCCTCTCTGGACATTGATGGACACCTTACTAGTTTGATCGCGTGGTCAGCCCTCTGGTCAAGCTCCATAGGCTCACCTTTCTCGCTACCCTCGACAATATTCCTACAGATATCTATACCACCATCATTATCTATATCCATTAACTCGTTTGTTAAGCCAGCATCATCGCTAGTGTCCATTGCAATAGCTGCATCACTACTGCCCATGACAACGTCATCACTGCCACTCATCGTAACATCGTTACCGTCAGTCGTTGCCATGACGACATCACTCTGCATATGATGTGCTGAGCCGAACAAGCTACCTCGGCCGGGTTGCATGGCCGAATAGCGAATGAGATTAGAAATGATCGGACCCGAGTACATTGCTGGCATGGGTAAACCGCACTTATGTGTTCGCATGGCTGGCATTGGTATTTGTGGGCCGACCAGCTGAACACAGTTACATCGATTCATTGGCGGACATGTAGCAACTCCGACTACCTGTATAGGTTAATGGGTGTAGCTATAGGTAAAGGTGTTAGTGGGGTGGCTTAATGGGCAGGTAGGGCAGGGAGTTATGATTTCATTATCATGATAATGCATGACCGATGAGTAGGCTTCGATCTATTTCGTGTGATAAATTGAATAGTAATACATCTACTAGTAAATAGTAATACATCTACTAATGATGGTAATTCTGATGATAATAATGATGTGGATAATGATGATGGTGTTGATCGCTATACTATATTAATAGTAATAGTAATACTAATACTAATAATAATACTAATAGTAATAATAATAGCAATAGTAATAGTAATAGTAATAGTATTAGTAATAGTAATAGTAATAGTAATATTAATAGTAATAGTAATAATAATAGTAATAATGATATTAATAATAATAGTAATAGTATATTAATAGTATTAGTAATAGTAATAGTAATATTAATAGTCATAGTAATAGTAATAGTAATAGTAATATTAATAGTATAAGTAATAGTAATATAATAATTATAGTAATAGTAATAGTAATAGTAATAGTAACAGTAATAGTAATAGTAATAGTAATAGCAATAGTAATATTAATAGTATATTAATAGTAATAGTTATAGTAATAGTAATAGTATATTAATTGAAATAGTAATAGTAATAGTAATAGTAATAGTAATATTAATAGTAATATTAATAGTAATAATAATAGTATAGTAATAGTAATAGTATTAGTAATAGTAATATTACTATATAGTAATATCAATAGTAATAGTAATAGTATATTAATAGTAATAGTAATATTAATAGTAATAATGATATTATTAATAATAGTAATAGTAATAGTAATATTAATAGTATTAGTATATTAATAATAATAGTAATAGTTATAGTAAGGTTAATATCAATAGGAATAGTAATAGTAATAGTAATAGTGATACTAATAATAATACTAATAGTATTAGTATTAGTAATATTAATATTAATAGTATTATTATTAGTAATAGTAATAGTAATTGTAATAGTAATAGTAATAGTAATAGTAATATTAATATTAATAGTATTAGTATACTAATAGGTATAATAGTAATAGTAATTGTAATATTAATAGTATATTAATAGTAATAGTTATAGTAATAGTAATAGTAATAGTAAGAGTAATAGTAATAGTAATATTAATTGTAATATTAATAGTATATTAATAGTAATAGTAATAGTAATATTAATAGTAATATAAATAGTAATATTAATAGTAATAAAAATAGTATAGTAATAGTATTAGTAATAGTAATAGTAATAGTAATAGTAATATTAATAGTAATAATGATATTATTAATAATAGTAATAGTAATAGTATAATAATAGTAATAGTAATAGTAATAATAATATTAATAGTAATAGTAATAGTAATAGTAATATTGATATTAATATTAAAAGTAATAGTAATAATATAGAAATAGTATTAGTAATAGTAATAGTAATAGTAATACTAATAGTAATAGTAATAGTATATTAATAGTAATAGTAATATTAATAGTAATGATGATATTATTAATAATAATAATAGTAATAGTATAGTAATAGTAATAGTAATAGTAATATTAATAGTAATGGTAATAGTAATAGTATAGTAATAGTTTAGTAATAGTAATAGTAATAGTAATATTAAGTGTAATATTAATAGTATATTATTAGTAATAGTAATAGTAATATTGATAGTAATCGTAATAGTAATAGTATATTAATAGTAATAGTAATAGTAATAGTAATAGTAATAGTAATAGTAATAGTAATAGTAATAGTAATAGTAATATTAAGTGTAATATTAATAATATATTATTAGTAATAGTAATAGTAATATTGATAGTAATAGTAATAGTAATAGTATATTAATAGTAATAGTAATAATAATAGTAATAGTAATAGTAATAGTAATAGTAATAGTAATAGTAATAGTAATAGTAATAGTAATAGAAATAGTAATAGTAATTGTAATAGTATAATAATAGTATATTAATAGTAATAGTAATAGTAATAGTAATAGTAATAGTAATAGTAATATTAATAGTAATTTTAATAGTAATAAAAATAGTATAGTAATAGTATTATTAATAGTAATAGTAATAGTAATAGTAATAGTAATATTAATAGTAATAGTATATTAATAGTAATAGTAATATTAATAGTAATAATGATATTAATAATAATAGTAATAGTATATTAATAGTATTAGTAATAGTAATAGTAATATTAATAGTCATAGTATTAGTAATAGTAATAGTAATAATTATAGTAATAGTAATAGTAATAGTAACAGTAACAGTAATAGTAATAGTAATAGTAATAGTAATAGCAATAGTAATATTATTAGTATATTAATAGTAATAGTTATAGTAATAGTAATAGTATATTAATTGAAATAGTAATAGTAATATTAATAGTAATATTAATAGTAATAATAATAGTATAGTAATAGTAATAGTAATATTAATATTAATAGTATTAGTAATAGTAATACTATAGTATTAGTAATAGTGATAGTAATAGTAATAGTAACAGTAATAGTAATAGTAATAGTAATAGTAATAGTAATAGTAATATTAATAGTATATTAATAGTAATAGTTATAGTTATAGTAATAGTAATAGTAATAGTAATAGTAATAGTAATAGTAAATGTAATAGTAATAGTTGTAGTAATAGTAATATTAATAATATAATAATAGTTATATTATTAGTAATATTAATAGTAATAGTAAAAGTAATAGTAAAAGTAATAGTAATAGTAATAGTAATATTAATAGTAATAGTAATAGTAATATTAATAGTACTAGTAATAGTAATAGTAATAATTATAGTAATAGTAATAGTATAGTAATATTAATAGTAATAGTAATATTAATAGTAATAGTAATAGTAATATTAATAGTAATAGTAATTGTAATATTAATAGTATTAGTAATAGTAATAATATAGTATTAGTAATAGTAATAGTAATAGTAATAGTAACAGTAATAGTAATAGTAATAGTAATAGTAATAGTAATAGTAATAGTAATATTAATAGTCATAGTAATAGTAATATTAATAGTAATATTAATAGTAATATTAATAGTTATAGTAATAGTATATTAATAGTAATAGTAATAATTATAGTAATAGTAATAGTATATTAATAGTATTAGTTATAGTAATAGTAATATTAATAGTAATAATAATAGTAATAGTAATAGTAATATTAATAGTAATATTAATAGTTATAGTAATAGTATATTAATAGTAATAGTAATAATTATAGTAATAGTAATAGTATAGTAATATTAATAGTAATAGTAATAGTAATATTAATAGTTATAGTAATAGTATATTAATAGTAATAGTAATAGTAATAGTAATATTAATAGTAATAATAATAGTAATAGTAATAGTATATTAATAGTATTAGTAATAGTAATAGTAATATTAATAGTAATAATAATAGTAATAGTAATAGTAATATTAATAGTTTTAGTATATTAATAATAATAGTAATAGTATTATTATTAGTAATAGTAATATTAATATTAATAGTATTATTATTAGTAATAGTAATAGTAATAGTAATAGTATATTAATAATAATAGTTATAGTTATAGTAATAGTAATAGTAATAGTAATAGTAGTAGTAATAGTAATAGTAATAGTAATAGTAATAGTAATAGTAATAGTAATAGTAATAGTAATAGTAATATTAATAATAATAGTAATAGTATATTAATAGTATTAGTAATAGTAATAGTAATATTAATAGTTATAGTAATAGTAATAGTAATAGTAATAGTAATATTAATAGTAATATTAATAGTTATAGTAATAGTATATTAATAGTAATAGTAATAATTATAGTAATAGTAATAGTATATTAATAGTATTAGTTATAGTAATAGTAATATTAATAGTAATAATAATAGTAATAGTAATAGTAATAGTAATAGTAATATTAATAGTTATAGTAATAGTATATTAATAGTAATAGTAATAATTATAGTAATAGTAATAGTATAGTAATATTAATAGTAATAGTAATAGTAATATTAATAGTTATAGTAATAGTATATTAATAGTAATAGTAATAGTAATAGTAATATTAATAGTAATAATAATAGTAATAGTAATAATAATAGTAATAGTATATTAATAGTATTAGTAATAGTAATAGTAATATTAATAGTAATAATAATAGTAATAGTAATAGTAATATTAATAGTATTAGTATATTAATAATAATAGTAATAGTATTATTATTAGTAATATTAATATTAATATTAATAGTATTATTATTAGTAATAGTAATATTAATATTAATAGTCATAGTAATAGTAATAGTAATAGTAATATTAATAGTATTAGTAATAGTAATAGTAATAATTATAGTAATAGTAATAGTATAGTAATATTAATAGTAATAGTAATAGTAATATTAATAGTAATAGTAATAGTAATATTAATAGTAATAGTAATAGTAATTGTAATATTAATAGTATTAGTAATAGTAATAATATAGTATTAGTAATAGTAATAGTAATAGTAATAGTAACAGTAATAGTAATAGTAATAGTAATAGTAATAGTAATAGTAATAGTAATAGTAATAGTAATAGTAATTGTAATTGTAATAGTAATAGTAATAGTAATAGTAATACTAATAATAATACTAATAGTATTAGTAATAGTAATATTAATATTAATAGTATTAGTAATAGTAATAATATAGTATTAGTAATAGTAATAGTAATAGTAATAGTAACAGTAATATTAATAGTATTAGTAATATTAATAGTAATAATTATAGTAATAGTAATAGTATAGTAATATTAATAGTAATAGTAATAGCAATATTAATAGTAATAGTAATAGTAATAGTAATACTAATAATAATACTAATAGTATTAGTAATAGTAATATTAATATTAATAGTATTAATAATAGTAATAATATAGTATTAGTAATAGTAATAGTAATAGTAATAGTAACAGTAATAGTAATAGTAATAGTAATAATAATAGTAATAGTAATATTAATAGTATATTAATAATAATAGTTATAGTTATAGTAATAGTAATAGTAATAGTAATAGTAATAGTAATTGTAATAGTAATAGTAATAGTAATAGTAATACTAATAATAATACTAATAGTATTAGTAATAGTAATATTAATATTAATAGTATTAGTAATAGTAATAATATAGTATTAGTAATAGTAATAGTAATAGTAATAGTAACAGTAATAGTAATAGTAATAGTAATAGTAATAGTAATAGTAATATTAATAGTATATTAATAATAATAGTTATAGTTATAGTAATAATAATAGTAATAGTAATAGTAATAGTAATAGTAATATTAATAGTATATTAATAGTAATAGTTATAGTAATAGTAATAGTAATAGTAATAGTAATAGTAATAGTAATAGTAATAGTAATAGTAATAGTAATAGTAATAGTAATAGTAATAGTAATATTAATATTAATAATAATAGTAATAGTATATTAATAGCATTAGTAATAGTAATAGTAATATTAATAGTCATAGTAATAGTAATAGTAATAGTAATATTAATAGTAATAGTAATAGTAATAGTAATAGTAATAGTAATATTAATAGTAATAGTAATAGTATATTAATAGTATTAGTAATAGTAATAGTAATATTAATAGTCATAGTAATAGTAATAGTAATATTAATAGTAATAGTAATATTAATAGTATTAGTAGTAGTTATTGTAGTAATAGAAAGAGTACTAGTAATAATAATATTTACAGTTGTATTAATAGTACTATAGAACGTAATAACAATAGTAATAGTAATACCAATACTAATAATAATACTAATAATAATACTAATATTAATACTAATACTAATACTAATACTAATACTACTTAATTATAATAATTAATTATTAATATATTAATGAATTAAAAAGTAACCTTGTGACAAACTCTGCAAATGCTGGCATTCATTTTGTAGTAACGGAAGTGAAAGTTTGTGAAATATCTGTAAACAATGCAATATTTAAATGATAAGAAAGTTAATATAAAGTTACGACAAACTATAATATTAGCAAAGCCCTTTGTTATTAGGGTTATGATATTAGGGCATAGGTATTATGGTTCAGGTATTGGGTTTAGGTATTATGGCTTTATTATTAGGACTATGGTATTAGGGTAATTGTATTAGGATTTGGTATTATGGCTTTGTTATTAGGACTATGATATTAGGGTAATGGTATTAGGGTTTGGTATTATGGCTTTGTTATTAGGGCTATTATTAGGACTATGGTATTAGGGCTATGTTATTAGGGCTTTGGTATTAGGGCTGTTATTAGGACTATTGTATTATGGCTTAGGTATTAGGGTTTTGGTATTAGGGCTATATTAGTAGGGTTATGATATTAGGGTTATGGTATTAGGGATTTGGTATTAGGTGACACTAACCTCTAGATAAATAATATTAATATTCGATAGTAGGGGAGAGTACTCGAATACCGACACCCTAACAATTAATCACAGTAACTTTATTATTTCTCAATTAAATATTTCCAAATTTTATTTATAAGTATTAATTAGATATATACATATAATAACTATTTTAAAATTTAATTTAGTTTGTTTAACTCTGATATAACAGGGGTGTCGATATTATGTGCAATTAGGGTGAACATGTATTACAAATACAAGTAACAAATTATTACAAATACAAAATATTTTCGGCACATTGTAAAATATAATTAGATCTAAAATTTATTATAAATACTTACTTCAAAAATAACGAAATGTAACGAAAAAATCAGTTTATTATTTATAATTGAAAAAATATAAATATTAAAAAAATATATATATACTTATATGTATTAGAATTATATTGAATAACATTTCATATTACTTATTTTTTGATTGGAATTATATTTTAGGAGATCTCTACGGTGTCGATATTACGTACATGTCAATATTCGAACACTATCCCTAGTAGTACTATTATCGATAGCCATTGATTATTATAATAGTAGTACTATTTGCAATACATGAAATAATGCTAATATATGCTTTATTGTATAATTATAATCCCATATAGGGAGAATAGGGTATACTCACGTGTTATTTAATATAATCATGTGGTATAGGGTATCGTGTATCGGTAGTAGTAGTAGTAGTAGTAGTAGTAGTAGTAGTAGTAGTAGTAGTAGTAGTAGTAGTAGTAGTAGTAGTAGTAGTAGTAGTAGTAGTAGTAGTAGTAGTAGTAGTAGTAGTAGTAGTAGTAGTAGTAGTAGTAGTAGTAGTAGTAGTAGTAGTAGTAGTAGTAGTAGTAGTAGTAGTAGTAGTAGTAGTAGTAGTAGTAGTAGTAGTAGTAGTAGTAGTAGTAGTAGTAGTAGTAGTAGTAGTAGTAGTAGTAGTAGTAGTAGTAGTAGTAGTAGTAGTAGTAGTAGTAGTAGTAGTAGTAGTAGTAGTAGTAGTAGTAGTAGTAGTAGTAGTAGTAGTAGTAGTAGTAGTAGTAGTAGTAGTAGTAGTAGTAGTAGTAGTAGTAGTAGTAGTAGTAGTAGTAGTAGTAGTAGTAGTAGTAGTAGTAGTAGTAGTAGTAGTAGTAGTAGTAGTAGTAGTAGTAGTAGTAGTAGTAGTAGTAGTAGTAGTAGTAGTAGTAGTAGTAGTAGTAGTAGTAGTAGTAGTAGTAGTAGTAGTAGTAGTAGTAGTAGTAGTAGTAGTAGTAGTAGTAGTAGTAGTAGTAGTAGTAGTAGTAGTAGTAGTAGTAGTAGTAGTAGTAGTAGTAGTAGTAGTAGTAGTAGTAGTAGTAGTAGTAGTAGTAGTAGTAGTAGTAGTAGTAGTAGTAGTAGTAGTAGTAGTAGTAGTAGTAGTAGTAGTAGTAGTAGTAGTAGTAGTAGTAGTAGTAGTAGTAGTAGTAGTAGTAGTAGTAGTAGTAGTAGTAGTAGTAGTAGTAGTAGTAGTAGTAGTAGTAGTAGTAGTAGTAGTAGTAGTAGTAGTAGTAGTAGTAGTAGTAGTAGTAGTAGTAGTAGTAGTAGTAGTAGTAGTAGTAGTAGTAGTAGTAGTAGTAGTAGTAGTAGTAGTAGTAGTAGTAGTAGTAGTAGTAGTAGTAGTAGTAGTAGTAGTAGTAGTAGTAGTAGTAGTAGTAGTAGTAGTAGTAGTAGTAGTAGTAGTAGTAGTAGTAGTAGTAGTAGTAGTAGTAGTAGTAGTAGTAGTAGTAGTAGTAGTAGTAGTAGTAGTAGTAGTAGTAGTAGTAGTAGTAGTAGTAGTAGTAGTAGTAGTAGTAGTAGTAGTAGTAGTAGTAGTAGTAGTAGTAGTAGTAGTAGTAGTAGTAGTAGTAGTAGTAGTAGTAGTAGTAGTAGTAGTAGTAGTAGTAGTAGTAGTAGTAGTAGTAGTAGTAGTAGTAGTAGTAGTAGTAGTAGTAGTAGTAGTAGTAGTAGTAGTAGTAGTAGTAGTAGTAGTAGTAGTAGTAGTAGTAGTAGTAGTAGTAGTAGTAGTAGTAGTAGTAGTAGTAGTAGTAGTAGTAGTAGTAGTAGTAGTAGTAGTAGTAGTAGTAGTAGTAGTAGTAGTAGTAGTAGTAGTAGTAGTAGTAGTAGTAGTAGTAGTAGTAGTAGTAGTAGTAGTAGTAGTAGTAGTAGTAGTAGTAGTAGTAGTAGTAGTAGTAGTAGTAGTAGTAGTAGTAGTAGTAGTAGTAGTAGTAGTAGTAGTAGTAATATATAATATGTATTGCTTATATAATATACAACTAACGCGGAGAGCAAGTAGAAATTTAATGAATTATTTTGTTAACTTTTAATTAAGTAAATTGTTTACTGTTTAATTATTTTAATTGTATTAATAATTTAATTAACATTTTAATATGTTAATATTTTACATAATACATTAGAATACTTCAGCAATACATAAACACACACTTTCTTAAACCTAAATTAAATATATACTAAACTTACACTAAACATATACTAAACCTATACATAATAACGCACTAAACCTTCCTTAAACCTAAACTAAACCTACATTAAATATATATAATAATTATATTAAATAGCATTACTATCATACATAGATATAGAGTGAGGTCTATGCACTCTAATGTCTATGCTATCATATGATTAATATAGTAACTATGGTTACACGTTATACACAATATACCACGTGATGTCATTCAATATTGGTGAGTCACTACAGTGGTGATGCAATAGTGATGATGCAATAGTGGTGATGCAATAGTGATGATGCAATAGTGGTGATGCAATAGTGATGATGCAATAGTGGTGATGCAATACTGGTGATTACAACTTTAACATATACGTAATATAAATAACACGATAAAGTATAGGTAGAGGTGTGTTATCCTAGAGGAATGATAACCTACTTATGTAACTAGGGTTATAATTAATAGTATACCACGTATGCCCCTTATGTCCCTTGTACCTAAACGTGAAACCCCTTACAGTCAGGTTAATTCACATATTAACTTATTAAGAAACTGTAATGACTTAATCAATTTAAGAATTATTTAGTAAAACTATTCCTATCAATTTGTCAGAAATATTCAACATATAAAACCACACCATCGTATATCATAAATAGACTCTTATAAATAAACCTATAGCATAAAACCTTTAGGTGTTAAATCATTAGTTGTTAATATTACGCAATATCTCATACGACATGCGCTTAACACTAAATCAACGAGTTCATTGATATGCATAATAGTGGTGCTTGTTATTTATGTTCATATTAGTCATTCTATATATACATACCAATGATATACCCGGGTTATACTTATGTTAAACCTATGCTATATATATATATATATATATATATATTAAAATATGATATATATGAATACCTATATGTGTTATATAATATACAACTAACACGTAAGCAAAGTAGGTTTCGAATGAATTGTTTGTTAAATGTAAACTGTTGAATTGTTTGGTAATTTATTAAATTATTTTAATATTTTTTTAAATTTTATAAAATTTTATTAAATTAATGATTAATTACGAGAAGTGTTGTAAAATACATGTGTAGACCATATTTTATGTTGATCTACATGATTTACAATATTATCTTTACGTATGATATATAGCATATAGCATTATACACTGCTATATAGCAATATATCCTATACTTTGATAAACGATATACATTTAATGATATTTAATGATATTTTAATGATACACTTTATATATTTTCTTTATATATATATACGTGTGGATGTCTGTTTAATATATATAATATATATATATATTATTATATATATATATATATATATATATATATTATATATACCTAATAACTGTGTAATATAGAATAGTTATAAAGGGTTCGTATGGGGTTACCCACACTATACGTGTTGGTGTTAATGTACACAGGTTAATATAGTACTGCAGTATATAGTACTTCTATCGTATAAGATTACCACGTAGAATGTATGTATACCTACATACACACATACGTGTGATATATGTATGATATAGTAGGGTATTACTTGAGTTAGAGGTGAGGTTATGGTAGCAGTGGGTTATGGTTTGTGGTAGGTTATGGTAGTGGTAGGTTATGGTAGAGGTAGGTTATGGTAGCGGTAGGTTATGGTAGCGGTAGGTTATGGTAGAGGTAGGTTATGGTAGTGGTAGGTTAAGGTAGCGGTAGGTTAAGGTAGCGGTAGGTTATGGTAGCGGTAGGTTATGGTAGCGGTAGGTTATGGTAGCGGTAGGTTATGGTAGCGGTAGGTTATGGTAGCGGTAGGTTATGGTAGCGGTAGGTTATGGTAGCGGTAGGTTATGGTAGCGGTAGGTTATGGTAGCGGTAGGTTATGGTAGCGGTAGGTTATGGTAGCAGTGGGTTATGGTAGCAGTGGGTTATGGTAGCGGTAGGTTATGGTAGAGGTAGGTTATGGTAGCGGTAGGTTATGGTAGCGGTAGGTTATGGTAGCGGTAGGTTATGGTAGTGGTAGGTTATGGTAGAGGTAGGTTATGGTAGAGGTAGGTTATGGTAGCGGTAGGTTATGGTAGCAGTGGGTTATGGTAGCAGTGGGTTATGATAGCGGTAGGTTAAGGTAGCGGTAGGTTATGGTAGCGGTAGGTTATGGTATAGGTAGGTTATGGTAGAGGTAGGTTATAGTAGCGGTAGGTTATGGTTGTGGAGAGTTGCGGATAAGGTACGAGAGAGCTAAAGGAAAGACCATTTGAAGTGCATATATAAGGGACAGAACATAGCAGAAATTAAATATGTATATATATGTGTTATATAATATACAACTAACACGTAAGCAAAGTAGGTTTCGAATGAATTGTTTGTTAAATGTAAACTGTTGAATTGTTTGGTAATTTATTAAATTATTTTAATATTTTTTAAAATTTTATAAAATTTTATTAAATTAATGATTAATTACGAGAAGTATTGTAAAATACATTTTTAGACAACCATATTTTATGTTGATATACATAATTTGTTTACAATATTATCCTTACGTATGATATATAACATCTAACGTCTAAACACATATTATACACTGTGTACTATACACCTAGGTGTATAATTCTATAGAATATAGCATTATACACTGTTATATATGATATACATTACATAAATTAATAGATAAACGATATATATATATATGTAACTATATAAACTTGTGGATACCTGTTTAATATATATATATATATATATATATTTAAAAACTGCCTGTGTGGCTCAGTGGCTAAGGCGTCAGACACACAAGCAGTAAGACACGGGTTCGACCCTCGTCCGGACCATTAATTAAATTTATAAAATGGGTCTTAAAATATTATTTAGAAGTGATCTTATATAATTATGTATAAATAAATGATCGGCTCTCGTTAAAACCTTGGAGCGGCTTCGAAGGGACATTAGAGCCATATATGGTTATAAGTGAAAACTTCATCTAAGTTCCTGGATGGGATGAAAGGACTCCACCAAATAAAAATAAAAATAACAATAACAATATACAATGTATATATATATATATATAAATAATAGAATATATAGTTATTTCATATTATTAAATCTATGCTACTACAATATCTACTACTAATATATAAACTACAGTATTAAGTCTGAACCACTAATAAAAACGTAATAACTATATTATAAAGACTGTATAACTACTATTATACTAATTATATAATTAATTATATAATAACACTAAACGATAATTCTAGTGACAACACAAATCTATATTTATTATTAGATAATTGATATATAATTGTGATATATTTGCCCTATATATAAACCCTATGATATATTATTATGGTCATATTCATAGTATACTATAGTTATTCTGAATGAGTTTGTTAATGGAATTCTCGTATGGGGGTGTAGTATCATTATCGTACACTTAATACGGATTAGTTTAGCATATCACATACTGTATTTTAGTATTATAATTAATTATAAGTTCCATTAATAAGTACCATAGTTATGTCCTCTTAATGTGATTCCTTATTAGGTATTCACACACATTATTTCAGTGTTATTTATGTTTATTATCTATGATATCATGATATCATTTATTGAAACGGTTTAAAAAGTACGCTTATCTAACCAGATAGATTTTCATTATAACTGGAACATAATGTCTAATGTCTATGACATACGTCTATATGATATATATATAATGTATTACGGTTATATTATCATAAAAAGGCATGTTTTCATCGGCGGTTGTTCAGAACTAAAGTAAAGGTAAAGGAAGGATAGTATATTGTACCATGATATCATAATATACACTATATATGTATGAGAGAGAAAGGGACTGAAGGTCAAGACAAGCTACACGTGACCGGATATGAGTTAATGGGCGTGGTCACGAGTAATACGCTTGTCGTGTCACGTGATTGCCGTGTGGAACTGTTTCACATCGTACGACGTTTAAATTAAATGTACGTAGTAAGACAATAATAGAATATGTTCTATTATTGTATTTATACGGCTATGTCGTCATACAACAATCATGTTACGGGTCATGTGACCACCCCTTTATAGTGGTAAGTATCACGTGTCATAACGATATAACCGAAGTCACGTGGTGATGATAAAGGGGCGTGTTAGGTAAATGTCAGACATGAATCGGATGTCGGTTAGAGGTCATTGTAGGTTATACAA
>OZ025242.1:35846151-35881151 GCA_964019155.1 Osedax fenrisi
AGACTCTTATAAATAAACCTACGTAGGAGTAGTGATGTAAATGATGCTCAAATCTAAAGTATGAGGCAGTCTCAGTCTGAATTAGCTAAATTCTCAACTCGGCTCGGGCTCGTTTTGTTAGAGTCTCGGCTCGGCTCGGGCTCGTTTTTTCTTCCGAAAATGAAAGTCGTCTCGGCATTAATAACCAAAAGTCTCGGCTCGGCATCAAAAAGCTCGGTATTATTTACACCACTAGATAAAATGTTCATTATTATTCACTGAATCGCGAAGTTGGCGCAGATTATTTTTTTTAAATTGATGTAAATGTGAAATATATAAAAATTAGTATTAAAATGTAATTTCAAAAAAGCATCATTTCGACTCGGTAATGTTTTGTAAAAGTCTCAACTCGACTCGGGCTCATTTGGCTAGAGTCTCTGTTCGGCTCGGGCTCGTTTGGCTAGAGTCTCGGCTCGGCCTGGGCTCGTTTTTTTCCAAAAATGAAAGTCTCGGCTCGGCATCAAAAACCAAAAGTCTCGGCTCGGCATCAAAAGCTCGGCATCATTTACATCACTAGTATAGAGTAATTATCGCTTCCATTCATAATATGAATTTATGAAATAAGTTAACGAATAACTGACCACGCCTACTATATGTATAACTGACCACGCCCACTTTACACTTAACTGACCACGCCTACTATAATAGAACACGTGATGTTATCGTGTGCGTTTGTATGGTACCGGTACAATGTACCAGGTACAAGGAGTTAACGTGTACTATAGTATACGTACCACGTGTCATATGCTATAGTTAGGTGTACTACAGAGTGTGACGTGTTAGCTGTGTTACGTCATAAAACCTTTAGATGTTAACATTGCGTAATATTTCATACGACATGCGCTTAATGAAATCAACGAGTTAATTGATATGCATAATAGGGGTGCTTGTTATTTATATTCATATTAGTTATTCGATATATACATATCAATGATATATCCGTGTTATACCTATGTTAAATATATGCTATATATATATATATATATATATTAAAATATGATATATATGAATACCTATATGTGTTATATAATATACAACTAACACGTAAGCAAAGTAGGTTTCGAATGAATTGTTTGTTAAATGTAAACTGTTGAATTGTTTGGTAATTTATTAAATTATTTTAATATTTTTTAAAATTTTATAAAATTTTATTAAATTAATGATTAATTACGAGAAGTTCTGTAAAATACATTTTTAGACCATATTTTATGTTGATATACATAATTTGTTTTACAATATTATATTTACGTATGATATATAACATCTAACGTCTAAACACATAGTATACAGTGTATACTATAATTATATAGCATACAGCATTAGGGGAAAGTATCCGATTACCGACCCCTAAATGATTAGTTGTAATAACTTATTCAATATTAAATATATTTATTTGAAATTTTGTAATTTGAGTAATATTATGACAATGAATAATGTGGCTATTTTAAATTTTTGATATAATTATATTTACAAGAATAAACAGGGGGGTCGGTAATCGGATACATGTGCCTAATACCGACCCCCTTCCCCTATTACCGACCCTCTAAAATAATCGTGGTATAAATAATTGTAGTATTATAATATCCAATAAAAATAGTAGATATACATAACTATAATTAATTATAACATGACGTAATTTATTTTTTATTGAATTTATGTTTTAATAGTAATATTAAATTTAAATTAAACTTTATAGTAATTATATTAAAATAGTGTATATTATTATTTACCTTACCGTACCAGGTCGAGCTTGCTCATTATTATTTAATATTTATGTATTAATCAGTATGTAATCAACTGGAATTATGAATCCTAAATCTATATCAATGATACATAAACAACTTACGACATATTTTAAAGTAAAATACGAATCTATTTTTATTGGATATCATTAATCACATGGGGTCGGTATTAGGGTAATTTAGGGGGTCGGTAATAGGAAAATAATATGGGTTGCTATAATTAAGATATATTGGTTAATAGTTATTCAAATTCAATTATTTTTATAATGGTTATAAACATGTTATTGTTCTACAATATTATGCACAAAATCAAGTTTTCTTTTAATTAATAAAGTATTTACAATGATTTAAAAAAAGTTATTATTCAAATATTTAAAAAGTAAAAACAGAATATTACATTTTATCAAATAACAATTGTAGGATTAACTATTTTTTTAAACAAAATACTTATTCATATTTATCATTGAATTACTAACAGTTTATGTATATATAATTTTTTGATAACTCTTATATTTACTGAGATACGAGAGGGGGTCGGTATTAGGAGGGGATCGGTAATCGGGGACTTTCCCCTATACACTGCAGTCAGGGCCGGCTTAAGCATACTATGGGCCCCGGGCAAAAAAAAATGTATGGGCCCCATAATAATTGAATAACATATTAAATGGGCCATTTTAGCAAAAACTAATATTTATAACTCTTCAATTTTATCATATGTTATCATTATACTAATTATTTTGTAATTTGTTTGTATACTTTAATCAACTCCTCATAATAATTTCTTTTCTCGCATATATATTTAGAGCAGTGGTTCCCAACCTTTTTTCACCGTGACCCTTTTTTTATAATTCTTAATTAAAAAATATACCATGACCCAATGACAAATTTTATTTTGTTATTATTGTACTTTAATCATAAAATAATCATATAAACATTAATATATATATATTTAAATATATATTTCCATCTTAAATTTTTCTCGTCCATAAATCCAATTTGCATATAAAAGCATTTATATTATTTTTTAGAAATTGGCTCATGACCTACAAAAAATACTCAATGACCCATAGGTTGGGAACCACTGATTCATAGAGTTCATACATATTTGTATTACCGCTATTATCTCAATATAATCTAATTGTAATACTTTTCTGATCGACTTTATTCTACAAAGTAATTAGCTCCACGGTTTTCATTATATCGAAGTCTCAAATTCTAAAATTGCATTTTATTGAATAAATACG
Source organism: Osedax fenrisi (assembly GCA_964019155.1). Classification (NCBI taxonomy): domain Eukaryota; kingdom Metazoa; phylum Annelida; class Polychaeta; order Sabellida; family Siboglinidae; genus Osedax; species Osedax fenrisi. The sequence goes on from OZ025242.1 coordinate 35,849,177, forward strand.
TTGACTCTATATAGTATTACTATAGTAATGTAATTTACGTTATATTTTAACATATATAATATCAGATATAAATTATGTAAGTATAAGAAGTCCACAAGAGAGTGCACTAACATAATCTGCTTGCGATCACCATTTAATATTCGATAATGCTTTTAATAAAAAATATTATATTCTTCTTTAATCTAGATGTTAATATATTCTTTATATAGTTTGGCTAAATAAATTATATTGATTTGGGATGAAGTCAAAGAATATTGCTACACTTGTCGAAGATTTAACGGCATTTTGCCCAACCAGATTTAAGGAATACACAGTGTAGATATGTGGATCCATATTGACCATAGTCCATTAATGGACTATGGTATATTATAATATATTTCATGTCGTTGAATATTCCAGAGATATTGCTGGCATATCACTTTGAGCTCTATAATCTATTATAATTATAATTATAATATATATATTATTATTTAAAAAATGCTAATAGATCGGTAGCTAAATATTGACCGATGTGATAAATTATCAGTGAATTATCAATGAATCTCAACGTACAATCGTAAATCAATAAATACTTATATAATAATAGTACCTAACTTGATATAAATAACGATAATTGTTACCTACCTACATAATGTAGGCTACATGTGATATATATGGAATTGAGTACACTGATATATAATATAATATTTTGAATTTTGTATTTCTTCAATTATGTAGTTATCAGTGATAACTTATCACCTATTCTCCAATAAGAATATCGCCATTGTGTGTACTTATTTGTAAATAGATAGATGAGGGTGATGTCAATCTAACATTCATTTGTAAGTAATAGGTGGATAATTGCAAAAATGCCTTTAGTATTATATTTATGTTATATATATATATATATTTATAAATAATATCTGTTTCAATAAATATAATATATTTCTGTAATAATAGTATGTTGAAAAAGATAATCATTTTATGTACATAATTCCCTTTCATCGATAGACATTATTAAAAATACTATAGGAATAACCTAAAGCAGAATAATCCTATTTAAATTAAAACTATTATATATATATATATTATGTGTACTAATACAACTATAATAATATATACACTGAGAATATACATATTTTATTAATACGAGCATAAGATAGAGAAAATTAATTATTTTAAAAATATCTATTTTTTTAATAACTATAAAAATTATAAATCTATATAGAATATCATTTTTTCGTAATTTATAATCAATATAATCATTTACAAATATCAGAAATCATAGTTAAAATATATCTTAATATATACATCATATTTAATTTTAATACAAAAAAGTATACTTTTTGTTTTGTAAACTAATTATAGAATTATAAATTGTTAAGATTCAACTATGGTTAATAATCCCTTAATACGTTTATCATTTATCACCTTCTAATTTATCAAACAATTATTTATCAATCTGTTTCATACTATTTTATCTAACAATCGGAGATGTGTGAGAAGATCTATGTTATAACTATTAGCATGTGCTCCAAAATCTTCATGTAGCTGTTTCCACCATATCTTCGTGTCAATTTTTGTAAAATTCACTCTTCAAATCGGCCTAAATGACTCATATTTAATTAATTTATTATATTATTTTTATTTTTTGAATTAGAATTAATAATATATAAGTTAAGTATAGTTAAGAAATTTTTTTTTCATATAAATAGTAAAAAAAAAATTTATCGAATAATTCATGGGCCCCCAAAATTTGGGGCCCCGGGCAATTGCCCGATTTGCCCCCCCCCCCCTTAAGCCGGCCCTGACTGCAGTGTATATATATTGATAATAATATACTAGAATAATGTATTAAGCGTAATACATTATTTATATTATATATTGTATAGCACTCGCTGACTTCGTAGATCGCTTGCTACTGTATACAACACTCTCGCTGCCTTCGCGGATCGCTTATCAAGTTAGCATCCATTATTTATTTAATTTTATCTTTACTCATGTTTACTATTATTAATTAGTGAAATATATTCTATGCCTATCACTATTACTCACACACACACTATTTTGTATAGCTCAAAATGGTTACAGAATATGGTCGTCATCTGAAGCCACTGTTCGTGTCTGTTTGTTCCGCTGCCTGGTCTAACGCGTCTAATGGTGAGAGCTGTCTGGTCGTGAATGCTTCTGGAGAATAACGAATGCTATCGGCGTTCATACACCACCCGCCATGTATACATATGTATACGCCCGCCATAGAAAAGGGGCGTTAACGTTTCCCTGATATCAAATTATCAACCCCTTTGCATTATTATTGATTCGAAATAAACTGTAAAAACTACTTATTGAATTACACTCTTCCGGTTATCGAATAAAAGGGGATCACATCATAACATATATATATATATATATAAATAAATTCATATCATTTGGTTATTTCCAATAGTACCAACATTTTTACTGATGGTTATTTGGATTAGTACACGAAACACACTATGTACATGTACATGTATGAATGTAGAATCTATTTATAATTATTTATCAATGGTTATTTGCTTTATTACCAAATACCTGAATTGTACATGTACCATGTAATTATTACTAAAACTTAACAAAAAGCTGTTTGCACAAATGGATTAAAATAACTAATTTTGTACATGTACATTTTGCGTTTTTGGTTGCTTGTGTGCTATATATGATATACATTAAATAAATAAATAGATAAACGATATAAATTTAATAATAAACAATATATACTTGTGAATGTTTAATATATATATATATATATATATTTTTTTTTTTTTTTTAATATTTTATTGACTACAAAATCACGTGGTGGTTATGGGCGTCATGAGAAGGAAACAAAAATAAAATAAATAAAGTACAATAAAAATAAAGGAAAAGGGAGGGTAGGTTACAATGTTAATAGGTGCGTGGAGAGTTTACGTTTAAATAGTGACAAGGATTTCAAACACCTAATGTCATATGGTAGAGAATTCCAGTATTTTGGAGCTACCACAGAGAAAGCAGATTCAGAGTGAGCAGAGATAGTCGAGCTTTGCACAATTTTCATCGTGTGACATTTCCTGCTAGCTCGACTAAGGGTATGCATACTGATCAAGTCAGCTAGGTACTCGGGAGATCTAAGATGTATCACCTTATTGGTGATGCATAGTCTGTACCTGCAGAGATATCTAAACTTAAGCCAGCCGAGTGATCGCATTAGAGTCGATATTGATACTATTGAAGAGAACTTCAGTTTATATAGGGTGCTTATAGCACGTCGTTGTATCTTCTCAAGTTTAAGCATAAGCTTTAGAGTTAGATTGCATAGAAGTGAGCAGCAGTATATGAGTCTACTGAAGACTAGCGAGTGTATTAGACTTTTAGTCATTGAAAAAGTCAATTTATTACGTGCTTTTCTAATATTGTAAAGAAAATAGTTGGCATTGCGAATCATTATAGATATGTGGTCAGAGTAATCTAGGTGGGAGTTGATGGTGAAACCAAGAGTTGTTATGGATTGTGATGTAGGGAGGGCTAGTAGAAAGGGGTGGGTGATGATTAGGGGGTAGATAGGTCTGGAGATAATTATGGTGTCAGTTTTGGTCATGTTAAGTGATAGGGAATTATGGGAGAACCAGTCAGTAAGTTCTGTGAGGCAGTTGAAAATAGACAGTTGAATTGAGTTGGAGTCACAGGAAATGGGAAAAGAAGTATACATTTGTAGATCATCTGCAAAGAGATGGTAGTGGATGTAAGGATATTTACAAAATATGGATTGTATGGGTAAAATATAAATAATAAAAAGTAAAGGACCAAGCACGGAGCCTTGTGGAACACCATGAGTGCTGATAAACGGGGTAGAGAAGGATGAGTTAATTTTCACTGAAGAGGACCTTAAGGAAAAGAATGACATAAACCAGCTGTGTACTTGACCATGAATACCGATTTCATTGAGTCGTAAAGAAAGAATGTCATGGTTTAGAGTGTCAAAGGCACTGGATAGGTCAAGTAACACAAGGTAGCACGGGGCTTTGTTGTCAAGGGATATTAGTAGATCATTAATGATAAGATTCAGTGCTGATTCAGTGCTCCGATGGGGTAAGGAAGCACTTTGAAACTTATCAATAATTGAATTGGTAGTGATATAGTAGTTATAGGTAGTTGATATAGGTAGTTATATATATATATATATATATATATATATATATATATATAATAACTATGATAACTATAGTTTCCATAGCAGCCGTATGATTCCTACATGACATTTTGCCTATATGATATAGGCTATAGATATCCGTGATATCTTCTGCACATTAACGTGCTACCATAGTGTGACATCTACGAGGGGACAGTGTCCACCCAGACTATAGTTAGCTGGGTGTAGCAGTACTGTAGCACACCTATACGCATGAGTCATACGGTATGACGTAACTCTTACGAAGACGAGCTGTTATCAGTTAGGTTATTAGTTATTAGTTATTACCTAATACATTAATAATCAAGTTGGTGTTAGTAAAGTAGGTAAGCCAGTGAAAATGGTAGTGCATCATCTACTTTACATCATACCGACACGCTACATTCACTACCTATAGCCTATTACCTGTGACGTCATTCTTATTAATCACTAATAGTAATGAGGTCACCTATTATGATATAATCTATATCATTGTATGTAATGGTTACGATCAAAAAGGACGATTAGAGTAGAAAAAGTTAAATTTTAAATGTGAAATAAATTTATATAGGCTCGTTTTGGGATGTAATGCAGCTAAAAAAATCAAGCAAAACAAAACTAAACCCAATTAAACCAAATAACCCACAAATACCGATACAATATATACATATATACTATTAACTCGTATTTCAAATGTAACGTTACATTTGAAATACGAGTTAATAGCAAAGCCCTTTGATAATAGTATATATCTATATATTTGAATGTATAGAGGTACCTCTAACCACCAACTCGTCCTTTATGATCGTCTCCCGTAAGTAATATGTGTATATATTTCGTGTGAAATAATCATCACTATTATTGTAACACTGTTTGTATTCAGATATATGGTAAGGGTGTTCTAATGGGAGGATGTATTGTGTAAGGTGTATTATGTTGCTGCAATGTGCCTACCATACACCATGATATACGTAGCACATGTATGGCTATAACTGACACACACACACACTTGTACAGTGTACGTCGGACTACCTAGTATGTGTACACTTCAGTGTATTATATAACCTATACTGCAGTGTATACAGTATATTGTAGCTATACCTAGAGTATAGTATATATATAATAAATATAAGTATGTACACTACCTACTATTTATATCGATGAATCAGTTTATCAGTAAATCACAGATGTTAACAAATGTATAGATATATTTATTTACATGTAGACATATATCAGAAAAATGTAATACTAATAATACAATAGGATTCTATAAGATGTATCTATATATATATATATATAGGATGCCTACAGGATTCATTGTAATTTAATTTAACATTATAATCTAGCTGCATTTATTTTTGAAATATTTCAATACTATTGAGTCAATAGCGTATTATTCTTAATTTGTAATCAATATTATTGATATATATACTATATAATATATATATATATATATATATATATATATATATATATATATATATTACAACCCGAGACCTATTCCCTAGTTATTTTATGATGTGTTCAGCACGTTTGATCAACATCCAAAATATTGCTTTATTATTATTTTATTTACTTTCGGTGTGTGTAAATCACAACTTATTTATATTTGCTAACTATTATTTATATATTTCTGTCATTATTATTTATTGTTATCCATCGTTTTGAATCTATTCAATAAACTATTATCTATCTATCTATCTATCTATCTATCTATCTATCTATCTATATATATGTGGGTGATCTGTAAAGTACCATGACAAAGAAATGAAATACGATATATATTATATCAGTTTAGTTCGGTTTGGGTTAGTTTGGATTGTTTGGTTTAGTTTTTAGATAGTTAGCTGTATTACATCCCATGTGAGCCAATAAAAGCACATATATATATGTCATAATTATTCATAAATATAATAGTTTAGTTCGGTTTGGGTTAGTTTGGATTGTTTGGTTTAGTTTTTAGATAGTTAGCTGTATTACATCCCATGTGAGCCAATAAAAGCACATATATATATGTCATAATTATTCATAAATATAATATAACTCGTCCTTAGCGTTACAAATACATTAGTATTACCTATCTATCGTACACTAGTGTAGGTATACCCAATACCTCCTATAACCTCGAAGCTATAGGAGGTATTGGTATACCATGGGTACACATACAAGTATACATTTAATTAATGTTTTCTTTTACCAATATGTTACGATGTTATGTAATAACATTGGATAATTGTAATATACATATATAGGTTACGAATGTGAATGAATTCGTATTGACAAATGTAAGTTCTCGTACGCATGCGTGAAATGTAATCGTCGCTAAGACGCTCGCCTTATAATTCTTATTTTATACTTTATGTTGCTACTTCGCAAACAAACTAGGCTATATATATATATATATATATATATATATATATATATATATATATATATATATATATATATATATATATATATATATATATATGTATATAGGTATATATGTATATATGTATATATCCTACTTATTTATAAAACATCCACGCAATTATGTGTACTTAAGTATTAACTTAGTATGTTTTTTTATAGCTTTAGAAACTTATCAATTGTTGGACAACACGTTTCCATATATAAGCGGGGATATTTATATAATATATCTAATTAGATCCATTTGGTTATATGTAAATAACTTTATCTAAGTTCCTGTATAGGATGAAAGCTTTCATTCAATCCTAGGACTCAAACGACATAAAATAACAACAACATTTTTTAATAGTATATTCTATTCTCAAATATGTAGGTATAAATATATCTATATACCGTGAAGAAAAAATACAATAACTACAAATTTAAGAATAGACGACATTTGGAGTTATGAACTGTAAGAATAAATAAACTATGCTAAGATAATAAACAATAACAAAATGTTATGAAAACAAAATTTTATGATGAACAAAATAAAATATAAATAGCGATAAGAGTACCATTACCATAATATGAAACATATCATTATCACTAATTAATAATAATAAATATATTGTAAATATAACAAAATAAAACCGGGAAATATTGTAAACTAATATTTAAAATCATTTTCTATCAAGTTGTAATGAGATACCACCAATAAAGTTATTATATTTCAGGCAAGTTGCCGGAAAGTAAGGGAGTTTTCCACTAAAAATGTAGTTAACTTGATATAAAATCGTTTTAAAATTAAAATATGTGTAGTGGGATACCCCCTTAATACCAAGACCTCCTATAACCTCGGTTATAGCAATACCTCCTATAACCACGAGGTTATAGGAGGTCTTGGTTATAGGAGGTATTGTTAATACACACGATACCTTTATATACATATGGTTATAGTCTATGTAAAGAATATTTACAAATGTAGAGACATTTATTTACATAAATAATTCATATATGTATTTTTTAAACGATTTATTCTTGATAATGTAGAATATCTTCAAATTCACATATTCCATAACACATCAGCAGAATAGCGGACACATATTGCTCTTTGTTATTTTCTGTTACTTATGAATATATTCTAACTATAATATATAATATAGAAATATAATTTTAATTATTTATTTATTAATATAAATATAATTAATGTTGATATTTATTGTCTGATAATAATAATAATACCATATTAATACCATAATACATATCATAATGATAATACATATCAACATTTAGGTTTGAAATAATATAATTAAAATCTCCTGATTAAGTTAAATAAATGCTTATATGGTTATTATAATTTATTATGATACATTATGAAAATACATTTTTGTAATCAATATTTGTACTCACAAATAAATGGATCCATATAAATATAAATATATAAATCCTTATGGATATAAATAAATATATATTGTGTATTTTATCATACCAACAACACAGAACATTATTTCTTTAAAAATATTTACAATGTAAATTAATTTATAGATTTGAATTATTTTAATAATATTTTAGTAAAATGTTGTTGCTTACAAAAATTACAAACGGAAAAGATGAGGGTAAATAGCCCATTATTAAAATAAATATATATATTAATTTTATTAATCCATATAATTAATGACAAATGTTTAGTTGTTAACTACTTGTTAAAAAAGCATGGTTATTAATCATTTTTAAAATGATTTTTAATTATAATTTAAAAAATTTTCAAATATTATTTATATTTATAGTAACAATTTAATATATATATACTTAAAAGTACTTTCATTACATATTATCTATATACTATACTATTTTATATGACAACGGAATGAAATAATTCAACATCAATACTTATTTTTAAATTACCACTATTATTATTATGGGGTTACTGCACGAGTTGGGAACGGTTTTAAAAATGTTACCAGCAATTGAGGCGGGTGGCGAACGCGCATAGTGTATACACTGTATACACTATGCAATTTTAACTGTATAATACAGTTAACAAATTGTTAACAACAATAGATTATTATAATGTTTATTATAATTATTATAATAATTAAATTATTATAATCATTAAATGTTTATATTCACTAATCAATACCTACCAATATTGATAAACTTTATCATAAAGCTTATATAAAATATATTGTATATTTTATTTATATTTATATTATATTATATATATATTATATTAAATTATATAATTTATATATAGTATATATATATATACAAATAAACACACATATATAATATATATATAATATATATATATATATATAACATATATATATATAATATATAGCTAGAGCTATGCGCGCTCGCCGCCGTTCTCAAATGGTGATAACATTTTGAAAACCGTTCCCAACTCGTGCATATGCACAGGGATCTGTGTATATCCTGTATATATCGTGGGATATCACCCATATTATGGTTATCATAGATTAACTAAACATACAGCCAACTAAAGGAAATAATTCATATAATTCAACTATAGGTGTATAGTATTATATTATTAAAAGCCTAATGTTTACTTGATTCTACGTTGTATATAAAATAATTTATTATATAATAAATAGAAAAAAATACAAAAAAAAATAAAAACAAGCATATTTTATACATGATATGAAATTATCACGCTCGAGATTACATGCGCCCAATGATATTTATCTATAGATATATACTCTATATTAAACTATATGCGTTTACTATAATAAACTATATTCCGATATTATTTCGATATAATTAGCCCTCTATAGTTGAATTGTGATTTACATAGTATTGTTTACACATGTTGCCTTTAAGTATAGATACAGTTTAGCATATATTTAGTGTTATGATAAGGACACATTATCATAATGATGTAATCATTATGATAATAATAATTATTGTAATTTAATGATTCATTATGATTATGACATAATCATAATGATTATCATTATTATAATAAGTATTATTATAACAATTTATTATAATAATGATTTGAATGGTGAAAAATGACTGCCAATTATTAAATATATTAGAAAGTTTAGAGTTTGATTTGATTATTATTATAATAATAATAGTCTTACTTACTTTTAGATGATTTAATCCCTTTGGAATTAAGTAAATATTGTGCTGGTTCATTTATTAATTTACAATAGGCTTTTGATATTATCATCCATGGTATTCCTATTAAAACACTTAATCATTATGAGACAAGAGGTAATCTTCTTAATTGACTGCCTAGTTATCTTTAAGACAGAAAAGAATAAATACATTATAATGAATGATAATCTAATATTTATAATATTATGTAGTACTTGATGATTCATGAACACCTTCTTTAGATATCTGATTTTAAAAATGTCTGGTCAAAATCTTTGTAATTTTGTTAATACGCTATGTGTCTGCACATTTGTTTTATCACATTTGTGATTTAATAATCGCTTATCTATATATATGCGGTGTAACTAGTAGTTACTAACTACACATATATCTATATAATAATCGAGAATATGAGATACATATCGTGTAATTTTGTGTTCATTTGATAAATAATTATAATATGTTATTAGAATGGGTAGACAATTATTATGTAAAATTATTCATATATAATATACTATATATATATATATTTATATAATCACTAATTTGAATAAAGATTGTTACCGGCATTTAGTCACTAAATTTGTGCGTAGCTTATTTTAAAAATCCGGAAACTTTTAATTAAATTCTGAAAAACGATGTGATATTTAAACAAAAAGCGACGCAACTAAAAAACTTGTATCATGCAATATCCATATTTTTGTTCAGTGTATAATATTTAATATTCTATGCGAGTGTAATACATATATACTTAGAAATATACTTTTCCTATAAACCTTCACCGATCATGTCACTTTTATCTAAAATCCCTAATTTTCTCTATTTTATTAATAATATTGATTCATATTCACCTGATAATTTATTTTATTATTTGCTGATAATACAAATGTTATTATTAATGATGAATCAGCGAATTTTCTAAGACATAAATTACAATCAGTATGTTATAATATTTTTCTATAATTCATAAAATGATATATATTTTAATATAAATATAGAAAATATATTTTTAATTCAAGTATTGTAAGTATTGTATATACAATTTAGATAGTACAAATTGAAAATTGCAAATAAGTTATCTTAAAATTAAATTATTAAAAATGTATTGATCATAAAAAATATGTTTAATGTTTTAAATAAATTTAATATAATTAAAATATGCTTTTTTTATCCACATTTAATTTATTATATAGAAATATGTATTAATTCCGCATATCATTATTTTTCTCGTATTCTTTATTTACCAAATAATATCATGCATTGATAATACATTATTTATCTATATTTAAATGTAGAAAAACCGATATCTACTGATTATATTTAAACTATCTGATAATCATATGGTTATTTTAATCATTTATTAGCAGATTATGAATAGTTCTACAACTACAAACTAGTAATATCTATATTATTAATAGTTATTGAACTAAACCTCTATACGATTAACGTTATCTACCCTCTAACCGGGGCCTACCCTCAACCCCAGGCCTACCCTCAACACTGGACCTACCCTCAACCCTAGGCCTACCCTCAACCCCTACCCTAAACCCTGGACCTACCCTCAACCCCAGTCCTACCCTCAACCCCAGGCCTAGCCTCAACCCCAGGTCTACCCTCAACCCCAGGCCTACCCTCAACCCCAGACCTACCCTCAACCCCAGTCCTACCCTCAACCCCAGGCCTAGCCTCAACCCCAGGTCTACCCTCAACCCCAGTCCTACCCTCAACCCGAGGCCTACCCTCAACCCCAGACCTACCCTCAACCCCAGACCTACCCTCGTATCGATACTGTGTGCTAATCACAAACTATATTTTCGCGATCATTAATCATGCGATCACTTCTTAGATTTCATTTTGTTGAACAACCAAGAGTTTCAAATAGGCCGAAGTGCGACGGACTACGGCCTAGTTGTGAAGGACGACGTGTCAATCAGTCGTAAACACGCCTCCCTCTTCGTACAGCATAGCAGCAGAGATGTGGTTAGTGTGGCTAGTTCAATTGTTAGTGTTATTTGGTGGATTCCGTTCATCCCATCCAGGAACTTAGATGAAGTTATCACTTATAACCAGCTCTAATATCCCTTCGAAGCCGCTATCATTTTTTAAGGCATTCATTTTTTAATGAGAACCGATCATTTATGTATGCAAATTAATATAAGATCACTTCTAAATATTATTGAAGACCTATTTTATTGGTACGGACGGGGCTTGAACCCGCGTCCTACTGCTTGTGTGTCTGACGCCTTAGCTAACTGAGCCACACAGATAGTTATAGTGATGCAATAGTTGTGGGTGTATACTAGTGATGTAAATGATGCTAAAATATAAAGCATTGATGCACTCTCAGTCTCAGTTACCTAAAGTTTCTACTCGGCTCGGGCTCGTTTGGCTGGAGTCTCGTCTCGGGTTCATTTTTTTTCTGAAAATGAAAGTCTCGGCTCGTTATCAAAAAGCTTGGCATCATTCACATCACTAGTGTAGACAACTGTGTTTTGAGCTCGATGGTGCTAGTCTTACGTAGATCAATTATACAATACTCTACACTACTATATTATCAATTCAACTATTAATACTATACACTTATACAAACCTATAAAATTTAAATATTATTAAAAACTAAAAATGTATGATTATTATAAAATAGATTATTATTATCTATAATTATTATAAGCTATGACTACATTATAAGCTATGACTACATTATAAGCCATTCTAACAATAACAACAACTACCACGTTGATCACAGGGGATCATCTCAAGTAAGTCTGAGATCACAGTGAAGGACTTCTCAAAGTTTGGCACCTTCATCAATAGTAAACGTATGAGTGGAGAGACTAAAGCTTACCCCGGAGATGTGATTGTGTTTGGCAGTAATAACTGTAAATTCAGGTATGGTATATTAATAAGGTTAGGTAGGGTGTAGTAGTAAGGTTAGATAGGGTGTTTTAGTAAGTTTAGGTAGGGTATAGTAGTAAGGTTAGGTAGGGTGTAATAGTAAGATTAGGTAGGGTGTAGTAGTAAGGTTAGGTAGGGTGAGGTAGTAAGGTTAGATAGGGTGCCGTGGTAAGATTGGGTAGGCTTACGAAGGTTATATTATATTTACTATTATAGATTCCCGAGTTAGGGTCAATAATATTCTATAATTACTTTATAATATTTGCTAATATTCAATGGTAATTAATGCGACTATAGTTAATAATATTAAATAACAAACATTCTTTGAAAAATATTATTAAGTAATATACTTATTAAATACGTAAAATACATATCTCTATTTAATCTGTGTGTTATATTGTTTATTTTATTCTATGTTTATTAATTATTTCCCGGTACATATAATTCGTCATACTATATTAATGATTGATTATTATTATATTTTTATTTTACGTTTTGTTATCGTTTTGCGATTTAATTTGTATTATTTATGTATTGTTTACTATTCATACTATGTATATAATTCGTAATAAAATTAATTCAATTCAATTCAATTCAATTCTTTATAAATATGAATTATAACGGTGCAATATTCTCCGCAATAAATAACTTATTCTTCATTGTTTAATAACTCAAATACGATAAAAATAATTACGAAATCCTTCTTAAATAGTACTAGATATAGTTAGTGTACAAGCATTGACCTCTGACCCATCACCGTACGACATTCTCATCATCGTTGCAGGATATCCCACAAGCCGCTGATATGTACGAGTTCCCTGATCTCCAACAAAACCCCATTGCGGGGTAAACTTCAGCACCTAGGGGGTAAACTCCAGCAGGAGTGGTCGAGTGAATGCTCCTTCGTTCTGATGTCCAAAGTTGTCATCACTATTAAGGTAACTGCGCTAGGAGTATTGCCGCTCTAGCCACACTCTATGCACATCTCATATGCTATGACAATTAAGAATTAAATTTGTATCGAAATGCTAATGTTTAGGAAATTTCAACAACAACAAAAATTAATATCTTTGTTCTGTATAATGCAAGTAATACAAGTATTCTAATCTATATCTATTTATTAATTTAATACAATTAGAGTTATATTATTAATATATATATATATATATATATATATATATATATATATATATATATATATATATATATATATATATATATTTATATATATATATATATATATAATATATAATATATTTATATATACCTTACCTTATCATGTCAAGATTTATCGGTTCTCTATGACAAGAGTAATAAATTGCTATAATAATCCTAGATTTAAAAAAAGATCTTGATTTTGTAGATCATCCATTTTTATTAAATTAATTTGAAATAAGATGATATATATATAAATATTAAAATTATTTAAATAATGCAACATTTATATCAAAAATATCTAATTTAATAATAAATATAAGTATGAGTTTAGATTCAGTACTTTGGCCCTTATTTTATATAATTTTTATAAATGATTGTTTTTAAAGTATATCAATAATATAAATTGTTTTATGGATACAAAATTATAATTTGATATTTAAATACAACACTTTCAAAAATAATATACATAATTAAAAATGTATTATATTTAAATATCAGAACTTTGATTTTATTATATAATTCTTTGTTATTATCTAATCTGTCATATGGCATTGAAATATGAGGGAATATTTATAAATCATATATTAAATTTATTACCCCAAAAAATAATACAGTAAATAATACAGTAAATAATACGTAAAAAGACTAATGTTCATTAACTAAGACCATTAATAACATTATCTCACACTTCAATGTTATAATAGTAAAAATTAAAACTTGATGACCTCGATGACCTTAACTTTTAGTATTATTGCTACCAGGGTTGGGGTCAAATATACTTTATCAAATACAAATTTAAATATTTATTACATTTTTCATACAAATACAAATATATTTGATCAAATACATATAAAAATACAAAAATACAAATATTAACACATTAAATATTAAATTACATTTTTATTACACCTTATATACATTAGCTCATCCAATAATCGACATCTATCCAGTCAAAATATTTTTCCGGCAATACTGAATTATAAATTATAAATATTCTTATACAAAAATGATTATATTTCCAATACACAAAATTAACAAATTGGTGATATTGAATATATTTTTTGATTATATACAATTATAAATATAATTCATAACATTCTTTGAAATTGTTCATATTATATAAGTTATATTATTTAATAATGTATTCTTTGATATCATAAAATAATAATCCCTATCCCTATACCAGATTGCATAATAATTAATTGAAATCTATTTAAAATATATTTAATATCTAAAGAAAATCAGTAAAATAAAAAACTGTAAATTATAGATTGGTTGCTTGGGATATTATAAGTTATAATTTATATCACCTATACATTTTCTATATAGAATATAAATTTAAACTTATAAATTTACTTATTTAGTTTTCATAAAATGATTTGAAAATTATTGTTCAATAATATAATTTTTATCTATTTAATAAATATAAATTAATATAAATAATACATTTTTTGTTAATTTTTTACATTCATAAATCAATTGTTTAAATTCTAGATTCAATACAATTTTTAAATTAACATTTTTTTAAAAGTTATTTAAAATTATATTTTTATCAAATACACCAAATACGACAATCATATACACATACATCACTGAATAATCATTCAAATACAAATACAAAATACACCAAATTAACGTATTTAAATACAAATATAAATACGTATTTGACCCCATCCCTGATTGCTACTATATATATATAATCTTATAAATAATACATATGTTTGCAATATAACTGATTGTTTTAAATTTAATTTAAATAAAACAAAATTTAACTTATAACATATATAAACTAATAGATTCCAATAGAATACAATATGTTTCAAAGGTCATAAACTAAATAACTCATTAATGTTTAATAATATTACAAAATATAATATCATGAACTCATATTCTAGAACTAAGAAAGATCTTAAATTATTTATTATTAATCATTATCATAATAATTAATTATATATATGTATATATATTTTTTTATAATTTGGGTATATAAATCTGTTTTTAATCATTTTAAAATGAATTATATATATTAAAAAAATATATCATTTAAAAATTAAATATATTAATGTATAATTTATTAATAATATAATAATAATATATTAAAAGTATTAATTAATTAGAGATACAAATATATCATTAAAATATATTCTAGTTCATATAAAACATTATGTTAAGAGACAGGTAAACTTAATTAATAAAAATAACAGAAAATTAAAAAAATTGGAGAATCCGGGCATTGATCCCGGTACCTCTCACATGCTAAGCGAGCGCTCTACCATCTGAGCTAATCCCCCATATATACGTATATATATATATATATATGTAGATATGTGATACTCGAAAATGAATATTATTCAACAAGTTTTTGGACCTTTCATCATAATGGGAAAATAACCAAATAGTGTTTAATAAAATTTATGTATATAAATATATAATACATCATAATAATATAACCAATTAAATATAATAATATATAACTAATGATTGCAATAGACTAATGTCAATTTTATTTAAACATGTACTAGGTTACCTAGTAGATACGAGAATGAGATTTTTTATATTGATCATCAATATACATAATTTGATGCTATTATATTATAATAATAATTATTATAATATTAATAATTAATTAATAATTATAATAAAATTGGTATCATTGGAAAGGGTACCAAATTCTATAATGTAAATCATCTCTTAGTTTTTTTTAATTTTTATTAAAAAAAAGTTATGATCAAAAATAAGCAACAAAAAATGTTAATTAATTTATAATAATTATAATAATTATAATAATTATTATAATAAATTTTATAATACATATTTATATTTTTTACGAAGCTCTTTAAATACTAATGCTATAACTGGTATCTTGGTTTTTACAAATTTACAAAAGTATAGCTTTATTTACAAAAAATATAGCAACAAATATTATTTAAAAAAATAATATATACAACAATTTCTAAATCCTACTTTATTTATTTATTATTAAAAATAAAATTATAAATATTAAACACATTTCAATAATACATAATTTATTTTAACCATAAAGTACTAACTTATATATATAACTATTATAATATATATATATATATATATATATATATATATATATATAATATTATATTATTATAATATATAAAGGTTGGAGTGAATTTTGAAATAATTATGGCCGTCTGATTATGTCTCGCGATAGTGATGTAACGTTATATGTGGAGTTCAATAATGTCAATAAATTCACATATAACGTTACATTAATGAACATATCTGTTTAAGTTATTGTTGCTAACTATTGTACGATGCAAACAGATGCTGCAGGCAGTGCTCTCTCAGAAGTACATAGTAACGGAGCAATACCTCGATGCTTTGATCACATCTGCACGCAACTATTCCCAGCCTCCTCGTAATCCTATCAGGTTATCATCCCCTCAAGGTCATCTCTTATCACTCCTATTTCTATACAGCTTGAGTTGTGTTGGGCTTTACTATTATTCCGTAGATACAGTTCTGTAAACAATCGCTACTGTCGCACCCTTTCTATTGCATCTTTACTATTGCACCCTTTACTATTGCACCCTTTACTATTGCACCCTTTACTATTGCACCCTTTACTATGGCACCCTTTACTATTGCACCATTTACTATGGCACCCTTTCTATTGCAACCTTTAGTAAATATTCTAATTTATTGCTTCTTTCTATCTGCTCCTCTCTTCACCAAACTACAACCATATACTGTATGTATGCATGCTTCATTAGTGACTTATTGTACTATGAACATATGTGTAGACCATGTCCTTACTTCACTGAGCCTACACGATGTGTACAGTCTACAGAGGACATACCCTAACAGCTCTCTCCTCACCTAGGTTCCTACCCGTGGACACTGAGTCTATGATAGACAAGCGCCCCATTGACTTCAACCCCAACCCGCGGAGAACCAACATCTTCCGGAACAAAACCTTTGTGTTTTCTTCTATTAAAATGGTTTCGGCGCGCGTAGACATCTGACACATTGGCATGTGTCACTGTAGTGGTTACCTAGTGTGGCTGATAGGTAGGTGTTGGCCTAGTCCATATCAATCACGTCCATTAATACACCCAAATATATGTATATATTTATATATTTATAAATAAAATATAATAATTGGATGTTAATATATTATAAATATATTTTATTTTTAATAATATATTTACGTACATAACGTATAACGGATATATATATATATATAATATATACTAGATAATTTAATATTAAATTGAATCATTATCGCTTGTAATCTGTGGGATACGACTATGATCATTGGTAAACAATACTATTATGTTGTTTTCATTTTAATTCATATAATATGCTCATATTTGCATATAATATTCATATATCTTATGTTCGGCATGCATAAACCAAGGCGTTTTTTTTATTAATTATAAACCTATTGTTAATTTTTGTACCATGTCGTTTTGGGTTTCAATTTTTATCTATTTTGTCTTCATTATTTTTGTTTATATATTTATTTTTTGTTTACCTAATAAACTATATATTATTATTATTATTATTATTATATGGGTATATTATGTCTAAACTAAACTAAACTAAACCGTAAACTCTAAAGTGAATGCAATCATTAGCTATCCAGTGTGATCCCAGCATACGATACGCTGCCAAGTAGTTTGTTACCCGCATTGTGTCTATAGACGTATCAGTATAGCCAGATCAGTTATGCGTATAGTACTAATACCGCGTGCACACATCTCGTCCACCAGTTCAATAATCTAAAAGAGTGTATAAACATGGCCGGAGGACATAGCCTTGAGCTGTACGATGCCGACGACGCCCTCCTCAGCGACAGTAACACAATCGTCATGGACCAATCGTTTAACTCGCAACACGTCGCCTTCCAAGACTCCAACGATGATAGACTCGCCACCATCTTGAACCGGTTAGTGTGTGTCCGTCTATCCCCATATCTGTTTGAATGTTTGTGTATCCGTCAGCAACAAAAAGTTTGACAGTATGAAAATCAATTGATATTATAATCTATTTCAATTTATATTCTTATTCATCATAGTAATTTACATATATACAATTATCTTTATAGTATTATAAATATTAATATCTAATGAAATTTATATATTTATCTGTAAATTTGTAAGAACTATTATAATATATATTATGTATAATGGAATGTTAGATCTTATATTTATAAAATAAGGTATTATTGATATGTACAATTTTATTTCGCTTTTCGCTTCTCTAATTGGTTACTAAGATCACATGATATAGTATTTATGTATACTATGATATAGAATAATTCAATGTAAACAATCTGGCTTTTATTTTTTTAAATCGTCAATTTATAAGTTATAAAACATTATAATACAAAATACAATAGTCAGGAATAATAAATTAAATATTGATACTTTTATATTTGAATAGTATGGCCAAAAAACTACTTTGTATGGTATATCTAGATTGAATTCATGGCTAATATGTTTACAGATACTAAAAAACACTATATTTATTAATATTATGGAATACAAATTAAATACAAACTACATTTGTTGTTATCATTTTGGACTGTGTGACATCCCCTCAATCACCTGTAAGAGTTATTACTGTTCAGGCAATAATGTTAACTTATTCCGTTATACATTGATTAAAACCTGTATTTATAACTATTTATAATATTATAACGGTATATACATATATATGTATATAATAGCATAAATATTTTAAAATATAATAATATTATATTTAAATTTTATCATATATTGTGAATAGATCAAGAGAGAGAGAGAGAGAGAGAGAGAGAGGGAGGATATGGTAGGGAGGGTACAGATAAAGAGGGGTTAGCTAGTAGTAAGGGAGATTGAGAGGGTAAAGAAGAGAGCAGATATATATATATATGTACGCGCTAAATATTGATACACATTTACAAATATGAACCGGCTTAATGTGCAGGTATACCCCACCCCACCCCACCCTCACCTAACCACACCCTACCACACCCCACCCTACCCCACCCTTCCCTACCCTAACCCCACCCCACCCTACCCCACCCCACCCCACCCTCACCTAACCCCACCCTCACCTAACCACACCCTACCACACCCCACCCTACCCCACCCTTCCCTACCCTAACCCCACCCTACCCTAACCCCACCCCACTCCACCCTCACCTAACCACACCCTACCACACCCCAACCCTCCCTACCCTACCCTAACCCCACCCTACCCTAACCCCACCCCACTCCACCCCGCACAGAGTAAGCCGAAGACGTATACCCGAACACGAGGTGGGCTTCGCGATACTGTTCGTGGACGTGGCTGAATACTGCAACCCTTCGTACCTCGCTCAGGCCTCGTTCATGTCTCAGAGGCAGCGAGACACAGCGCCACGTAGTGGTGATACCGTGACGCACGCTTCCTGTGACTCAGACGCCAGGTCAGACACCTATAGTCTCTACTTCATCTCTATATAGAATAGAATAGATTTATTTATTTAATTAATCTCGAATTTATTTTTAATTTTACTTCTTCGTTTCATAATTCATAATTTATCATCAAAAGGCATCAAATTAACACCTAGTGTATTTTCTTAGTGCATACCCAGGGATATATATAACAACCTCTAGATCAACCTCTGAATATGGGCTCCACCCATATCACCATTACTACTATTAACTCCTCCCATAACTCCGCCCATAACTCCGCCTCCTCCACCTCACAGTACCCCTTCACCTGGTAACGACACTAGCGATTCAGACAATAATGAACGCCCCATATCACCTCCTCACAATAACAAGTTTGTATAGCTCTATAGTCAGTGTATCTTACTTGTTTACCCTATAATATATGTAGATAGGGAGACGATAAAAAATGACGAGTTGAGGGTTAAATGTTACATTTTAAATACTATTTAATAGTATATATATATTTTTTGTATATATTTGTGTGGGTTATTTGATTTAATTGGTTTAGTTTTGTACTGCTTGGTTTTTTTTAGCTGCATTACATCCCAAAGTTAGCCGATACAAAGTTATTTTGATATAAAATGTAACCTTTAACCCTCAACTCGTCCTTTTTGATCGTAACCCTGTAGATAGAGGCTTGCATTCATATTATTATAATTTGTTATATATTTATATATTTATGTAGTTTATTATTTATTTTAATTTACGCGATATATATTAAATACACTTTGTAATATTGATATTATTGAAAATATATCATTATAATAGATTATATAAATATATTTATTATATATTAATAATATGTTATAGTATATTAATAATATATTTGTTATTCTTTAATATAGTTGCACGTCCCCTTAAAGATATAAATTCTGTTTGAAATATAATTTGTAGTCAATTTATTAATATGTTTGTATATACATTAAGCTGCGTTCACATATAGCGATTTTGCTGCAACTTTGCAGCAAAATCGCGACGAACAAAATCGCCAGGTGTGAACACCACGGCAAAATTTGCAGCAAAAAACATTCACGAGCAAAATCGCAGCAACTTTGCAGCAAAATGAATAGCAAACATGTTTGCTATATGTGCAAAATTCTGTCTCGACGATTTTGCAGCAAAGTCGCTATATGTGATCGCTACTTTAGATAAATTATATAGATTAGTAAAATTACAAAATCTAAGTGATCCTATCAAATGTCATGTATTTAGATCTTCCCCTTAACTCTTCCTAATCTCTTTCTCTTTCAGCGATGCACCTAAATCGAAGCGAGATGTTTCGATGGAGTTGATATCCGATGTAGAAGACTCACCCCGTAGCATCAGAACCCGTGCCTCTCCCTCAGCCTCTTCCACCACTTCTAAGGGAACCCAGCGCTCCGAATCCATAGTGATCAAAGACAGCAGCGATGATGATGACCCATTCGCCCCTATCGAACCCTCTCCCCCTAAGAAGAGAGCTCCCCCCAAGAAAAGAGCCCCCCCCAAAAAGAGGGCCGCCCCACTAAGGAACGCCCGCAACAAGCAAGCCAGCGACTCTTTCCTCGAGGTACCTCAGAATATCAACCCCGGTAGTAGTGATGACGATGGTGGGGCCGGTAATGGAGCTCGTAGTGGGGCTCGTGGTGGTACTAAACCAGCCCCTAAAGAAAGTGAAGACCCCTTCAAAATAACGTGCATCCTCTCTTCCTCCGATGAAGAAAATGACTCATCTCTTTCTTACAAACCTTCCACGAACACTCCACCCGCTCCTTCTACCATCACTACTACTGTGGTTAAGTCTCTTCCTCCTTCCTCCTCCTCCTCCGATCTACAAGACGATGACAGCGACGATAGAAGTGCTCCTGGGATGGAGAAGCTACCGGAACATAAAGAGGACATCACCTTGAAGACCTTGAAGAGGTCACATCAACATCCCAATGTAGGAGATGCAGATAATGAGGATGCTCCCAAACGGGTCAAGGTTAGCCCCGCCTCCCCGGTAGTTATATACTA
This sequence comes from Osedax fenrisi, assembly GCA_964019155.1. Classification (NCBI taxonomy): domain Eukaryota; kingdom Metazoa; phylum Annelida; class Polychaeta; order Sabellida; family Siboglinidae; genus Osedax; species Osedax fenrisi. The sequence continues at coordinate 35,871,362 of OZ025242.1, forward strand.
CTTATTTAGCATGTACACTTAGTACCTGCCCCCCCCTTCATTGTTATACACCCGTGTACATTGTACATTGGGTGTATGACAATGTATATCCTGGGGAGCATTGCTACCACTAGTGTATTAGTACGAGTGTGTTGCTTAGGTCACTCTGGTCGTTAGTGCATCACCTGTGCATCGCTAGTGCATCACCTGTGCATCGCTAGTGCATCACCGTTGCATCGCTAGTGCATCACCTGTGCATTACCTGTGCATCACCTGTGCATCGCTAGTGCATCACCTGTGCATTACCTGTGCATCGCTAGTGCATCACTTGTGCATCGCTAGTGCATCACCTGTGCATCGCTAGTGCATCACCTGTGCATTACCTGTGCATCACCTGTGCATCACTTGATCAGTAACATGGTATCTCGTATACATACCATGGTCTAGGGTCACTATTATCACAAATAGATATGCTTTACCATGTTCTATATATTCATTATCTAGTCGCGGTCACTTATTTAAATGAAACTTACATATGTGTGTAATGCCCACGTTAGGTGTCCGTAGCCTGTGTCCTGTCCTCTGTAATATCATGTCCTGTCCTCTGTTCATGTCTAGCGATGTTTAACTTACTTGTCCCCCCCCCCTGTATACAATGCCACACATTACAGATGGACTCTCCTGTAGAACTGACAACTAATGGATACCTTTGTTCTAGGGTTTGTGTTGCGCACGCATTAGCCACACCCCTTTATTGCACCTACATACGATGCTCACTATGATTCAGTCGCACGAGTATTTACAATATTTACAATGATATATATGATACGTGTCTTTAAAGACACGCTAAGAATATGTGATGTGTACATTAATGCTCTTTTGATGGTGTACTTACATCTCATTTTATATTTAAATATTTATTTCTAAATTGTATGTAAATATTCGTATGTTAAAAGTTAAATTTAAACTATTATTTATGTACCCATTTTCTAAATAGAATATTAATCCGAATGCGCTTGAATCTATATATGCTATGACCTCTATTATTGATATGCTATGACCTCTATTATTGATACCTAATCTAATTACTACTACTAGAGATACTAGTCAACATATAGACATTTGTAGGTATCATTACACCAGTGGTAAGCTGAATACCCTCAGTGTGTAAACATCTTTAGTACAACGATACTACAGAATCTAAGAAATTAGAAAGTAAAATAGCAATATATCAGGGGAATAAGAGATATCATCAATCATATGTAGTTTAGTAATATATTCAAATTTCTTCATATTTTCTATATATATTTGACTATTATCATAATTAGTGCAACTATTACAACCCTTTATTTTATCACACAAATTATATCAATGTTATGTATGTATTATTTTTTTCATTTAAAAAAAGGCCAGTTCCAATCTATCCAGAAATATGATGAATAAATTAATATATTATTATATATATATGCAATAATATATATATACACTAATATATATAATAATATACATTTAATAATAATATCATAATAATAATAGCACAGATAATAATATTTGTTTGTAAATGTTCACCATCAGAACCAAATGAAGAAAGAGAACGAGTACACATTCGATGATGGTCAACGCTTCGACCTTATGGTCACCAAGGTCAGACGTGACCTTGAACATGTGAGACCAGATGGTCACCTTACTAAAGGTGATAAGGTCGAAGGCGGACACATAGCAGGTGCTAAGGTCAAGTGGCAAGGTCACATGGTGGTGAACTTCAAGACTTTCATCAAGGTAGTGCTCGTCTCTATGTGTATTTGTGCGGTGGTGTGTGAGCATGTGTGGTGGGGTGTTTGCATGTGTAGGGGTGTGTGAATATGTGAGGTGGTGTGTGTGTGCGCACGTGTCATAGAGGAATAACATAATATATATAAATTACGTTGTGAAAATTTGTCAACATTATATAATTGATCAATAATATTTGACCTATATATATGAAATATTAGTAAACAAATTTTAATTTCCTTATCTCAGTAATTCTCATGAAATATTTTATTTTGGTCGACATAATTACAAATTTATGTTTCGCTAATTTGTGTACATATACTACACTATAGAATCATTGTTCACATTGTTACATACACCCTCATCTATTAGTTGATGTAGCTATGATAAAGTTATACATATATATAACATCAGCTTACCTATGATACTATTTCACAGAGCAATACATTAAAACATTGTAATGCTATTTGTGCGAGGAATGAACTCTGAATGTGTAGATGTTTTTATGCCATGTCCATCAATATGTCCTAAAGTAGTTTCACATCTGATATATGTATCTTACATCTTACATCTTATATCTTATATGATATGATGTGGACATTGCTGGTTCTCTAAACGTAATGTTAATTATAATTATATTTTATATTTTTTAAATAATCATTTATTTTATAACTATGTTTGGTATAAATTGATAACATATATATATATAGTAACATAATGATCTATAAATAAATAATATTTATATACATATAAATATACACAATAATTTATAAGAAATAATAATTATATTGTAATTATTATTTCAAATTCATTTATCTCAGAATAATGATTTTCTCATATTTACATGCATCACTAAGCAATTTCATTTTATGATATAATCTAATAATATTATTCGATATAATACCAAAACCCAAGATACACTGTCGCCTATTGCGCCTATGTAAATTGTAATATGTCACTTCACCCAACCAAGTAGGAAACATGGGTATTTATATCATAAATATTAATAATATATTAATATCTTTGGTAAATAGAAACCAGATAAAATTAATTTATAATCATATTATTATTTTATATATTTATTACAATAGAAATATCAAATATATACATATATTTATTAATAATATTAATATTATTTAGAAATAGGTGCATTATTAATTTAGTAAATATTTAATAGGCATATTTATTTTTATAATAAATTCTATTTTTCATAATAATAATAATTAACAACAAAATAAATGTAACCAATACAATATTTACCACATTTTTGATCATCATTTTTTTTTAAATAAAAACTAAAATATTACTTATATTATAGAATTGAATAAGCTTTCCAATGATACTAATTTCATTACAATAGCTTCACTATAACACATCTCATTCTCGTAGCTATTAGTTGATCATAATGAACAATTTCAATATCTAATATTTCCTAAATTATATGCTCTATTTATACTTATGCATATAATTATATAAATATATAATTATATATATATATTATCAATGATAATTGATCATAATTTATCATATATATATTTATATAAATTATAAAATAAATATACATAAAATGTATATATAATGTGATGTATTCGAATGTTTAATTTGAAAATAATTTTAAGTTAATATTAAATTATTTATAATATAATACATTATTTTAAGTATTTAACATTATACCAATCTAAAAATAATTATTTTATATAATATTTATTATAAATAGTAAATATTAAATATACTAAATTAGTCACTAGATTAAGTAATTATATATGTAATTGTATAATATATGATAAATTTAAATAAATTGTATGTAAATAACAAAGAATTTTATAAATATGACAGATTTAAGTTGGGCGTCTCTTAATAAATTATTAGACCAGGAATAACATTGTTGACAGTTATTGCTTGACCGTGTATCTTGGGCTTTGATAATACTAAGATATATAACTATTATTCTAAGAAATATTTGTCTATTATGTATATTTAGTCATAAAATAGCGTTCTTATAATCATAATTCTATAGAAATATGTCTTTATTTTGAGATATACATTACATATAGTTATGTTGAACTATATACCTAAACCTCTCTCTACTGTGTATTGCTCTGTATATCTAGTTTATATGTGTTGGTAATATTCAAATTATGAACGCAACTGGGAGATTGCTAGTGCTATTGAATACCACCTATTACATGTGTTGACCAGTGTAATTTCTGCTAACTGCAATATCACCTATTCTAATATATAAGTCATATTGCATAACATCTAAATGTAAATAGTACCGAAGCTAAAACACAATCACGTTTTCCTATTACGCAATGTTTAAGTTAATTAAATTATATTAATCTATATTTTCAACAATTTTATAAATAACTTTATTATTTTAATATAATTATATCAGTATCTAATTTTAGTACATCATTTTAAATAACTGTGATTTAATAAACAAATATATAAAATGTTATAGTATTTTGTCAATTTATAAATCTTATTTTTCAAATAAACATATACAAAATTAAACGAGTACATACATCTTTTTTAGTTACGCCCATAATCGTGATATCTTTGATTGACAGGTTCAATTAAACTAAGATATAACAAACTATATGTTTTATAATGGTAATAACAAAAACACTATTTTGAATAAGAACTTTCTATTAATATGTATGATAAAGTAATGAGTTTAATTCTTAAAAGTTGTATATTTTGAAGAAGTATAAACATTCATAAATTCTATAATTTAGATGATTTAGATTGAATTTTGCATTAACATACGAGTACATAGATAGAAATAATACAGTTCTAGGGCTATCGGTGCAACAATAATGTTTTCATATTCGCAATAAGGGCCAAATTATCTATAATCTGAACCTTATAACATTTTTGAAACAGTCTAATACATATACATATATACATGAGATTCTAACTATGAGTAGGTGAATGAGTTTCAAGGAATACCAGAGATAATAGGAAGGAAAGAACTCATAGTGAATCAAAGTCAGGATATTAATGTTGACGACTTGGTAAGTTGTTCTGTACGCCGCACGCATTGCAATGTAACACATATTGTCTGATCTATAAGCTTTATTTGTAGTAGACTCTTTCATTATGATATCATTTCAAAATATTAATATAATATACAGTCTTATTATATATATATATATATATAGAAAAGAATTGAATAATTATTTCATTAAGTTATTAATTTATTTGTGTTACATTATTGATTTCAAATCATATATATATTCTTTTCTATCGCTAAAAAGCCATGAGATTGCAAATCATAACCGCATCATAGCCTATCCGTACTATCCGCGACCTACTAACTATTGCCCACCTGACAGGACGTCGATATAGAGTTAACTCAAGCGGAACCAGTGGATGCGAGCGATTTCAACGAAGTGTTTGTATTAGCCTGCTACCACCCAGCGTGTTATTCACGTTGCGTCCACATTCGTACGTAGGTTCACGCAGAGGAAACTATCGACGAAGACCAGGAGACGTTGAAGGAGACGCAGAACTTTCCATTCGTTTTTTATAATAAATAAACGCCGTTTTATATAAAATTATATTTATTCGTTATATAAAAATATATATATACATACGGTTACGTTTAAAATAGTAGAAGTTTATAACATTTGTGTGTTGTAGTTGTAATGTGTGCGAATTACATGTGTTTGTGGGGGAGGTACGGCCTATGAACTAGACTCGGGGTAAGGGGATCCCGCATTATTTAGCAGAACGCTACCCCCTAGAGGTCGTGAGGTCGTGTCCACCGCCTCCAGCTTGGAGGGCATCACGACGGGTTGATCGTATCCGCTGGAAGTGACGTCCTGGTCGATCCTAGGCTCGCGACGAATACTGACGTCTGTCCACTCGGCGGGGGTGGCGCCACCTGTACTGGTGTCGTCTTTAAGGGAGGTGTCGGAGTGCCGGGCAAACGTACGCACTCGGATGCGGTCTACGATGCCACCGAGGTCGGGCTTTCTGACGGATGACAGATCGGGCATTCCAAAACTAGGGGTCGAGGCGGAGGTATGGTTAATCGGGGGCGGTGAGTAAGAGTAAGGGGTTAATAAGGTAATAAAGTAAACTATGAGGGGGTTTCAATAAGTTAGATGGGGGTGGTTACAGTTCAATATGTCGTACATTTTAATTATAGATAGTAACTAAATATTTGTATATATCTATAAATATATCGATTGAATGAAATTTATTTAAACACTTTAAATACATCATAAATAATTTTAAACTTACCGCCAGATGTAGAAACAAATACCACCGAACACAATCACCAGGAAGATAACGGTGAAACTGATGCCGACGATTCCTCCGGTGCTTATACCACTGTGATGACCCGCTAATATGGGGGGAGTAGGGAGTAGGGGTTAGGGGGGAGAATAGGGGGTTAGTGGGGGGGGAGTAGGGGTTAGGGGGGAGAGTAGGGGGTTAGGGGGGGGGAGTAGGGCTAATGGGGGAGGCTATTGGCAATCGGTGATATGGGGGGAGTAGGGGGTTAGGGGGGGTAATGGGGTGAGTAGGGCTAATGGGGGAGGCTATTGGCAATCGGTTATATGTATGCACATCTATATAATGTATTTAGTTGTTTATATTAATCCTACAACTGTATAATATGATGATCATGCGATATAAAGATGATTTTGATTACATAACTTTACGAGGCGGATAGTTTTGATATATATATAATATCTTCTTACTTTAAATATAATTTAATTTATTAATATGAGTTACCATTTAGTTATTGTTAATTATAAATATTCACCATGTATTTGTATATAACTCTATTAAGATTTGTTAGAAAAAAGTCATATTCGTATTTAGTTTATGACCTTAATGATATCATAAAGCTATACATTATTTAATAGAGTACAAACAACTGGGTCATATTTAAATAAGAAACTATTTATAAACATGGATTTTCTTTTGAATTTATTAATAAATAATAATATGTTATGTTATTAAGCTGTGTTCACATCAGCTAAATATACAGACACAACTACTTGTAATATTGATAAGAAGCAATACAAGGGCAAGTCAAAGATTTAAGAGTTGATAACAATTAATTTATAGTCTAATAACTATACGATATTATAAAACTAGGCAAGTAAATAGGTAAATATATTATGTAGCTTTAATTTAGACGGTGGGATGTTCCTTATAATGAGAAAAATGGCCTAATTAATAAATAAATCATATAATTAAACATATTGTATAAACACACTATATATACAAACCTATATGTGTTATATGGAAAACATATATTACAAACAACATTTAGTACTAATATAATAACGACCATGTGATGTCATTGTTTGAATAGAGATCAAAGTAAACAATACACCTACTGCTATATTGACTTGTGCTATAGTGCTATAGTGATTGTTAGAACATCGTTCTGTATTGAATGCTGTTATAGGCTTTTAACTATAGCCGTTCACACTGAAACTGACAGATTTTGATGTTCGACGATATCGGGCTATAATAATTAGTCTGATATCGGGCTATAATAATAGCGTCACTGTTGGGCAGCTGTATTGTGTTGGTGTGAACGCAACTTTAGGGAACATATAACATCTATACGTAATGCACAGATTACATACTGTGAATTCAAAATCGAGAATAATAAATTAATAGTGAAATCTAATCAATATACAAATACAGAGAAAAGAATACATATATAAAGAGGATATATAGAGAGAAAGAGTATATATATAGGGAGAAAGAGGATATATAGGGAGAAAGAGGTAATATAGGGAGAAAGAGGATATATAGGGAGAAAGAGGAGATATATAGGGAGAAAGAGGATATATACGCACCGCATACTATCGGCGTCCCATCCCACTTCTGATTCTTGTGGCAGTACCGCTGAATGGAGCCCTTAACGTAGGACGTGTCCTTGGAGCACACGTAGTTACAGCTGGAACCCACCTCGCTGTTATAGGTGCAGGTCTCCTCGGCTTCCGGTACCTTCTCTGACGTAGTGCACTTCATGCCTGAAGGGCGGGAGGGGTTAGCCAAGGTCAACGCTTTGGATAGGTCGCCGTGCCATACAGTCACCTGTAACTATACTGACACTAATAGTGACGCGTCACCTGACACGCGCTTACTTACAACTATACAAGTATGGAATGAAGCCCTTCTCGAATCATCCGTTCCGTTGAATCAATTCTAAGATTCGAGTTAAAACTAAAGATATTCTACAAATTATTAAAGTAGTCGATGGAAGTACCTAAACCAATTAAGTAACCTAGGTTCCATCAACTACTTTAATAATTTTAATAATGTAATTAATAAAGCTACATACACAATATCCTGTCACTACTGACGGCCATGTAGATAACCTACATACCTCAACCTGCCCCCTCCACTACTACCCCCTACCCCCACTACTAACGATGGCAGAGAGTATCGGTGTCCACATTCCACTTGCCGTTAACGCCACAAGTGTAACTGCTCGAGTCCTTCTTAAGAAAGCCACGGAAACACTGGTAAGACAGGGTGACTCCCTTGTCTACAGTCACCTTACCATCGGTGCTGGTCTTGAAGTTACCGTTCGTGAATTCAGTCTTACAGTCGTGACCTGGAGTGGGGGTGGTTATGACATGTGAATAGCGTATTTGTTAAGTTTAAATATTCATTAGGTAAACTTCAGGGATCATTTGAAATTAAACATGTGATATTTATTTATTTCTAAAATTTAAATACTTATTATAATGTTGTATTTTTCAATAATCTTTGGTGGATTAAAATTGAATATAATAATAAATAATTTTGAAAATATAATGTTAAGGTAATTTATAACAAATTTGTCATTATGTTAATAATTAGTTTATTAAATTTTAATAATAAAAATAAATATTCATCTTGTACAGAATCACATTATAAATATAAATAAAAAACTTGAGTTGCAAGGATAATAAACGTATAATTGAAATACCCGAAAAATGTGAATAATTTTGGGAATTATATGTGTATACTAAAAGTGAATATCTAGCGCCGCAGTTGAACAATACACATGATCTCGTGATCATTATTGACTTAATAGTGCGGGCGTTTTAATTTCAAGATTCCCTAATTTCCTATTTTCATATATCATAAACATATGTAGGATCAAATACGTTATATATTAATACAGGCTTCACCCCTTCGATGTCTATATATAATCATTACAAATAACACGCATAACGACGAACAGCTCACTAGGCGTCGCCACTACTAACGTTGACAGACGACGGGTTTACCACTCCAAGATCCATCGCCCTGACAGATGTGAGACACGGTGCCGCCCACTTTAGTAGCACCCTCATCGCAGCTGGTGTAGCAGGCTGTACCGGTAACCGCAATGATAGGGCAAGCGAGGTTAATGTGCCCATTCGCAGGGACCACCATCGTAGGGCAGGTCTTCACTGTGGGCGTGTTAAGGCTGTCACTCGCGCAATCGTTAACGCGTTACTGCGCTGCTGCAATTACACAATAGGAGATGGCATTAATTCACACATTTTCTATTTAATTAATTAGCGCATTATTTTGTACTGGTTAATATTATTTACTAATTAAAGTAGAGTTCATTGCATGTGTGTATATATATATATATATATATATATATATATATATAATATATATGATATTAATATATAATTATTATTATTAAATATATTATCTGTATTTATATACCAGTAAATCAAATTAATAGTGAGTTTAGATCATTTAGAAACATGTCCTACATCAGGCCTAATTATGCCTATATAAGGCATACTTCAGGCCTACATCAGGTCTACAATAGGCCTACATCAGGCCTACATCAGTCCTAATTAGGCCTACATCATATGTATCACCTATAGGCATTAGCGACGCTAGGGTGACTAACGAATACAGGCGGTAGCTGGGTCGATATTCCACTTGGAGCCTAGGCAGGAGAGGTCGCGAGCCCTGGGTCTGTAAGGGTTCACGCACGTGAAGGTACACACAGCCCCTTCGCGACCGTGGCACTGCTGCGTGAAGTTACCGTGCTTCAAGGTCTTAGTGG
>OZ025242.1:35888651-35903651 GCA_964019155.1 Osedax fenrisi
ATATTATTAATTCTAATTAAATAAATAATATAATACATTAATTAAATATGAGTCATTTAGGCCTATTTGAAAAGTGAATTTTACAAAAATTTCTAAATTTACACGAAGAAATGGTGGAAACAGCTGTTTACCATAGTACATGAAGATGTTGGAACACATGCTAATAGTGATCACCATAGATCATACCACACATATCCGCTTGTCAGATAAAATAGTATGAAACGGATTGATAAATAATTGTTTGTTAAACTAGAAAGTGATAAATTATAAACGCATTAAGGGAATATTAACCATAGTTGAATCTTAACAATTCTATAATTAGTTTACGAAAAAAAAGTATACTTTTTTATATTAAAATTAAATATGAGATATATATTTTAAGATATATTTGAACTATGATTTCTTATATTTGTAAGGATTGTATTGATTATAAATTACAAAAAAGCGATATTCTATATATTCTATATTTATAATTGTTATAGTAATTAAAACTAATTAGATATCTAAAATATCTAATATCTAAATATCTAAAATATATATTTTCAAAATAATTTTTCTCAATTAATGTTCTCTATCTACTTCTCGTATTAATAAAAGGTGTATCTTCTCATAGTGTATATATTATTATAATTGTGTTAGTGTAAATAATATATATATAAAATAGTTTAAATTTTAATAGGAATATTCTGCTTTATATTATTTTTAATAATGATTAAACACATTGATGAAAGGGAATTATGTACATACAATTTTCAAAAGACTATTATTAGAGAAAGAAATTATATGTATATGTATTGAAACAGATATTATTTATAAATATATATATATATAATCTAAATATAATACTAAAGGCATTTTTGCAATTATCCAACTAGTACTAGTAACTTACAACTAAATGTTTAGATTTAAATCACCCTCATCTATATATTTATATATAAATATACACAATGGCGATATTCTTATTGGAGAACAGGTGATAAATTATCACTGATAACTTAATAATTGAAGAAATATAAAATTCAAAATATTATATTATATATCAGTTTACTAAATTCCAGATATATCACATGTAGGTACGTTAATAAGTCATCGTCATATATACTAAGTTAGGTATTATTATATAGGTATTTATTGATGTACGCTAAGATTCATTATCACATTGGTCAATATTTAGTTAACGATTTAGTAGATTTTTTTGTTAATAATAATATAATTATAATAGATTATAGAGCTCAAAGTTATGCAAAATCCAGAAATTATTTTAACATTATATTTAGAATCAAAGCTAATTAATTAAATTGATACTGAATAAATAATACTGATTTAGAAGAGGAAATCGTGTAAAATAAATATGTAAGCATATCATTTTAACTAATTATATCATTTAACCTACTTTTATCATTTTTATTAATTAATTTGTAAATTATAAAATATTACATTTCTATGATTTTAAATAGGTACCATAATATCTATTTACATCCATAGCGTGAAGGATGTCCCCCTATATATATTATACGTATCTTAAAGTGGGTCTCCTTCACGCGATAGGATATATGTAAATATATATGAAAAAACAAATTTTGTTAAAGATTATAAATATTTTTACATAATTTGATCACGCATAATAGAATAATAATACACCATAATATATATATATATATATATATATATATATATATATATATATATATATATATATATATATATATACATAAATTGAAGAGTTATAGATATTAGTTATTTCTAAAATGGCTCGTTTAATATGTTATGAAATTCTTATGGAGCCCATACGTTTTTTTTGCCCGGGGCCCATAGTTTGCTTAAGCCGGCCCTGTATATATATAGTATTAAATAGTGTGCAACAATAAACAGATTAATCTAATATGTAATATATATTGTTTTACTTATTGTGGCTTGTTTACATCACTACAAGAGGTAGGGTTAGCATATGGTTACCCTAGGGTTAGCATAGGGGTGTGGTCTATAGTAAGAGGGCGGGTTGTACTAACATATAGGTCTGGGGCATTACCTACATACTGGTTAGTGTACTAAATCTATATAGATATAGGTTAGTGTACTAACTCTATATAGATATAGGTTAGTGTACTAACTCTATATAGATAGAGGTTAGTGTACTAACTCTATATAGATAGAGGTTAGTGTACTAAATCTATATAGATAGAGGTTAGTGTACTAACTCTATATAGATAGAGGTTAGTGTACTAACTCTATATAGATATAGGTTAGTGTACTAACTCTATATAAATAGAGGTTAGTGTACTAACTGTTGGGGGGGTGGGGTAACGTAGATATAGATCAGTGTACTAACTCTTGGGGTGGGGTTACATAGGTTAGTGTACTAACTGTTGGGGGGGGTGGGTTACATAGATATAGGTTAGTGTACTAACTCTTGGGGTGGGGTTACATAGGTTAGTGTACTAACTGTTGGGGGGGGTGGGTTACATAGATATAGGTCAGTGTACTAACTCTTGGGGTGGGGTTACATAGGTTAGTGTACTAACTGTTGGGGGGGGGTGGGTTACATAGATATAGGTCAGTGTACTAACTCTTGGACACACAGTTCTTGCCATCATCAGCCAGTACTTGACCGTACACACAGCCGCATACCATACTCTTAACCTTGGAGAAGCAGAACTGCTCACATCCGCCGTTGTATAGAGAGCAGGGGTACGACTTCATATCAACTGGGGTGGGGTGAGGGGGTATTAGGGGTGGGCTAAGGGCTTAAGTTTCTAGTTCTTAAAGATAGATATAATATAAGATATTAACGCAATTGATATTATTATTTATATAATAATATTATTTCATTTTGATAATTTCTTTTAACTATGAAAATATTGTATTCGTATACATTTATTCGTTCAGCTCCAAATTGAGAATACATTCCTATCAGGATACTGGACGATGCTTATAACTCATTATTAAAAGTTATCTACAATATAATGTAAAATGTATCTAAATAGCTCGGTTATAAATAAAGAATAACTATCTATATCGGAGTGCGTTTTGAGGGAACACACCACCTAGTGAGAGATCAAAGCACCACTAATATTGTTACTACCGTAGTACTTGGGTTGATTGGTTGAAGAGAAGGCTATAACGTCGAAAGCTCTATCTTGTTTCTCCTTGACCACTCCGTTAGAGGTTTCCTTATGAGTTTCACTGTCCACAACGTGCAGTCCACTGTTCGTGGTCATCTCTGTGAATGCCACAAAGTCCTGCGGGGGGGGGGGGCGGGGGCGGGGGTATGATAGGGCGGGGTTATAGCGGGTGAGTAATGAGGGTTGAACTAGTGAAAGTGTGGTAAAGGGGTAATAATGGAGTCGTAGTCGAGATAATCATAGGGTAGTAACAAGGATATGTACTTAGTAATACTGAGGTAATAATGGAGTTATGGTAATGATTGCGTGTGAACTCTGACCTTAATGGCTGCAACTCCGTAGCAATTCTTATAATCGCCTGGCTTAGTGAGATCTTTTTTGTATTTACTGTCAGAGATATCCGAATACACGACGTTGTATAAGAAGTCATCAATCCAGTACAACCTAAGTGATTCACGGTAACGATGTTAATTCCATGACCTCTATATCAACGACACACACTGGTTCTACAGGTCGAAGGTGACTCTTTGAGACAGCGGCTATTATAACGTATTGCATTGTTTCGCGGATGAAGTTTGAACATACATTACATCACTCGATATTGCATAACTCGAGTAACATGTAGCCACTCGAGTAACATGTCAAAGATTACGATTGCGTACATTGCACTTTAATACATATGACTTAGTATCTACTACTGATATATAGGCTTATCTACTACTGACATTTAGGCTTATCTACTACTGACATTTAGGCTTATATCAAGTGTAAAATGTACGCTGTCTCTCCACAGAGTTAACAATGAAGCGAATGAAGCCTTATCATAACATAGGACCACATTTGTGCGGAAATTGAGGCGAAATTTCACACGAATTCGCAAATATTTGCCACTATTTACGAATAATAATCAATGCGGTGTTTTTACATCGAACACGTGACCTCATCAGCTGTAACCATGACTACCGCTGCTAGTGCTGCTGGTAACCTATCATTGGTGTAATCGTAGCTCAACGCGGTGATACTGTAGTCAGCTGATTGGTCGTGCTTGAAGTAAGTAAATACATTACTTCCGTCTAGGTTAGCGCGCATGATATACGATGTCTGTTTGACGGATTCCGTCCAGTAGAGGTTCCTGTGTGTTAGAGGTCATTTCGTTAGGTCAACGCGTTGAATACAATTGCGCTGATCTCATTAGGCGTACTATAGATGTTGGTGTTGTACTTAGGCCTAGATATACGTTAGATAACCTGTTCGCTAACCATGTATTACAATAGGCTTATATTAACTATTGTTTATTATCATTATTTAGTGTTCATAAGCTAATTATAAAATCTCTAATTATTCATTACATTTGTGGATTAAATTTGTATATTGTAGTTTCTTTAGAAGTCTAGTAAGCTAGTATAATTGTATTACTTATATATTGAAATACTTTATTATAGATCACTTACAATTCTTAATTATTATGATCTACCATTGGCTACAGACTGTGACTTTAGTAATTAAATATATGATAATAAATGATCATTAAGAGTAAAGTTTTATAAATATAATAGTTCAAGAATAATAATTCATAATAATTCATATAAATTGTGGTGAATTATTATTATTATTAAATGTCATTAAATTAGTCTCAATGGAATAAGTCTCTGGCACGCGAGCACACTGCACGCGCGCGTACATACACACACATACACACCTGCGTTTCATGTCCAGTTCTATAGCGGTCACATTAGATCTATTGTTCAACAGTATCTTCTTATGTCCTGTGTCGAAGGACATCACCCATATCTCGCCCGCCAGTGGGTCTGTCCAGTAGATATTCTCATCTACCCAGTTGTAAACCATGCCTGACAGGTGGAGTGGGGGGGGGGGTGAATCAGTGATGTGGGGTGGGTCCGCCTTAAGCGCAGGAGCTCTCTCTATACAGGTGTATCATCCGCTAATTTAGATACATACTAACCTACTTTTATACTAATTTAGTGACATACTAACCTACTATTGTACTGATCTAGTGACATACTAACCTACTAGTATTTGACCCAGTGACATACTTACGCGAGTCTGACACACTACAAGCACTAACCTCCTATGACACCTTGATGTTGGTGCAGTCTGGTGGAGCTCTTGCCGTTGAAGGGGGTGTAGTACAGAGTGGTGTAGGCCTTCGAGTGTATCGAGTTTACGATCGTGTAGAAGTACAGCTTAGATGCAAAATCGTAGGCCAACGATTTGTAATCTGTGGGTGGCATCACGATGGGGTCATGGTGGGGTCATCATGTGGTGTGTTACCTATATACATCACGTATAGTCACACTCGTAAGCACACGTGCAATGTACTGTACGACGTGCAGTCGCATATATACACACCCACACCCACACACCCACCTACACCCACATACATATAACAGCATACACACACACCCACCCACACCCACATACATATGTATACCTTATATATATATATACCAGCCTACACACAAACAACCAAACCTATCTATCCACGCCCACATATCCACACACCAACCTACATATAACCACCAAAACACACCCACAAACACGTCGCGACGCACGCACACCCGACCCCTTACTAACTGTTGTTCCTGTTTCCCTGTTTAAAGCATTTCTGAATGGTACCCGTAGATTTCTTCATAACTTTTGACAGCCCCACCTCGCACATGTAATCTCCGGTTGTGTACACAAACATCGAGTCCTCGGCGAATGTATCTATACGGGGTGGTGGTGGGGTTAATGCGGTCAAGGGGAGGTTAAGCAGGTATACCTTATAGGGGGGGGGGGTTAATACGGGTGGGAGAAGGAGGTTAATGCGGAGGGGGGAGTTATCAACGATACGCACGGTATCGCCATCTAGGAGGCTAAAAGTACATACGAATAGAACTGGACACTAGCTATAGAACTATTATACATAATCTTATTACATTATCTTAATAGATATGATATGATTAGATAACAAATGATAAGATACTATATTCTATAGATAACAAATGATAAGATACTACGCCGTAGTCTAACCGTCACAGAAGAGAGCTCCTACCTTCTTGACGTAGCCATCAGCACACAGACATTTAGCGACCAACTTTCCGTTGTTTTTGACGTCAGGAATCGCCACACAGATGTGGGCGCAGTTGTAGCCATCGCACGGAGCTATAGGGGCAAGGCAGCAGGGGTGGGGGGGGGGTTATGTCACGTGTGTTGTCTACTAGGTGACAGGGGTGAGAGGGGTGTCAAGTCGGTGTAGCGTTAAGATACAAAGCTTTATAAACTGATTTCATTATATATATATAGATAAGTGTAGATTAAGTGCAGAGTAAGTGTACATTAAGTGTACATTAAGTGTACATTAAGTGTAGTCGTCTGGATAAGCATAACTACTCCTATAATCACCCTGCAAAAACCTAAATCTGATAATAATAAAAATGTATGTTATATATATACGAGTGAGACATTATGTTCAGAGTATTATGTACACTACAAGTACAATATCATGCGTGAACGCTACGATAATAACAACTAGCTCCGCCCCTCTCGTATGCCCCGCCCCTCACTAACAAGTGGCGGGCGTCTGTCTGGAGAGATCGAACATCTTGATGCCGGTAGCTACGCGCCAAGTATCAAGGTTAACTACACCGCTCTGATCGCTCGTAACGGGTATGTCCTTATCGTAGAAGAACATACTAGGCAGCGTGGAGCCATTGTTCTTTATGTATTCACCCGACGCTATTACGTAGTTCTACGAAGGTGAAGGTCGCGCCAAGGTTAAAGTGGGCGGGCAATGTTACGCGATGGTTAACGTTGGTGTAGGGTTAGTTGGGGGTACGTTAAGAAATCTACGTACGGAAGGGATGCGATATATTACGATATTGTTGTACTTTGAGATGATTTTTGAAGGTCATTATGTTTATGATAGGTTTACGATACGATAGATTTATGGGGTTTATGATAGACTAGACACTGGATAGTAGTTCTAGGAGGTTACGTGTTAGGGGCATCTAACCTCGAACATGGTTAAGTCCATGTAACGGTGCTTTTTGTTGTAAGCAAAGCTCTTCACGACCTTGGTGATAAGGTTGTAAGACATCATCTCATCGTAGTTAGACCAGTAAACTCTATGGGGTTTAAGTGCGGTGTTAAGTGGGGCTTTACAGTAAACTCTATAGCTGTTAAGTGGGGCTTTACAGTAAACTCTATAGGTGTTAAGCGGGGCTTTACAATAGATCAAGTACACTAACGAACATTACCATTATTCATATTATAAACATATCCGTGTAATTATTAATTTCTAGTGAATTATTAAAAAAAATATTTAATATTTGTGTACGCGCCCTTAGATATATCTATTAATAGATATATCTATTAATAGATATATCTATTAATTATTTAGATTTCATTATATCGACTACACGCTATGGACATAAGCGCATCACTAAGCGCGCGCATGTCCTCCACGTTAGTATAGGCACTTACATGTCATTCTTGTAGTCGATGGTGATGCCCATGGGGTTCTTGACCCCTCTACTGGCTATAGTGATCACCTGGTCACCCGAGAGGTCACTCTGCATTACCACGGGCTTCTGACCCCTGTCAGTCCAGAACAACAACCTGTAGGACACGCCCACATGTAGTATAGGTAGGTGTGTCTGTGTTGCTATGGTGATATAACGACGCACCGCTGGATACTTTGACATGTCATATTCAAATAAGAACAACACGGATAAAGGTTATAATGAGATTTTGTCATAATTAACTATTATAATTATTAACTATCATTATTGGATGATATAATCATATACATAAATAAAATAAAAACACTATAATATAATAATATAAAGTTATATAATATATTGATATGATAAAACTATACATATACACACGCAACGTATATAAGCAATACAATGTATAACACACACACACACACATACATCCATATACACATATATGCGCAGACACACACACAGTTAGGGGTAGGGTGGGGGTCACCTACCCTTTAGAAGGGTACACGGCGATACCGTGGGGCTTCTCCATATTCTGATCCACTATGGTGCTCTCGTAGGAGCCGTTCTTGTTGCATACCCTGATCCAGTTCAACATCGCGTCCGTCCAGTACACGTTCTCGTTCAGCCAATCATAAGCCACGCCGTAAACCTAGCGGCGGGGGTGGCACTTAGACGCGTGTACGCGATCAGTGCACCTAGTTCTAATGTCTGTGATGAGATTAACTACACGAGAGGCGCACACATCTTAATGTTAATCCGAGTAATATATTACAATGTTTTTAGTGGTATAGATACGTTACGGGGACTTGGGTTTTTAGATATGTGTATGTATGCATACATATATATTACTAATAACTAATTATCAAGAAAATCAGGCCATGTACAGATGAGAGGGTGCACACGAAGGGGCACATATGATAGGGTATACACGAAAGGGTAATAGTACTGGTGGGGTACACATAAAGGGGTAATAGTAACGGTGGGGGGCACATAAAGGGGTACATAAAGGGGTATTACCTGAGAGGATGCGGTGTGTTGAAACATATCTTTCTTCATCGTTCCGTTCAGTGAGACGGTAGCCAGGTATCTAGTGCACAAGGAGGTAGTAATAAAGGTTAGAACAATAGAACTGTACGATACATTATGTTCCTACGCTACAGACTCGAAGTAACTGCTCCGTAAGCACGATAGCATGACTCTAGGACATCTCAAGGGTATACGATTGTGTTCATGTTAACAAATACATTAGTATTCGTTAATACAGATATAATCTCAGAGATATGTTAATTATTGTAAATGAATCGAACTAGAAAACTTAAATTACAGATATAATTATTACGATTAATTTCTAAAATTCAAAATCTATTATCGAACTACTTCAACGTATTTAAATAATTCGCTGTCATCGAATATAATATATTATTTATGTTCATCATCGACGTATGCATAGCAACCAGTGCTGAATATCTCGTGTAACCTGTCATTTTGATCAAATGCGTAAATTTGACTGTCTTTGTAATTCATATCAAACGATAACCAGTTCCAATATTTATCACTGATATCCCAATCCGTATAATATTCTCTCAGTACATAGTCCTCTGGTCTACCTGTTAATTAGTGATGATGATGATAATGATGATGATGCTGATGATTATGATGCTGATGCTGATGCTGCTGCTGATGATGATGATAGTGATGATGATGCTGATGGTGATGATGATGATGATGATGATGGTGATGATGATGATGATGCTGATGATGATGCTGGTATTACCTGGTATTCCTGATATGTACCCGTTTCCATACGCATAGAAAACTCTGAGTAACTGTGGCCCAGTTCTTGACATAACTGTGTATAAATAAACATAATATAAATACATCAAACAAATGCGCACACTGATAACAACAATGCGCACACGCTGACCTAGTGCCCTACTTACCCTGATAACAACAATGCGCACGCGCTGACCTAGTGCCCTAGTGCCCTACTGACCCTGATAACAACAATGCGCACACGCTGACACTAGTGCCCTACTGACCCTGATAACAACACCGCGCACACGCTAACACACTAGTGACCTAGTGCCCTACTGACCCTGTTCGCAGGTATGGTTGTTAGCGCTGAGTCTGTAGGTGCTGTTACAGGTGCAGACCACGTCCTCCAGTAGAGGAATGCACAAGTCTGAACAGCCGGCTGTGTTGTCGTAACATCTCGACTTGCTCTCGGCTGTGGGATGTGTGGGGTGTAGGGTGGGGTAGGCTAGGGTAGGCTGGGGTAGGCTGGGGTAGGCTGGGGTAGGCTGGGGTAGGCTGGGGTAGGATGAGGGAACACAATTCATACCTAAAATTGCGAACAACAATTACCTAAAGAATTAGTAGTAGGGGGGTATCCCTGGTCTGACTTATTTATCGCCAAACAATATACCGTATACAAACACTATAGGTATAGTTACACAATATAGTCTACTCTAGCATACTGAATACCGTATACACATATGACCTACGATGTGCCTATGTGTGCTACGCCTATAGGCAAGCGTATGTGTGTACGTGTGTGTGTCTATTTGATAGGCAATATTCGTTATAGTGAAATACCTTACTTAGTTCATTGTGACACACAATCCCCCAGCCTGTTGATGGAACTAATATAATATACGAACCTGCACAAGCATATGTATTGTATAGTATACAATGTACACTATAGTGTAGTGTACACCTATAGGGTAGACCGTTGTTGAAAGTTTTATTAGCTAGCTCACAGTATGTCATTAATGTTATATTAAACATATTTGTGAAGTTTCATCACAAAATATGTAATATTGGTAAAGCTAAGTGCACCTTAATGATGAAATATTTTCATTTATGATTCAATGTCAATTTCTATATTACTTATATATATATATATATTATGTATTTGTGTAAGTGTGCATTGTCATAAAAATAAAATATTTGACATATATGTGTATACATATATTATAATATTAATAAAATAAAAAATTACTTGCAAATTTAAAATTAATTTAAATTTTTAAAATTTTTATATTAAATTATTTATTCGATTATTTTTTTGATAAATTATTTTAATTAAACATCAAACTTTGTTTTCAGCATTTTATAATGGACGAGATATAATTTAAAAAAATGTATTTAAAAAATAAGTTCATTTCATATATCTGTAATTTAATTTTTTTTCGTAATTTTCAATGTAAATTCCTATATTTTTTAAATATTGTTTAGCTTTCAGAATTTTTGTCGGTTTTCAATTATTTTTATTATTATATCTAGAATGAGTAAGAGGAGTTATTTCGAGTTAGTTGACACTTTTCTATGAAGGGAACTAAGAAAGTTACCAAAACAGTCTCTCCTAATGTACACTGTAAACTTTACACTATTTCTTTATGCTAATATGCATATATGATAATTAATTAATTAAACTATTAACAAGGTAACCTGTTAATTAATTGACTTATTAACTAATTAATTATTAATTATTGTTATTATTTTTATTATAGCACTTACTTAAATGTACACTTTCTCGATTGAACTTTTAAAATTGTTATATTTTAACACTGTATAACACATGATTTATTAAGAATTTAATTTATGGCTAATAAATAAACACACACTTATATATATATATATATATTGTTTTTAT
This sequence comes from Osedax fenrisi, assembly GCA_964019155.1. Classification (NCBI taxonomy): domain Eukaryota; kingdom Metazoa; phylum Annelida; class Polychaeta; order Sabellida; family Siboglinidae; genus Osedax; species Osedax fenrisi. Next base: position 35,899,943 of record OZ025242.1, read on the forward strand.
AAAGATATAATTGTCAGATATATAGTACACATGTGAAATAATTAATCATACTTAATAACTTAAGTTAAATTTAGAACTATTTTATTACTGAAACCTTCAAATATCATTATGTAAGATATACATAATACGTTTGACACATTTGTAATGTTATATTATAATAATTACTATAGTAATAAACCATAACATTATATATATATATATATATATATATATATATATATATATATTTATATAGTATACGTTATACACATGTATATAGGTTATATACCATTTATATATCTATGGTATATAGGTTATATACCATTTATATATACTATATTTTAAAAATAAACATAAATGCAGAAGTTTGAGTTTATCCCGCCATAATATATATTCCAGTACCCTGACCTCGACATGCCACTACCCGACCTTGACATGCCAATACCCTGACCTTGACATGCCAATACCCTGACCTCGACATGACAATACCCTGTCCCACGCACGCGAGGAGTCAACACTCGTATGATGAACCACGTATGAAGTATCAGTGTATAACTAGAGATTAACATTCTACTCTAACTCGACTCTAACTCGACTCTAACTCGACTCTAACTCGACTCTAACTCGACTCTAACTCGACTCTAACTCGACTCTAACTCGACTCTAACTCGACTAATACTCGACTAATACTCGGCCAATACTCGGCTAATACTCGGCTAATACTCGGCTAATATTCGGCTAATACTCGGCTAATACTCGGCTAATACTCGGCTAATACTCGGCTAATATTCGGCTAATACTCGGCTAATACTCGGCTAATACTCGGCTAATACTCGGCTAATACTCGGCTAATACTCGGCTAATACTCGGCTAATACTCGGCTAATATTCGGCTAATACTCGGCTAATACTCGGATAAACTCAGCGACAACAAATAAAATAGATGACTTGTATATTTTGTCTCTTATTAGTTACCTATAGGTCCATATATAGACTATAATGAACTGTTTATTCTGTTTTTCTTTACTCTGTTGCAAATACACTATATATAGTGTGTATGACTTTTAAGGGGTATTTTGTGGAAAATTACTCCCTCACTATAGAATATTTACTTTTTACTTTCTCATTTATTTAGTAGGCGTATATAATATACAACAATAGATGTATTTTATTAGATAATTTTTAATATACAATTGAAAACAAAATAATATTTTTGGAGATTTGCCCCACTTTTAAAATTCTTACAAGGGCAATGTTATATAGTAATGTCTACTAATACATGTTCTCGAATAAATAACTACACCCGAAGTCTTATAAGGCTACGGTCGAGTGATTTTCACAGATAGCATTAAGGGGGTTACCAGTTACTGTATTGTTAACCGTGAACGTGAAGTCCTTTCGGTGAAACAATACCGCATCGCCATTCTGATTTATGATCATGCGCAGATAAACACACGCACACGTAAGTAACGCACGCCTTTACGCTTGTGTTCGATCCGCCTTATATCGACCAATAGGAATGCGTATATTTGTTCAATCCTAAAGTTTCACGGGAGTCGTGCAGCTTTCACTCGATATTCCGACATTTCTCATTATCTATATATCGCGTTATTTCTCGATCGCTATTACTCTATTTATGCATATATACAGGGCCGGCTTAAGGGGGGGGGCAAATCGGGCAATTGCCCGGGGCCCCAAATTTTGGGGGGCCCATGAATTATTTGAGACATTTTTTTTTTACTATTTATATGAAAAAAAAAATGTTCTTAACTATTTTTCTTATATATTATTAATTATAATTAAAAAAATAAAAATAATATAATAAATTAATTAAATATGAGTCATTTAGGCCGATTGGAAGAGTGAATTTTACAAAAATTTCTAAATTGACACGAAGATATGGTGGAAACAGCTACATGAAGATTTTGGAGCACATGCTAATAGTGATAACATAGATCTTCTCACACATATCTGATTGTTAGATCAAATAGTATGAATCCGATTGATAAATAATTGTTTGATAAACTAGAAGGTGATAAATGATAAACGTATTAAGGTATTATTAACCATAGTTAAATCTTAACAATTTATAATTCTATAATTAGTTTACAAAACAAAAAGTATACTTTTTTTTATTAAAATTAAATATATTTTATAAGATATATTTTAACTATGATTTCTGATATTTGTAAAGGATTATATTGATTATAAATTACGAAAAAAACGATATTCTATATAGATTTATAATTGTTATAGTAATTAAAAAAATAGATATTTTCAAAATAATTTTTCTCAAAATAATTAACTTATTCTATCTTATGCTCGTATTAATCAAATGTGTATATTCTCATAGTGTATATATTATTATAGTTTTATTAGTGTACATAATATATATATAGTAGTGTTAATTTAAATAGGATTATTCTGCTTTAGGTTATTCCTATAGTATTGTTAATAATGTCTATTGATGAAAGGGAATTATGTACATAAAATGATTATCTTTTTCAACATACTATCATTACAGAAAGATAATATATTTATTGAAACAGATATTATTTATAAATATATATAACATACATATAATACTAAAGGCATTTTTGAAATTATCCACCTATTACTTGCAAATGAATGTTTAGATTGACATCACCCTCATCTATCTATTTACAAATAAATACACACAATGGCGATATTCTTATTGGAGAATAGGTGATAAGTTATCACTGATAACTACATAATTGAAGAAATACAAAATTCAAAATATTATATTATATATCAGTGTACTCAATTCCATATATATCACATCGATATATAGAATCGTTATTTATATCAAGTTAGGTAGGTATTATAGCCTACTATTATTATATAGGTATTTATTGATTTACGATGTACGATTGTACGTTGAGATTCATTATCACTGATAATTTATCAGTTATAATTAATCACATTGGTCAATATTTAGCATCGATCTATTAGAATTTTTTCAATAATAATATAATTATAATAGATTATAGAGCTCAAAGTTATGAAAATGCCAGCATATGTCTGGAAGATTCAATGACATGAAATATATTATAATAACCATAGTCCATTGTCAATATGGATTCACATATCTACACTGTGTATTCCTTAAATCTGGTTGGGCAAAATGCCGTTAAATCTTCGACAAGTGTAGCAATATTCTTTGCCTTCATCCCAAATCAATATAATTTATTTAGCCAAACTATATACATAATATATTAACATCTAGATTAAATAAGAATATAATATTTTTTATTAAAAGCATTATCGAATATAAAATGGTGATCGCAAGCAGATTCTATTAGTGCAGTCTCTTGAGGACTTCTTATAATTACATAATTTATATCTGATATTATATATGTTAAAATATAACTTAAATTACATTACTATAGTAATATCTATAGAGTCAACGTATTTATTCAATAAAATGCAATTTTAGAATTTGAGACTTCGATATAATGAAAACCGTGGAGCTAATTACTTTGTAGAATAAAGTCGATCAGAAAAGTATTGCAATTAGGTTACATTGAGATAATAGCGGTAATACAAAATATTGATGCACTCTATAAATCAGTGGTTCCCAACCTATGGGTCATGACTTATGAGTCATGCCCCATACTTGGGTATTGAGTATTTTGTGTAGGTCCTGATCCAATTTCTAAAAAATAATATAAATTCTATTATATGCAAATTGGATTTATGGTCGAGAAAAA
>OZ025242.1:35906151-35998651 GCA_964019155.1 Osedax fenrisi
GAGGATAAGGGGAGGAAAAGGAGAAGAAAAGAGGAGGATTAGGGGAGGAAAAGGGGAGGAAAAGGGGAGGAAAAAGGGAGGAAAAGGGGAGGAAAAGGGGAGGAAAAGGGGAGGATGAGCTCATTTTTCTCCCCTAGGGGAGGCAAAGGTGAGGAATAGGGGAGGAAAAGGGGGAGGATAAGGGTAGGAAAAGGATGGTAGAAGAAGGGGAATAGCATCTAGTAACCTCTAGATTATTACCATCCACGTCGGTCCTGAACACCAGGTTCTTGAAGGATTTCTTCACGCCGAATACCTCGCCGGCTACGTATTGGTCACGTGGTTAGTAACGATAGTCACGTGGTTAGTGACGAAAGTCACGTGATTAGTACAGCTAGTCACGTGGTCGGTAACGATAGTCACGCTGTCAGTAACGATAATCACGTGGTCAGTAACGATAGTCACGTGGTATGTGCCGATAGTCACGTGGTTATATGATTATAGTCACGTGGTTAGATGCGACAGTGACGGCAAACACGTTTATAACAACGAGTATTACTCTATACAAAGATTTTTCGAAGGAAAGATGGTTCACTCGACCGATTTATTGAAATAAAAACGACACTAGCGCAAATGCGACGGGTATGTGAACTAAACTCTATTATTTGATTCGTATTTGTTTACATGTAAATTCGAAAAATAATATCCTAATATAATCTTAAATTAAGATATGTATACAAATTCGATATATATATCGAAAAGCAAGTGTTCCGCAAAAATATTATTTGGAGATATCAAAAGTTATTAAAATTTTACTGAATTTGTATAGGTCAAAAGTAGATCGATTCAGTCATTGTTATTTACATGTACACTTTCAATGCCGTGAAAATTTCATAATTTTAAAATATATTTTTTAACATATAATTCACATATATATTATAATATTAAAAGTATATTAGTCTAATATTGAGATTAATTACCTCATGAATTAATAATATTAAATTTAACTTAAAATAATACATGCGTATCCATCTAGTAGTTGGTATGAGAACCTTATTAAAATAATTACATAGCTTAGATAGGGAGTGAACCATCTTTGCTTCGCAAAATCTTTGATACAGATGGCTGCACACTAACTAGCTTGATTGACTTGCACTCGTTTGATACCGGTATAGTACGATCCAGTTATTCCTTTTTGATAGATCACCTTCCTGTTCGAGCCGTCATAGTTACAGCTCTCCACCATAGCCTGCTCCAAGTCTCCGAAGAACACGAGTCTATTTATAGAGTATCACTTAATTAGGTCACCGGGTTAGGATACATCAAGCAAATAGCGTACGTAGGTAGTGACACTTATTTATATGACCTTTAACCTTTATTAGTTAGTTATACAGCGGCTTCGACCTTACATTAGAGAAATTTGTTAAATATATAACTTATAATTATAAGTGATAACTTCATCTAAATTCCTGGACGGGATGAAAGGACTCTACCAAATACGAATAACAATATCATATATTGGTGAAAATCTATCGACGAAAATCGCTACGTAAAATGAGCGTTAATATTTCGGATATGTCAGCATCGTCACTCCGAATATAAATACCTTTTTTTCCTATAAATGTCGAGATATCCTCCAGTGATGGCATTCAAGACGATAGGCTGGTCGTACTTGCCATCGTATGACCGGATGCGAACCGGTGTCGAGTAACGACCTCCGTAGAAGATCAGCTTCTCGGAAGGGTCGATAGCTAGGCCTCTTATGTAATCTATAGTAAAGGGGGCGGGGCTTAGCTTATTCGCTAGCGTGTGATACGTGGTCAGTGAGCTTACGGTCGGTGATGATTGACACATGTACTTGTAATAATATCTTGCTCTAACTCAAGATGCATATATGAATGCATTTAAATTCCATACATAAAGTATAATGATAAATTGTAATTAATAATTTAATATTTATGAATAACTTTATATATATATATATTACATATTATTTGATATTATATATACTAATGATTTCACTGGATATTTTGGTGACCTCTTTTAGTTATATATATATATATATATATTGTTATTATTATTGTTATTTTTATTTGGTGGAGTCCTTTCATCCCATCCAGAACTTAGATGATGTTTTCACTTATAACCATATATGGCTCTAATGTCCCTTCGAACCGCTCTAATGTTAAGGCATCCGTGGTTGTACTGCTTGTGTGTCTGACGCCTTAGCCAACTGAGCCACACAGGCAGTATATACATATATATATATATATATATATATATATATACTTATATGTACATACTGGAACACAACGACTCCCTTAAGTATTGATCACGTGTACCATTGATTACGTCATCGCTTAATGCTAACCCCATCGGTAGTTACGTAATAGGGTGGTGGCGATGCGACCGTTCAGAGGCAACCTCTTCAAGTAATAATGTCTCTGGGGGTTAGAGGTCATCGGAGATATTACGTAATGTTATTGTTGAGGCGGCTTATATCATGATGTAGTAATAATGATGATGATAATTATTATGATGGTGATGATAGTGCTGATGATGGTGCTGATGATGCTGATGATGGTGCTGATAATGATGATGATGGTGATGATGGTGATGATTGTGGTGATGGTGCTGATGATGATGATGGTGGTGATGATAGTGCTGATGATGGTGCTGATGATGCTGATGATGGTGCTGATGATGATGATGATGGTGGTGATGATAGTGCTGATGATGGTGATGATGATGAATATGTTGCTGATTATGATGATGGTGATGATGGTGATGATGATGATGGTGATGGTGATGATGGTGATGATGATGATGATGGTGATGGTGATGATGATGATGATGATGATGGTGATGATGGTGATGATGCTGATGTTGATGCTTATGATAATGATGATAATGATGATGATGTTGATGATGATGATGATGATGTTGCTGATGATAATGATGATGATAATGGTGATGGTGATGATGATGACGATGATGGTGATGGTGATGGTGATGCTGAGACAGCATATTTAATGTCTAACGTTATAGAACTCGATGATGTAGATCATTTTAGTGGTAGGGTCGTAGTCTATGGATTCTATGTAGCCGCGAAACGCGTACGGAAGACGGACAGGTTTACTAGTGTCGTTGGCCAAGTCCTTCTGGTAGATTCCATCGTAAGCAGTTCCCATTAGAATAAACTTATCGGTCATAATCGTCCGCACGACACCTGTACAACGCGATGGGCGTGACGTAATTAGTGGGCGTATCTATCGATGATGTAATCATACTGGTGCGTATGATGTAACGATATGTGTATACGTTAAGATGGAGTAACTATAGTTACATGTATACGTATGTATTTTCGAAAATTGATATTGACTGGGTTCGGTTAATAAGAGGAAGTACTTATAAGATAAATCCAAAGTTTTGTTTAAAACTGATAAATATGTATATATATATATATATATATATATACGTGTTTTATTTGTATATTCACGTAAAATTTGAGAGAAGATTATACATAATTTATAAAATAATTATTTTCATCATAAATTGATAGTTTTGAAACATTGAATATTTAAATGAAATATTGTAATTACAACTTAAGTTTTAGTTTCGAATAGACTTCCTATGGATGCTTTACACAGACAGCTAACTTATGATAAACATATTAGTTATTATTTAATTATAGTAGCTGTCAATCACATATATTAAGTATCTTGTTCGCAGAACAATTAGTTAAATAGTAATATATATTAATATTTAACTAATTGTTCTGCGAACAAGATAATTAATATAATTTATAATAATATTATTAAGTGATAAATTTCCAAAGATAGATGACAATTTATAAAATAAATATTATTTATTTTATATCATTATTATTTCGTTTATGACTTATTTACATTATTAAATAACGACATACGTTGGCTAATTTAGAAGATTACTCACTTCATATGTTTTATCATTTAATCTGTAATTATAAATAATATTTCCAAATATAATTAGTAATATATTAATTAATTATATTTCTGACTTATTTTAATATATGTATTATAGATATACTATTATAGTTATGGAGATTTGAATTTGTAAATAATTATTACGTAACTGATTATTATAATATATATATATATATATATATATATATATATATATATATATATATTAATATATAAATATAAAATTAAATATAGGTAAATATGGGGCTAAACGGATACATGAAATATTGTACATGACATTTTCATTTTTGGACAAGCGGCGACATCGCGCACAACGATGACATCATAACGAGACAGTCACTATGACATCATAACGAGACAGTCATGATGACGTAATAACGTCGTGGTTACGTAACCTATAGTGACGGCGATCAAGAAACACGAAATCCGCATGTTAGCGAAGTAGAAGCTTCAGCCTTTGTTGGTTGCCAACTGATATGATCGTTAATTAAAAGTGTTAATTATCCATTGTAAGGGCGTAACGGGGGCGCGGCATAACGAGGGGGCGGGGCGTAATGATTATTGACGATCGCGATCTCGACTAAAAACTTTTTTCACCTGGTCGTTAATCTATTTATAGATCTTAGCTTTCGAGAATTCTTCTACGGCTTCTATTGTATACGAGTGGCGGTTCACTTTTACGACGTGGTGCGGCGCATGGCATAAATAAGGGGTTAACTACCCTAATACCCCGATACCTCGCCACCCGTATGTAGTTAGATGTGTATAGGGGCGCTGAAACGATTCTGTATGTAGGGGGCCAATCAATCAAAATAAATGTTGTGGTAAAAGTGGGGAGGGGGGGCCAATACATAGGAGGTTCCCCTAAATTTTAAAGTGGGGGGGGGACATATCCCCCGTCCCCCCTGTTGCAGCGCCCCTATAGGGGTATACCATGACCACTACTATAGGACAGGGTGTCGTGGGTGTCTCGCGTTACACCCCTTCTGAAGCCCACACCTTTACCATCCGACGAACACTTTATTTAGATTTAAAAATACAGCGATATCTAAGGCAACTTGTATCCCTCTACTAGTATCCCTCTACTAGTATTTGCGGAAAGAATGTACGGAAATGTTAGCTAGAAAGCGATTTTCTAGCAAGTAAACTACAATTCTAGTGGGATACCCTCTTACTTTTCGGCAACTTACCGAAAATATAGTATTTTAAAGGGGGTATCCCACTACAACTAGCTAGAAAGTGATTTTCCAGCAAACATTTCCGGACATTATTTCCGGAAATACTGGAGGTGGGATGTGACCCCATTTAGGATACGTCCATCATATTATTTCTCTATTATCGCCATTATAGGCATTGTCTCTTTTATAGGCATTGTCCGTATTGTTTAACAACGGTGTATTCACGTAGATGATAACAATAGGATAACACTATGATAACAATAGGACGCTGGTGGTGCTAGGAGTTAGCTAACTCTATCCTCGCTACATAGATCTAGAGAGAAAGCTTATCTCTAGATCTATGTAGTGAACTAATACAATCACTTAATTCAAACATATGTGTATACTCTTTCATATATATGCATACACACACACACATATAAATACACGATATTATAGTTTTCATTATTAAATATAATATACAAATAATCACTAATTTGTCACCATTAAAGTAATAAGTAATATCTTATTACAGTTAGCTATGTTAGCTATACATATATGTATACTAGTAGTATACTATAGTTATATAGCTATAGTATGTATACTCATGGTTAGACTGATTAGTAGTATACCGTATATGGGTTTCAACATAATTTCAATATATGCCATATGTAGCTACATACAGGACCTAACTTGTATATTATGAATACTATTTTATTTATGTCATTTAATTAAATATTCTTTTTAAAAAAAATTTACAAATAGTATTAAATGTCGGTCATCTGTTCTGACATTGTAATACACATATGTATATGTAACACACATATGTAGATGTAACACACATATGTATCCATAGAAATAGGCGAACATCGTGTTATTAACTAGCTAACAAACACATGTCACGACATATTATTTTTATATAGTTATATAATATAGTATATATATATACTATAAATATATTCAATTAAAATGCAATATATATATATATATATATACTATAATATAGTATAACTATAGTTACATATACAATGAATATTAGTCACGTAATTATCATGTTCATATCGACTCACTGTAACCCTATTTGTTACAACTCATTCACGTGGTATACTATAGTTAAATAGTATAGGGTGTATAGTAGATACTATTGGAGGTTAGAGTAACGCTTATAGGTTAATAAGTTTATAATAGAATTTATAACTTGGATTCGTGTCATCAGAATATATTAACGCGATGTCAACGTCTGTCTAATATTGCCATCACTGATGATAATACTAACAGTAGCGATAATTAGAACAATAGACTACCGAATTAAATGAATTACAACGACAATAGAAGAGAATTGCTATTTTTCAGAGTCGTAAATAAAAAGTGATTATAACGACAATGCCAATTATTATAGGACTCCGTTATCGAAAAGTTGAGTACATTGTGTAGCGCAATTACAGTTATACCTGTACCTACATCACATACGAATATATCTAAATGAATACATACTATAGTGTGTATCACCTAGAGGTGAATTAACGTACGAAAACAACTAAATAAACTTTTAATAAATATTAAATCTAAGACGCTTCAATATATTTATTTATAAATTCGCAATTAAATAATTTATTTAAATTCATATTTAAATTTATAATTGTATCGTAATTGTATGATATATATATAAGTTGTTATTAGTTATTCGTGTGGTACTCTATAGAATATACTATAGCGTGTACAATATACCTATTGTTTTCATTAAACACTGTTTAACTCTAATATCAATTAGTTAAATAGGTATTATGTAATCCACTTGTAGTACATTCTCCTATAGGATTATTCTTGTTCATATAAAATATAGAAACTAAAACATGTTATGATTGACGCACAATACACGGCATGATACCTAATTAAAGTATACCTCAATAGAGTGCCTATCTAATATATTATATATACTATAATATAATCTATATATAGACTATAATATACTCTATATTATATCATTATATCACATATCTGGATTATAAAAGTGTTCAGAAAATTAGCTATTTTAATGATGCATTTGAATGATTTAATGACAGACAATGCACAGAGCTATAAATAGAATACGTCAGCAGTAGTACAGAAGAGTATAGATATTATTATTAATGATTATACTAGAAACTACATGGATGTTAGATGAATTAAATTACTTTTATAAATACTAAACGATTACAGATTAAAGTGAAATGGTTTATAAGAATCTATATATATATATATATATATATATATATATATATATATATATATATATATATATATATATATATATATATATATATGTACATATATGTATATGTACATAACTATTTATATTTATTAATGTTATACTATTTATATTCGTGATTTCTTTTACACAAATCATTGAGTTAATAACATTCCACTAATCACGTGATTTATCATTCACTAGTATCATATGATTTATTCGTTACTTAATTTATTAAGTAATTAAGTAGCAGGTAATATGTACTTGATTATATAGGCACCCACATGTGTTTGTAAATTTATAATGTATTATTAATTTAACAATATAGTGAATAAATCATAATGTATAAATTAAGTATAATTATAATATATATATATATATATATGAAATGAGTTATTCATCAGCTAAAGAAGGCCATGGTATAACTTATAATACATGCATATATATATATATATATGATAATATACATATATTATAATATACAATAATTGAACATTGAAGATATACATATTGGGATATTTAATAAAATATTAAGCATACTTGAATGAACATGTTTCGCTAGATAGCAGCATAATACAGTTGTGGTAATGGTATACCATAAATGAATTGATATCATAGTGTCTAGCTATATATATATAGGTCTATAAATATAGGTGATATCAGTTATTATTATTATTATTATTATTTAAGTGTCATATAAAACCTATATTATGACCTAGTTAGGCTATTACCTTACAGTATGACCTAATTAGGCTAGAACCTTACAGTATGGTCCTTAGTTTGCATGTTTTACAATAATATCTCTCTGATAATATAGCATAAAATATAGAACATGCGTCTTTGATTATTTCAGATGCTATATTATTACTAGGGTGTTAGATACTATATATAGTTATACCTAATTAGATACTTTATTTATAAGATAGTAATTGAAATTTAAATATATAATAGATAATATATTACTCTTATATTACCATACATGTAAGAAATATAGGATTTTACGTTATACTATTCATGTATTATTCTAATTATAATACATCAATAGTATAACGTAAACATCATATATTAAATACTACTTTAAAGTAATCTGTTTACGAAATATATATATATATATATATAATTGAACTGATTCAATAGGTATATATATATATATATATATATATAGTATATACTACTATATAGTACTATATATACTATAGTAGACCTACCTAGTTTATTTAAATTATAAAATGTAATATTTAAAATTAAACACAATAGTATTATTCTATATAGCCTCGATAACCCGATCAACTGAGCGAACCTACTAGATGTACCCTCAGCGAACTGCCAACCGTGACAAGTGATAGAGAAGGATGGAGAAGAAGGGTCATGGACTGGAGAGCAAGCTCCACCCACATTTACGTATGACGACAGGTTCGCGTGTAGATAACTGCAACTGTAACATAAATAAAACACATACTATATATATATATAAAAACATATTTTATTTCAAATAAATTACTCTTTCATTTAGTAAATAATAAAATTAAATTATTTGTTTATGAACATTTAGTTGTTCTACAATATTATACATAGCAGCACGTTTTCTTGTTTTCTTATATTTAATGAAGTATTTACAATGATTTAAAAAAAGTTGTTATCCAAATATTTAAACAGTAAAACCAAAATATTACATTTTATCAAATAACAATTGTAGGATTGCATATTTAAAAAAATAAATATTATTCTTATTAACCATTAAATTACTAACATTTCGTGTATATATATTTTTTGATATCTCTTATAGTTACTGAGTTACGCTAGGGGGTCGGTATTAGGAGAGGTCGGTATTTGGAGGGGTTCGGAAATTGGAGAATTTCCCCTATATATATTAGTTTTACAAATTCACAGTATATATTAGTTTTTTATGAATGCAAAAACACTAACAATATAGTATAGATTACAATAGAATTTTACTAAGAATACTATAGTTTCTCCTATCGATAATGTACTAGCTCTACAATTAAATAAAATATTAACAAATTAATATTATTTCTATTTAAATTCTATTAAATTCTATTAAAATGTATACACCTATTTAACCTTACATGTATACTGTAATAGAACATCATATGTGTGCATACGTTAGCTTACCATAGTAATTGCCATATCAATATAACATATTATGTTGGTATGTTTAATTAATATCTTATTTATATATTTATACACCTATATAATATTCACTTTTTGTATTGTAATTCACTATTTATATTGCAGGGTATTTAGGAGTTATTTACAATGTTCTTACGAATTAAAATTAATTTAGTAAATATATACAAATTATTCAGACAATAAAATCTTTATTTTAATTATTTTAATAATAGGAAATATTAAACTTAAATATTCTTATTAATTTGTATTACTTTTTAATAAATAGGTTAAGTAGGGGAAAGTCTCCGATTACCGACTACTCCTAATACCGACTCCCTCTCGTATCTCAGTAAATATAAGAGATATAAAAAAATATATATACACGAACTGTTAGTAATTTAATGATACATATGAATAAGTATTTTGTTTAAAAAATATTTAATCCTACAATTGTTATTTGATCAAATGTAATATTCTGTTTTTAATTTTTAAATATTTGAATAATACTTTTTTTAAATCATTGTAAATACATTATTAATTAAAAGAAAATTTAACTTGTTACATAATATTGTAGATCAATAACATGTTTATAACTATTAGAAAAATAATTTTATTTGAATAAATATTAACCAATATATCTTAATTATAGCAACCTATGTGATTTTCCTATTACCGACCCCCTAAATTACCCTAATACCGACCCCGTGTGATTTATGATATCACATCAAAATAGATCCGTATTTTACTTTAAAATATGTCGCAAATTGTTTATGTATCATTTCTATAGATTTAGGATTCATGATTCCAGTTGATTATATAAATACTGATTAATACATAAATATTAAATAATTATATACACTATTTTAATATAATTACTATAAAGTTTAAATTTATATTTAATATATTCATTAAAACATAAATTCAATACAAAATAAATTGCGTGCATGTTATAATTAATTATATGTATGTATATCTACTTTTTTTCATTGGATATTATAATACTACAATTGTTTATACCACTATTATTTTAGGGGGTTGTTAATAGGGGAAGGGGGTTGGTATTAGGCACATGTATCTGATTACCGACCCTCCCCCAGTTTATTCTTGTAAATATAATTATATCAAACATTTAAAATATCCACATTATTCATTGCAATAATATTGCACTAATTACAAAATTTCATATAAATATATTTAATATTGAATAAGTTATTACAAATAAGCATGTAGGGGTCGGTAATCGGAGACTTTCCCCTAACTACTTAGTTAACCTACTAGTAACTCTATTATCATTCTAAATGTGTAACTCATTACAATAATAATACAATAATACCTACATCATATACATATGAATATACTATACCTACAGCATACATTATAATGACATTTCTGAAGTATACGTTAAAATAAATGAATACATTAATATAAACGCAAGAATTGTTATTAAACTATAAACATAAATGGTTTACAATAACAGAAACCTTATTATTATACGTGTATATGATATTTATGATCTAGTACGATTAATATACTTGCAAAAAACAAAACGATGACCTACATAGGACATCATTGACACGACTTCATTGTTTTCGTTACGCAATGATTTATTGTTAGTGGGTATAGCCTAAGAATTGTTCACTGTATCACGACATACACTCAAGGTTACGGCTAAAGTACTATATTTAAACAAATACCTTCGAATCATTAAACGGATGCGGGTATATATACATAAGGGAAAGTAACCTAATACGGACACTTTAACAATACAGTATCTTAACATTTTATGACTCATTATTTTTAATCAAAAATTAAAATATATTAATATTATATGATTATAGATATTATTGTGATTTAAATATTTTATTTAATCTTTTAATTCCATAGATAACGGGTGTGTCCGTATTCGGTGCCCATGTCCGAATACGGACACCCTATATACCATTCGATAAATTATATATTTTTGATGAATCAATCAGACAAATTACAATTACATTATTTATAATTAATTGTATGAATAATTTATTCTAATTTAATTAGTTAATAATTTTATTATTTTTTTAATTAATAATACCATTTAAATATCTTAAGTATCTAAATAATATAATTTTTAGATTTAGATTTATTGGTGGTATTAATATTATAACACACGCGATTTTTATGAAAATAAGAATAGTTCATACGCTGCGCGCTGAATGGTTATAGGGTGTTCGTATTAATACATTTAGAGTGTCCGTATTATGGACTTATATGACCTCTAGATATATGCTTATAACTTAATGAATATTTGATAACAAATATAGAAATTATATATAAGAATGCTTTGTTTTTTAATAATATAGTGTTTAATATCGATGCATATTTTATATTATTGTGAAGGTTTTAAGTTGCAATTTTTTTCACAAATTTAAAAACGTAATAAAAAAATTAGTTTATTGGATATATCAGCAATATATTGAATAATTAAAAAATAAAAAATACCTTTTTAGATTATTTAAATAATTATGAATATTTTATTCATTAAACATTTTTTTGTATGATTTATGGTTTCTTAGATACATAGAGTGTCCGTATTTGGGCACTGTCCGTATTCGGTTACTTTCCTATATTATCGATAATATTTATACTAATAATAATAATATACCATATATAAATGGTATTTTAATATCGGATGTATCTGATAAATTACTTATTATTGTCTTATATAAAAATCATTTTAATATTTAATATAATAATAATTCTAAAAATAAACATACAACTTTGTTTAATAGATCATTTAATAAAAATAATATTAACAAAATTAGAAATGTTCTAATAAATATTATTGGTTATCTATACTTGATAATGATGATATTGAATCTAGTTTTATTAATAAAATTATAAAAGTTTATCAAGATAATTGCCCATTAGTATAAAAAAAACCACTACATTTGAAAATTAAAAATGATACATAAAAAATATATTTTATATAAAAAATGTATTAATGATAACTCATTAATAAATAGATATGTTTATATTAATGTTAGAAATAAATGTACACATTATTTACGTAAAGCTAAATAAATATATCATTCTAATTTAACTTCATTAAATAACTCACATAAACTTAAATATTGAAACCACTAAATAAAATACTATATAAAACAAATAATATTTATAATATAAATTATTTTTCTAAAAATCAGTGACACGTGTACAGCTACTGCGAATAATTGTAATAAATATGCAGTAATGTTGGTATTAAGTAAGCAGCACATTTAACATCTAATAATAGATAAGTATAATTATAATATATTATAATATATTACCTCCCCTTTATTTTGTACTTTAATAAATTCCATTGAATTGATGAATATTATAAATAACATGAAATTAACATATATTAAGGACTTATATGATATTAATTATGTTCTAATACAAAATATAGTAGATATTATATCTGTTTCATTATCTATATAACACATTTTTAGTGCAGGTTACTTTCCAGATTCTCTAAAAATAGCTAAAGTAATTCCAATATATAAAAGGGAATAAAAGATAATATTTAGAATTATAGACCGATATCTATTTTTTAACCAGGATTGGATATTGTTTATCTAATTATAGACCAATATCTCAATTATCTTTTATAAGTAAAATACTGTAAAGAATAAATTCCAATCAATCAATTAATTATCTAAATACAAATTCATTATTTGTCCCTATACAAATAGTAGTAATATATAAGAACTAGGAGAATAGGAGACCTATATATGAAATTTCATAGTTCTGAAACACTACCTCTCTTATCTTATTGATTTTCTTATAAGATTGATAATAATTCTAATATAGGTAATGTTACTAGATCTTTCTGCGGATTTTGATATTATTGATGATTATATTTTAATTAACCGTCTATAGACGATATAAGCATTGCAGATATCCCTCTTGATAAACACCGAACTGGGAATTACTTATAATATTATATTTATCTTAATAATTGAGTAAATTCTAAACAAATTTCTCTGGTATTTTTAAAATTGGTATTTTAATGATATTTGTTATTTCTTTCTATCATTATATAAGTTTCTAGTAGTTTTGACCATCTTACAATATCTATAAACTATAGTAGGTTCATATAGTTTATAATAAAGAATTAAACATTTGTATACACATATATATATATATATATATATATATATATATATATATGTGTATTATATATAACATAAGGTTATGGGTAGGTTGGTTTGTACTTGAATAGAAACATTAACAAATCATGTATTTCAAGTAAGCCTACAATGTTAAGTTAAAATGCTCCAATAACTTTAAGTGTTACATTTTTGTAATTGGTTCAATAATATATTTGAGAATTAAATTCATCAAAATAAGTTGAATTTAGTAGAATTTTAACATCGGGATATAATACATTAATTCAATAATTCACTAACTGTATACACTGTATACTATACAGTATACAAATATATTGATATCAGCTATTTATTTACCATCATAATCTCGAGTTATTATCATGCAAAATAACAACTGACATTAGGTCTGGTCTGTATAATTCTACTATATTATATTATTAATAGTATTCCCCTTAATGTTACTATATTCACTTTATATTAATGAAATGGTTTGAAATATTAAAATATTATTTATTATTTTTTTTTACTTCAGTTTTAATTATATTCTATTATTGTTATTATAAATGTTAATCGTAATTAATATTTTGAGTTTCTTTAGAAAATATATAATATATATATATTATAAAATGATATATATATATATATATATATATATATATATATATATATATATATATATCATTATACATATTATAATTTTATAATTTAATGAGCGATTCTATATTATATTTCCTGCAACAATTATACTTATTGAATGCTTAAACACCTACTGTATATGGTATGTGAATATAACTTCAAATAACCGGTGATATTTGATATAATCACTAACCAAACTAGATCCCATTCATACTACCTCTTTAACTTTATATTTGATTATTACAACCATAGGGAACGAAGTGACTTGGTTCTCTATAATTACAACATTGCTACATCATTTACTACAGAAAATATCACTGAATTGCAATTGTTTTTATCTATTACTTGTCATCACATTGTAAATATAATATTTAATGAATTTCGTGTATAATAATTATAATATGAGTGCATGTAATAATTATAATAGTTATTACATTATTGTTATGATAGTTTATTGTTCTAACTATAACGGAATAGATCTGGATGCAAAGAATGGCTAAGTTACGAGTTTGTGCTACGAAGATTTGATATATTAATAAAACACGTCTAACTAGATATATATTTATTTACAAGAGGAAGTTAATATGAAATATGTCAAGGGTCGCAGGTCATATTCAATGACTATAAATAACAATACAACATCCCCCTTTGTTAGTCAAAGTCAGGTCTGTTGACATGGGGGTACATGCTAGGTTGTCATAGCGACACCGATGTAAGTATAATAATAATCAACCTCAGGACTGTGTTTTGTCGTGAGGGATACGTAGTTTGGGTGATGTGCTATTGCGCATGTCATAGGTCAAGGCGACTCGGTGGTCGGCGTTGGCGTGATGGTCGCTCGTATGCGACATCGGGTTGTGCGATGACCGGTGGGTCTTCGCTGGTAGTGTCGTCTCTACGCAAGTCTGTCAGGGTTCGTCGGAATCTTGAGCCGGTGAGATCTGAGTCTACCATGTACGAGTTCGGGACGGGTGTTCCGCATGGATAGTGCCGGGACTCCATGTGCTGTTGATGGGGTTTCTGATGAACACGCGTTGTCCACTGTTCAGTGTCGGTTTGTTTGTTCGTGCCTTGGTGTTATAGCGGTCGGATGCTTTCTTTTGTCGGTCGTTGAGCAGCTTGTCTTGTTTTGTAGATGCTGGTACTTTGGTCTTTGGTAGCGTCGTTTTGATGATCCTTCCGTATAGAAGTTCGGCTGGAGAGGGGTGGTTCCTTTCTAGGGGGGTGGCTCTCCAGAATAGTAGGGCCTTTTCTGGATCGTCGGTCTTTGTCAGGGTTCTCTTTATGGTTTGTATCTGTCGTTCAATGAATCCATTGCTTTGTGGATAGTGTGGTGAGCTGGTATTGTGCTGGAATCCCCAGCTCGCAGCGAATTGTGCGAAGGATGTTGCCGAGAATTGTGGTCCATTGTCGGAATGGAAGTGTCTCGGTATTCCGTGTTCTGAAAATATCTCCTTTAGTGTCTGGATGATACTGCTGCTGTGGGTGCTTCTTAGTTTCCTTAGGATTGGGAATTTGGTATAGATGTCGGCGACTAGCAGGTAATTTTCTTTGTTGAGCTCGAACAGATCGGCTGCAATCGCCTCCCATGGTTCTCTTGGTAATCTTCTGTTGACGAATGCTACGGGGGTCTGCCTTCTTTGGTGGGTCTGGCATTCGCTACATTCTCCTGTTAGGTCTTGTATGTCTTTGTTCATTCTTGGCCAATATATACAGGTCTTTGCGAGTAGGTTGGTCTTTACGATTCCTAGGTGTGGAATATGTAGATCTTTTAATATCTCGGGTCGTAGATGTGTAGGGATCAGTATTTGATTTCCTTTGATGATCATGCCGTTCTCTATGGTAAGCTCGTCGCGGAAAGGCCAATATTCTCGTATTGTCTGGGGGATATCTCTCCTTTCTTTGGGCCATCCTTTGATGATCATGCTGCTTAGTTCTTGAAGTTCTTTTTCTTTCTTTGTTTCGTTCTTGATTTGCATTATTCTGGGTTCACTGAAGCGGGTGTAAGATATCTGCTTGTCGAAAAGTATCTCGTTATTCTCTGGCAGTGGTTGTCGCGAGAGTGTATCTGGTAGTGGTAGGCATTTTCCGGGTATGTATTCTATGTCGATATCGTACGATTGTAGTCTGAGGAGCATTCTTTGGAGCCTAGTGGGGGCGCTCGCGATATTCTTGAGGATTATCATCGAGAGCGGCTTATGGTCTGACTGGATGGTGCACCGTTTTCCGTATATGTAAGTATGGAAACGGGTATATCCGAATACAACGGCGAGCATCTCGCGTTCTATGTTTGCGTATCTCTGTTCGCATTCGGTGAGTGATTTTGAGGCGTAGGCTATGGGCTTCCCAGATTGGGTCAGTACTGCTCCCAAGCCTCTTCCTGATGCATCTACTTGGATGACGATTTCTTTTGCGGGATCGAAGTATGTGAGTTCGCTGTCTCTGCAGATCAAGGTCTTGATGTCGTCGAATTTCTTTTCATGGGAAGATGTCCAGGTGAAGTCGGTTTCTTTCTTGAGCAGGTCTCGTATCGGCGCAGCGTGTGTGGATAAGTTTGGTACGAATGGGCTCATGTATGTGGCTATGCCCAGGAATTCTTGTAGTTGGGTCTTGTTCGTTGGTGATTTCATGTCTCTTATCGCGTCTAGTCTTGCCGGGTCTGGTTTCGCTCCAGTTTCGTTGAATATGAGACCAAAAAAGTGTATAGAGGTCTGTTTGATCGTGCACTTTTCTTTGTTGAATATGAGTCCTCCTTCTCGGGCGCGGGTCATTAAGTGGTGGAGGTTTGCGTCGTGTTCTTCTTCGTTCTTTCCGAATACAGCTATGTCGTCGGCTATACCGAGGGTTCCAGGGCAGTTTTCAATTATCATGTCCATCTTGAGTTGAAAGACGTCTTGGCTAAGGTTTAAACCGAAGGGTAGCCTCAGGAATCGGTACCTTCCGTGTGGGCTGTTGAACGTAGTCTTCAGACTGGATTCGTGGTCTAGGTGTATTGCCCAATAACCTTGGCGGGCGTCTAGTTTGCTAAATATTTTTGCACCCTTGAGTTTGTAGGATACGTCTTCCAAGTTCTTTGTCGGGTAGTGGGGTCTCATTATTGCCTTATTCAGGTCGCGTGGGTCGAGGCATATCCTTAACTTGCCTGATTGCTTCCGTGCGTATACCAGGCTTGAGACCCATTCTGTTGGTTCTGTGACTTTCTTGATCACACCGGTTTCTTCCATCTGGTCTAGTTCATCTTTAATGTCTTGTACCATCGATATCGGGGGTCTTCGCGGGGAGTGTATTACTGGGGGTACCGTGGGGTCGGTCACTATGTGGTAAGTGCCTTCGAAGTTGCCGATCCCTTCGAATCGGTCTGGGTACATGTTCTCGAGGTCGTCTGAAGTCTTGATCTTGTTCGTCTTGACGTTATTTATCGTAATAACCTTCATCTTGGTTATTGATGGTAGGCCCAGTATTATCGGACCTGGTGTCTCAGCTACATAGAAGGTAGCTCGTGTTGTCACTTTATTTAGCGTGATGTCGATATCGATTGTTCCGTAGTGGACCATCTTGTCTCCGTTGTAGATGGTCAGCGTGGTTCGGCTTGGGTTTAGGTGACCAAGCGTTGGTCGTGCGTTGTTGCAGTGCTCGGGATACATTCGAAGATACGTACGTAGTGGAAGGATGTTTCCTTCCGCGCCTGTGTCTACCTTCGCCTTCATGGTCGCGGGTAGCCCTCTCAGCGTGAAGCGTAGGACGATGTTCAGTACTCTTGTCGGGTCTGCTGCGATCTCGTCGAGTTTCAGGTCGTTGAATTTCAGATCGTCGAACGTGCGGTCGTATGAGCGGTCGTGTGTGCGGTCGGGTCCGCGATCGTATGTGCGGTCGTGTCCGCGATCGTGTTTTCGGGCGTGACCTGTGTTATTATGGTACTGGGCAGAAAGTGGTTTAGATTTTTGGCGACACACCGCAGCCCAGTGACCAATTTTGTGACAAAATCGACACTCGGACTGTGCGGCGGGGCACTGGGTACCCGTGTGTTTCAGGCCGCAATATTTACAAGTAACATAATAATTAGTAATCTTATCATTATGTGATTTATCGAGGCGATTATTAGTCTTCCGATATGCGGTCTTAGGTTTATTATCACTAAGTCTATTACTAACATGATCGATATGGGTGTTGGAGCCGGCTTTGAACTCCTTGAGCTCGCTCTGTAGTGCTTCGTAGGTACGGGCGATTTTCATGGCCTGGTCGAGTGTTAGGGTGTTGTCCTTGCAGAGTATATCTTCCCTGACTTTGTCGTGAGCGCCTCCTCTGATTATTTGCTCTATCAGGCGCGTTTCTATCTCGGTTTCATCACGGAATTTGCATTTCTTCGCTTAGAGCATGCATTTAGTCATGTATTCGTCTACTAGTTCGTCTTTGGCTTGTTTCATCTTTTCTAGTAGTAGTCTGGCCAGTCTGTAGTTAGACCTTGGCTCTAGGACCTCGCTCAGGTGGGCCCAAAATTCGATTAGAGTTTTGGTTTCATTGTTCCACGTGTTATATATTCTCAGCCCTTCTTCACCGATCCATATGAGGACGTATGTCATCCTCTCTTCGCTTTTCAATTTTGATAACGGGCCCTTGAATATTAATGTAACATATTGTTTAAATGCCATTAATTCGTGGGGTAGGTCTCCTGACCATACCATGCTCGGGGTCCTTATTCCGTCCATAATTATTATTTTTTTTAAATTTGTTAAAAAAATTTTTTTCCGTACACGTGCTTTTTTTTTAAAAAGGCTTTAAATGTCTGATTCTGGCGTTCGTTTTTTTTACCGCTGTCACCATGTTATGATAGTTTATTGTTCTATAACTATAACGGAATAGATCTGGATGCAAAGAATGGCTAAGTTACGAGTTTGTGCTACGAAGATTTGATATATTAATAAAACACGTCTAACTAGATATATATTTATTTACAAGAGGAAGTTAATATGAAATATGTCAAGGGTCGCAGGTCATATTCAATGACTATAAATAACAATACAACAATTATTATCATGCAGACTATATGCTCATAAGATTATTTAAAAAACGAATAATCATAATTTAATAATTTTACACATATATATGTATTTATTGTTGTTGATTATTTAAATAATAGTTACTAAGTTTGTTTATAAGTTTTCTTTATATATTATATATAATACTAATATATATATATATATATATATATATATATATATATATAAATATATATATAGGTTATACAGTCAAAGTTGTAGATATATCGATATATGAAATATACATATAAATGCATTTTGCATTACGTAACATAAATCTATATATCTAAATAACAACTTTGAACTAGATGTCGGCGTCACGCTCTGTTAATTGCATAGCCATATCCATATCAATGTTTGTTTTTCTGGTATTTTATATTTGTTATCGTCTGTAATCTACGCAGACTACAGCACTTCACAGAAGAATTTTTATCAGAAGAGCAGGCTGGTTTTCGCAAAGGAAGAAGCACAAGTGAACAGATTTTTAATCTCAGAGTAATTTCAGAGAAGTACTCGCAACATAATAAGCCACTATACCACGTTTTTATCGACTTTAAAAAAGCTTTCGATCGTTTTTAGCATAGTGCATTATGGTCTACAATGAAAAGATTCAATATCAACTTAAAATTAATTGAAACTATAGAAAACCTATATAGTAAGGCAGAAAGTGCTGTATATATTGATGGAAAAGTTGGAGAATGGTTCCGGACAACAACAGGAGTGAGACAAGGATGTTTACTTTCGCCGACGCTATTCAATATAATGCTTGAACAAATTATGAATGACGCTCTAGATAAACATGATGGAACAGTAAATATTGGTGGAAAGATTATAACTAACCTAAGATTCGCGGATGATATTGATGCCTTAGCCGGATCGGAAAAAGAATTACATAATTTGATAACATTAATCGATAATACTTCACGTTCTTATGGTATGGAAATAAATGGTACAAAAACGCAATTAATGACGAATTCTGAAGGTAGATTTACATATAATATTAGTATAAATAACACACCATTAAAAGTAGTTGATTCATTTAAATATCTAGGAGCGATTATTGATGACAAAGGTTCTAAAGCTGAAATTCTATCTAGAATTGGTCAAACAATCGCAGCCTTATCAAATTTAAATGTAATATGGTATGACACTTCGCTACATCTTAAAGCCAAAATTCAATTAATGCAATCTCTTGTGAATTCAATATTCTTATATGCATGCGAAACTTGGACACTAAGTAAAGATCTGCAAAAACGAATACGTGCTCTAGAGATGAGATGCCTTCGGAGATTACTAAATATTAACTATAAAGATAGAGTCACGAACGTGGAAGTTAGAAGACGGGTAACATGTCAAATCGGCCCACACTCAGAACTATTAGCAAAGGTTATTGAAAAGAAACTCAAATGGTTCGGTCACGTTATTAGGTCTGACACAATATCAAAAACAATTCTGCAAGGAACTGTTGACGGTATAAGAAGAAGAGGACGACCGAAGTTACAATGGCAAGACAATGTTGTCGAGTGGACTGGCATGGATATTGTAAAAGCAATGAGAGCGACGATGAGCAGAGAAGGATGGAGAAAAGTTATATGGAATTCAACGGCGCCCCTACGGCATCCAAATGCTATGGGATAGGTTAAAGGTTAAAGGTTAATCGTCTGTAAATTTTATTTCTTTATTTTTCTATAGAATATAGATTATAAATTCTATATATAGAAGGAATGCCATTCGGTGAGATCGACACACTATTCTTTCTGCGTCTCAGCGGGTATACCTATAGGTACTATTATTATTATTATTATTATTATTATTATTATTATTATTATTATTATTATTATTATTATTATTATTATTATTATTATTATTATTATTATTATTATTATTATTATTATTATTATTATTATTATTATTATTATTATTATTATTATTATTATTATTATTATTATTATTATTATTATTATTATTATTATTATTATTATTATTATTATTACTATGATTTTATATTTATGTTGTGATATTCAATAAGTCTTTGATTAATTAATGATATAATTGAAATCAACTTTATTATACACTTAAATATATATATATATATATATATATATATATATATATATATATATAATATATATATATTACATCTAGTATGTTACTATTTAGTAAATGTATAATAATGATAATAAAGTGTTCGGGTAAATGATTTATGAATACAAAATGATTACGTAAGTCTCGTTACTATATACACTGTAGTGACGTAACTATTACATAACACTTAAGGGTTGATTACAGCCGTCAGGTACTCGTTGTAGGTAACGCGGGCATCAGCATTAAGATCCACCCTCTTGAAGTTAGTGAAGGCTCTGTTGTATTCGTCCTCGGTCAGAGCCGGTTCCAACTTGCGGAACTGCTTCTGAAACTCTGCGTACTGAAGAACGTTGTCATTACTGTGGTCGTACATGTTGAAAAGTTGTCTGATCACCAGAGCGTAATCTTCGAGGTCAAGTAGGTCGTCCAACACGTACAGGTGAACTCAGTGAGGTCAAGGGTACCGGAATCGTCAACATCCGCTTGCTGGAACAACTGACCGGCATTATCCACGTCGTTGTCTAGACTCAGTCCTTTCAGGATGCGGGAGAACTCTTTGAGGTTGAGGATGGCGTGGTTGTCGAATAAAGAGTAGGCTCGGGTTAAAACGTCCAACTCAGCGATGTCCGCCACTGCAACTGTGATGGTGATGTGATATTGTTAAATATGTTTATTATTGCAACGTGCATCTTGTTAAGTATATAGATATATCTTATAATGATAAATACATTATAATGTTACAGATGAATCACGAATGTAGTATATAATACTGCTTTACTATTGAAGTATACTACTCTACAAGTTATTTGCAATATAATCTATATATATATATATATAATATTGACAAATATAAGTTTCAATTTATTAATTTAAATACTATATTGTGTAGTTTGTGATTTTAAATGTTATATGTGCATGGTAACTTATATGATATTTAATTACAGTTATCTAGGTGATATGACTATTAATTTGACTTAATATTATATTTACAAAGAATTCATTTATCTTAAATAAGATATCAAAATATAAGACAAAGTGTAATTTATTTGTAGTGTATTGTTCTGGACTCTATATTGTTTATATTAACTGCCTGCAAGTATACATGTATAGCTAAGTTTGATACACACACGTATTAGGACGAGGTAATTGTGTCGCGGGTTCAAGCCTCGTCCATACATTAAGTATTACAATAATATTTAGAAGTGATCTTATATAATTTTGTACAAATAAATTATCGGCTCTCGTTAAAACCATGGATGCCTTAACACGAGAGATGCTTCGAAGGGATATTAGAGCCATATTATTTTAAAACTTCATATATGTTCCTGGATGGGATGGAAGGATTCCATCAAAATATCAATAACAATAACAATATATATATATATATAGACAAATAAAATAAAATAAGAAAAGTTACTTCTTTCAATAAATGACTATTCAATTAAATTCAATATATATATATATATATATATATATAAAGTATTAGCAATCTTATATCAAATAGTACTACAATAAATCATACAAGTAGTTGTTATTAGATACGAGGAATATGTGTTTATATATATATACACTAATAATACATAATATTATATAAGGAGATATAAAATCATAGATCCAGGCACGTCGAGAATAACAACCGAGCAGTTTTTTGTGTATGCATTACTCGGTTAATGTATTACCATTATATAACGCATGCAAGCGCATGAGGTATAAGCATGCGCACACACATACGCACACACATACGCACACATACACACGAGTGTAGGTTTGACGGGTTACTATCACCCCGCTAGGTCACTACAACTTATAACACGCAGTACCGCTGGCTCTAGTGGTTGAGTGACATAGCATGTCTGTCGGGTTGTATACCTTATGGTAAAGCTAGCACCCTGGATACACGTTACTTAATACTCGTGAATATATCGGTCATATGACCTCGGGTGATCTCTATCATAAACAGTAGGGTGACTTGCATATCATATTTATACTTATATTTTTGGAAATTTAAATTTTATGAATGATATATATATTTGTATATTTATATAATTTCAATAATATCTAACTTTTTAAAATGTATACATATAGGTCTATACTACTACTATTATTATTGACTACCAACACATGCTACACATGCTACACGTAATTATTACACATGGGCGTCGTTAGATAATCAACAATTACAATAAAATGAAAACAAAGAAACGAATAACAATAAAATATAATTAAATACAATTATTTAATTAGCATGAATAACTTTCGTTTGAACAATGAAGTCGGTGTACTATATCTAATCTCATACATTACAGTTTCTCGGTTCAATCACCTATATAGCTGATACGGTGTAGGTCGATAATGTTGACCGTTGCACTATTATCATAACGAGGTACTTTTGATTAGATCTATTTAACACCTGACTAATAATAGCTTCAGCTATTCGGGAAATGCAGTGTGTATGACCTCAAGCGTAATACACAATAGCATATGCCTACAAACGTATCTAAACTCAAGCCACCACTTAAAGCTGATGCAGACATTATTGCGGTATGGTTATGTTTACACGTATAGCACGACGTTAAATAAGCTCAAGTTTGTACATCAGGTTTAGAGGTAAACTAAAATAAATAGCAGTAGATAAGTCTACTGAATACTAGCGAGTGAATTAACATTTAGTCATGGCGAAGGTAAGTTTATAACGAGAATTTCTAATTTATATAGAAATATATAACCATAGTTGGCGGTGCATATAATGTTATTAATGTGTACAGAAAATTCCTGGTGAGAAGTAATTATGAAACCGAGGGTAGTTATAGATTGATAAGTTGAAAATGATGAGTGATTGATAAGGAAGGAGAACTGGATCTATAGAGTATAATAGTATCAGTTGTAGTCATATTGAAGGAAATAGATTTATGAGAGAACCATTCAGTAAAATAAGTAACACAATTAAACATAGACATTTGAATCAGATCAGAATCACTAGAATTAGGATAATGACGTATATCATATATCTGAAGATCATCAGCATAAAGATGGTAGTTAATATTATGATTAAGAAAAATAGATTTGATAAGAGGAATATTCCTTTATATATAAATAATAAACACTATAGGACCAAGAATAAAAACTTCTGACATACCATATGTGTTAAAGGCGGAAAAAAAGAAGTTAATATTCACTAAAGTGGTTCTAGAAAATAAAGACATAAACCATCTGTGTACTGACCTCGAATACCAATGTCATTAATTCGAAGAGAAATCATATTTTGATTGATGTTATCAAGTAATAAGTATATTAGCACGATATACTACGCTTTAGTGCGAGATAGAATGGGGCTTTATTATCAAGATATGTGAGAATATGATTAATGATCGAATTAAGGGCAGTTTAGGTGCTACGATGAGGAAGATACGCACTTTGATATTTATCAACAATAGCATTGTACGTAATGTAATGAATAAGTTGGGTGGACACAATTATCTTTAAGGTCTTAAATATGGATGATAACTGGGATATTAGTTTATAACTGGATACACTAGATTGATCTAGTGTCGTTTATTTTAATTGGAATAATATATGAATGCCTTATCGATTGTGGTATAATAAATTATATAACGGATCTATGACAAATTTAAGTGGTATAAGTCCTATAAAATATGGTGATAATGAACGAAGTAGACTGAATTGAATAGGATTAAGCGGGTAATTATATTTTAAGGATGTCATCAGAGATTATCTTTCATGTATATGGATCGTAAAACATGACCAGATATTATGGGAGATATGGGTATTAAATTGAAATAGAGAAATACCGAGTTGACGTTTGGAAGTACATTGATAATACTATAACTATTTTGTTGGAAGTAATTATCAAACGAGAAACAAAGGGCTGCATATTGTTGGTCATGAAGATCATTGGTCAGGGTTTTACTTAATATGGTGACGGATAATTTGTAATATTGCTTAGAAGATATGCCATATAGGTAGTTATATAAGCCTAGTTATAACTACCGATAATATCAGTGAAGTATTGACGATTTTGTAGAGAGAAGATTTGTCTTGTAAAGTGATCTAAAAACTACAAAGGAAATAAGATCATAGTCAAGTTTAGAGGATGCATTTTATATTGTAGCTAACGAAATAGTTAATAAGTTTAATATTAAACCATTAGACTTAGAATGATTGTGGTTTATAATAGTAACCCAGCAAACCATAACAGCAGATTTAAATACTTATTAAAGAAGTTTATAAAAAAATGTTAATCAGATTTTCGAATATTCTATTTTAAATCTGCTTAAATTCAACCGATTTAAACGTTTTTAAAACATCTTTCTACTGCTTTAATAATTAAGTATTAAAGCCTGATTTAATTCTATTTAATAATCTCCGATATCTTAATATATATTTAAATCTATCTTAATAAGTATTTAAATCTGATAATATTTATTACTGATTTAAAAAGTATTTAAAGCTTCTGTTATTGTTTGCTGGGAATGGAGGGTGCATATGAAACATATCAAACAAATGAGATAATGCCAGATAAAATTATTAAAAAGTGTAGAGAAATTAGAAAGTTAAGACATAATATTGTTAATTTGATTGAATACAGATTTAACAAACATTATTTTAAAAATAGAAGAGATTTTTCAATATATTCTAAAAAGTCGATTAATATGTATCACAAAATTCATGAGCATGAAAATCAAATAAAATGGCAAGGTGATCAGATATTAGAGATATTTTAGTAGAAGAGGAAATTAAATTATAATCTGATAAAGATAAAACTAAATTAATATTATTACCATTACCTAGTGTTAGTTGAAAAACAAAAATAGTATGTTAGGTAGTACCTAAATATAAGTTAATTATTAAAGCATAATTATCATTGTTAATTTGAATATTAACATAACAAAGAATGACAGTTTAACAGGTGAGATAGATTCTAAAATAGAGAGGTTATGGATCAGTTCAAAAAACTTCATAGGATGGGTGAAGGTGTAGGTATTAAGTATAATTACAATGGTAAATAAGGAAGGAAACTGGATATGTCCAATATGTATTTCATATGAAAGAAAGATGGGATATAGGATAAAATAATCTTAAGTTCAAATGAGAATAACAGAACTAGGCTTTCACCACGACGTGATGTAGACCTGTTAGCAAGCAATAATTCAAAACCATAAGGGGTCAGTTTGAATACGAGATCAGAATTATCATTAGTTAGTCAAGTCCCAGTAATAGAATATATAGAACAATAACTATTAATATATAACAATAATATATAATAATCAATTGTGTAATAAAATCGACTTGGTTTCTTACGGATCTAGCATTACATAATTGAAAAGAATGTTGTTGGTAGAGAGAATATGTAGTCATTCAACAGATGTAACTTTATTTACGGGACCTTCAATAAATAATAATATGTTTGGGACCATTTATCAAAATCCTGGGTAGTAGGAATATAATGTTTGCATTACAGTCAATGGAATCATCACTGATGATTTATCAGTGATATATATATAGTAACTAAGTAATGTTAACTATTGTTCTATTATATGCTAATGTTAGTAGGTAATATGATCATGTGACTATGCAGGTAACACACATAAGTCATGTGACCTAACACACACGTGACATGACGTAATGCTATCGATGACCTAATCATCAATGTGTACGTCGAGATCAACACGCGAGTAAAACATGAATATTACGTCACTCGATATTTAAGTAAGTATAGGCATAAGTATTGCATATAGGCTAGAATATAAGTTATACTAACAAACCTATACATGTGTTTGTTAGTTTACATATATTACCTATAGGTTTACCTACTGCTTGTAATATTACTTTGTTGATAGATAAGTGATTAAAGAACTAAGTATACATATAGGTACGCTTAAATACATATAATAATAATAATAAAGTTTATTTATACACTTGAATAATAGTAGCAACAATTCTCTAAAGTGTAATCAAATAATGCTAACAAAAAAAAATTACAATAAAAGATATTTTTTCAGTCTTTTGCGGAATATTGAGATAGATGGAGCACTTCGTATCGACAGATATAGTTTGTTCCATACCGAGGCAGCAGAAATCTTGAACGACCTCTTAGTGATTTGTAATCGACATCGAGACTCTTCAAGTTGTATGGGATTATGCCTCGAGTATCCAGTTCTTTTCTCTGATAAATGCGTTGATAAATAGTAAGGTATTCCAGAAATAATTACTTTTTTAACTAAACATAAAAATCTATAATTAATCCTGAAAGATACCCCTAGCCATCTTAATTTATGTAAATAATAACTAGTCGAAAATCTACTAGATTATGGGAAATTAAAAATAATTTGTATACATCTACGAATAACTCGTTTAATGTTTTTTAATATATATATTGGAGCTCCAATTAAGATAATATTCCTATAATCTAATCTCGATAGAACCAAACTTTCAATAAGTCGAATAGTTGATTTTATTGATAAATATTTACGAATGATAATTAGCTGATTTACATATATATGACACATGATGTGACTGCGATAAATTATATGAAACAAATATTCCAAGTAATTTAATTTTAGATGAAGGTGTAATTAAAAGATTATCAAATATAATATCAGGAAAAACAAAATTAGAAAGATAAATATTTAAGAGCATAATTTTACTACTATTTATAAGTAAATTATTATTTAAGAGCCATTTACAAATATTATTTTCACATAACAATAATTTATCGTGGTGACAAGATTCAGCATATAGGTACGCCTACATATATATATATATATATATATATATATATATAACTTATAAGGTGTAGCGAACTACTGGGTAGAAAAAAAAGCAAAGCTTATCTAGTTCTACCCGATTAATTATTCGAGAATAGAAAATAATAATACAAATATATGATAAAAATTATAGGCAATTTGATAACCTTATACAAAACTAAAAAATAATTAAAAAGATGTAACCACATTTGAAAAATATAATTTAAATAAAAGAATGAGTGATTCAACAAAATAACAATAATTTCATACCAATATATTATTTTCATATATATATACACATACACATACACATGAATATACATATACATACATATACACATATACACACGTACACATACACACCCATACACATTCATATATATATATATATATATATATATATATATATATATATATATATATATATATATGTATATATATATATATATATATATGTATATACATACACACATGCATACATATACATATACACATACACATACACATGCACATACATATATACACGCAAACATACATGCATAAACACATATAACTCTCAACTCATCTTCACTAGCTTCCCATAATCACTGGTCCTATTTCACACTCCCTACTCGTCTCTATGTGCTCTCTCTAATGGCATCCCTACAATCCAATTCCCCACTCGACCCTATTCCTCTTACTTTACTTCGTATCCTTTCGCCATCGTTAATTGAACCCATAACAATGATCATTCATGCATCCCTTATTAAATCCATCGTACCAAAGTCTATAAAACACTCTTATATCACCCCTATTATAAAAAAAACTACCCTTAACCACTCGAACCTGTCGAGCTATCGACCCATCTCCCATCTTTCATCAATATCTAAGACCTTGGAGCGAATTGTATCTGCTCAACGTATACACTATATCACCAATTCAATTATTGATAAGTTTCAAAGTACTTACTTACCCATCGGAGCACTGAATCATCACTGAGTCTTATCATTAAAGATCTACTCATATCCCTTGACAACAAATCCCCCTGCTAACAAGGCCCCTCCGGATCACAGCATGAAGCCGTAAAGGGAGTTGCCATTTCCACAAGCCTCATGTCCTTTTGGGACATGATACATTCGATACGCATTGTTACACGCGCATCAAGAAAGTGGTTTTCTCGTATTGAGTAGTTGACTAACTAACCCACTCGGGTCCTCACCCAAGAGTGCCTTACGTACCAATTTCAATCAAAAACAATTCCGGGGATTCATTATCAATATCATCAATCAGTAGGGGCTCAATCAGGGTCGGGCTGCCGCCATTGTGCACTACGGCGCGTACTCTTGCGAAACTCATCATAGATCCATCTACCCCTTTCCAAAACTCGAACACTCATAATCATCCATACACGCTTAGACCACCCAATCGGTAAAAGCTCATCGTAACTCGTTTTCGATAAAGTCCCCCGCCAATTAAGAATACATGCACTGACTAATACATTACTCATACCGCTTTCGGCTTTAGCCCAAGACGTGATGCACTCTTTCGAGTAGTAGTTTACCTTCTCGATGTGAGGATTCTCCAGAGAGAAATTATCCGCCACAATCGAAACATCCACTACCCACACCACTCCCAAATCTGTCTTCCAGAAAACTAGATCTGGTTTTCTTAGGCCGACGATCGTTTTAATTCTTGGTTCGACCAGCACAGTGTATTCCTTCTTAACGAGTTCCTTTTCCAGATATTTCACAATTGAGTCGTGTCTTCGCAGTCTTGCATAGTGTGTTTTTGAGCAGCTTTGTAAGATATGTCCTAACGTTTCTGTGCTGTTACATGCATCACACCTGTTTGAGGATAGAGAATAATACCTTTTCATCCTAGATTTAGTTTGGCAGCTATTAAACTTCAGAGATAGAGCTCCGATGTAGGCATTACCCCGCATCAGAGATGTCCCATCCACCATCCAACTGTTAACGAATCCGAGAATCGAAGCATCCTTCATACCACGGCCATCGTACTTAGATACCAATTCCTTACCCCAAGCATCTTTCACCATCTTCAGACTAGTACATTCAATTCCCGATCTTTCAATAACGGTTGACTTTCGTAGGTCAGTGGAGAGGGTAGTGAGAGCTTTAGTTACCGGGTCCGAAGAACCCAATAACCCAGCCCTCCTATTCCCACGGAGAATCGGAATTGTATCAGTGAAGCACTGAAACCCAAATCCCCCGTTGTCGTTACTAGCGTAAAAGAAACCCATAGGAACGTCTTTCGGTAAGTTTAGCCATCTTCTAACGAATCTCCGTACAAGGTAGTCCAATTTAATCCAGGTCTGTTTATACGAAACTCCTAACACCAGAAGGTGATTAAGAGAAGGTAATAAATTGTTTAGGAGCATGAAAATTCTCTGCTGAGGTTTGAGCGGAGCATTCGTCAGATTAACTAACGCTTGTTCCAACCTCTCGTATACGTTTTCACCTCTCAATTCCAGACCGATTTCTACACCCAAGTACTTGTACGTCTCATCAATTTCCAATGCCTTGATACACTCACCGCTAGCCGTCTTAAGATAACTCTTAGGATCGCAAAACCATTTCCTGCGCTTTTGGCTGACCTTAATCGACATGGATGCCGATTTAGACGAATTCAAGTTAAGCCCCGCTTCCATCATAGATGTTTCCACCCGTGACAATAACAGTGCCGCTCCTTCTTTCGTCTGAGCCAGGAGTACAAGATCATCCGCGAACGCAAGACAGTTTAGTAACACACCTCCGACGGAGACCCCAATATCCTTGCCCAGATTCCTAAAAACATTGTCAATGACGCAATTAAAAAGTACTGGAGACATGGGGTCGCCCTGCCGTACACCTCTTCCAACCTTGATTAACCGAGAATGTTCCTTACCAATCCTTAGACGGGTACTTGAGCCCGAGTAGCAATCTGCGATATACTTTAGTAGCGGCCTAGGGACGCCACACTTCATCGCACACCTCACGATCTGCTGATGAGTAACCGTGTCAAAAGCTTTAGCGACGTCCAAGAATATTACGTTAACATCCTTGAGTGATCGCTTCGAGTCCTCTAGTATTGCCTTCAATATAAAGAGGTTCTCAGCGATTCCGTCGAATTTTCTGAATGCCTTTTGCCGGATGCTCAATCGTGACCATAGATCTAGTCGGTACGCTAAGATCTTATGGAAAAGCATCCCAACCACTGAGCCCAATGTAATGGGTCGGAAGTCCTTCGGTTGTTCTGCGTGCGAAGTCTTTGGGATCAGTACCGTGGTACCCCTCTTAAATCTTACAGGTGATATACCTACCAGAATGTAAAAGTTGAAACGAGTCGAGAGACGTTCTTTCGATAACGATTGGATCCCGGATTTCTTGATGCGATCTGGGCCAGGAGCCCCGTTGTACAGCCTACGTAAGGTTCGTTCTAATTCGTCTTCGGTAATGGGTTTGACCATCTCATAAAGAGGGTCGCATTCATCGCCCCCAACTTCAATTCTACCATTAGATACGCCTTCGAGCAACGGAGCCCAGAAAGAAGTCTGTTCATCAAGCGAACTTGACGCAGATCCTTTCTGTACCATCTTCCATGATCCTGACACCACTTTACGAAAACAAGATTTCCGGTTTTTCTTATAGAGATTCTGAATTATCGCGTACTGCTGTATACGCAGCCCAGTTCTATTCACTCTATTAGAAGATCTCTTACATAGTCTCGATTTCTTCTTACTTAGCTTAACACCCTTCTGTTCAACTGCTACTTTTACTGACACTTTGTCTTTTACCCTATTATTTTTGTTACGATGCGCCCTGTCGGCACTGGTTCCATCAGAACCTCCCTTCGGGAAGATTGAGTCTAGATCCTGTTCGATGATGTATCTTATATCAGTGGGCGGTGAACATTTCAAGTCCCATTCTCTAAGCCAAGATACTAGTCTAGGGTCTAGGTCGGCCTGAACTGAGCTGGATAAGATGACTTTCCGAAGGTCCTCATCCCATCCCACACCCGGTTCAGGAATAGTATCGCATTCCTCCGAAGAGGAATTTGACACTTCTGATCTGTATTCGCATATAGTATCCATCTCTTGAGAAATGAGGCAGTTTTTCAACTCATCCCGGAGAGCTCTGTAACCAGAGCTTTTCCGCTTACCTGAAATGCCATCGAGGGTCCTATTCTCGATGACCTTAACCAGCTCTTGATTCACGAATGCCTTAGGATTTTTGCTGATTATCTCCACTTCCAAGGTTGCCATCACCCTCATATCCTCACTCGTCCATCTTCTCCTTTTCTGGCTGGCGTTGATTTCCGCAGCACCTGACGAATGGATGTCCCTCGCATGCATTTTCCTCTTATGAAGCCCCAAGCCATTAGTAGAGGCAAACGGTTTCCTACAAATTTCGCATTCATACACGTCGCAGGCGGTTAGTCTGTCACCTACGGTTTTGGGAGCAATATGCGGTGCTCCTACCTGTTCAATATTGTTTTCTTTATCCATATTGTTTTTGTGGGTCTTTCCCAGGCATACTACATTTTACTAGTGAGTCAGCTAGGGATCCATCTTACCGATCCAGAATCCACACAGTTTTCGTTATCATTTTTCCATTTTTATTTTCCTTTTGTTAGTATGCTGGCCACATCCGAGGTCTTCATTATTGAAACAGTACAAAACAATGCGTGTATTAGCCTACTTGTCCGTACGTTAAATTTGAAGGTATCACCGAAAGTTTTACCTAGCAACGTCACCGTGTCGCGAAGGATTCGTATTGGAGGACAATCCAATTAGAATCAACTCCGGCTTGATTGCACCAGAGCCTTCATTCAGTTCAGTTTTCACCTATGTTACTTGACCTATCCAGTGCCTTTGACACTCCAAACCATGACATTCTTGATTTACGACTTAATGAAATCGGTATTCATGGTCAAGTACATAGCTGGTTTATGTCATTCTTTTCCTTAAGGTCCTCTTCTATGAAAATTAACTCATCATTTTCTACTCCTTTTATCAGCACTCAAGGCGTTCCACAAGGCTCCGTGCTTGGTCCTTTATTTTTAATTATTTATATTTTACCCATAAAATCCATATTTCGTAAATATCCTACATCCACTACAATCTCTTTGCCGACGATCTACAAATGTATACTTCTTTTCCCATTTCATGTGACTCCAATATTGTATATTTATACTCCTCTATTCAACTGTCTATTTTTAACTGCCTCAAAGAACTTACTGACTGGTTCTCCCATAATTCCCTATCACTTAATATGACCAAAACTGACACCATCATTCTCTCCAGACCTACCTACCCCCTAACCACCACCCACCCCTTTCTACTATCCATTCCTACCACACAATCCATAACAACTCTTGGTTTCACCATCAACTCCCACCTAGATTATTCTGACCACATATCTATAATGATTCGCAATGCCAACTATTTTCTTTATAACATTAGAAAATCACGCAATAAATTGACTTTTTCAATGACTAAAAGTATAATACACTCGCTAGTCTTCAGTAGACTTATATACTGCTGCTCATTTCTATGTAATCTACCCCTAAAGCTTATGCTTAAACTTGAGATGATACAACGTGCTATACGCACCCTATATAGACTGAAGTTCACTTCAATAGTTTCAATATCGGTCCTAATGCGACCACTTGGCTGGCTTAAGTTTAGGTATCTCTGAAGGTACAGACTACTATGCATCATCCATAAGGTGATACATCTTAGATCTCCCGAGTACCTATCAGACTTGATCAATATTCAGACCCTTAGTCGAGCTAGCAGGAAATGTCACACGATGAAAATTGTGCAACGCTCGACTATTTCTGCTCACTCTGAATCTGCTTTCTCTGTGGTAGCTCCAAAATAATGGAATGCTCTACCATATGATATTAGGTGTTTGAAATCCCTATCACTATTTAAATGTAAACTCTCCACGCACCTATTAACATTGTAACTTACCCTCATTTTCCTTTATTTTTATTGTACTTTATTTATTTTATTTGTGTTTCCTTCTCATGACGCCTATAACCACCACGTGATTTTGTAGTCAATCAAATATTTTAAAATAAAATAAAAAAATAAATATACACACATATGTATAGGAAATTATATATGTCACTATTATCACTATATAAGTTATATGAAATTCATATAAATAAATAGATATTGATGAATAAATATTAACAAAAATAATTGAAAGTAATTAAAAGTAAAATATAATATGTTCTAAAGAGAGTAAATGCCAAATGGAATATTTCTATATAATAGTAAAAGCTCAAGTCTTTCAAATGTTTACATTATAAAGAAAGTAATAAAATAAATAAATAATAAAAAATGTCCATTCCCGAGTAATTACTTCATCTTGTTTAAAATAAATCAAAGTAAATAAAATATAATAAATATAAGTGAGTATAAAGAACCTAAAATATTTAAAAAATATATATAGTTGGAAAATATATAAAAAATATATGTAAGATATAATATAAAATAAAGAAGAAATAAGTTATATTCAGCATTTAATACATCGAAATATAATTGTATTTTAATCTTCTAGTAAACGTATTTATATTATTGAATAATTTAAATTTGTTTTCTAGAAGATTCCATAAAAAGGACCATTGTAAGTTATGCAGAATTTTTTTATATTTAGACGGAAAGAAGGAATAACAAATTTAAAAATGTTACTTTGACTACTTACATTGTTTAATAGAGAACATATTTTTAATAATTATTGGTGTAAAATTATTAATAATTGTAAACATAAATTTTAGAGTATTTAATTTGACAATATCATTAAATTTCAAGATATTCAGTATTTTATAATATTTATCTGTATTACATCTATTTGAAATATTGAAAATATTTCTGATGTCTTTATTTTGTATAATAATTAATCTATTTAGATTATATATATGTGTGTATGTAGTAGACCATACAATATTACAATAATTTAGATGAGGTAGAAAAAATGTATTATAAATTAGTTTTAATGATTTGATGGTAAGCGAATATTTTAATTTATGTATAATTGATACAACTTTAGAAAGCTTAATCGCTATATTTTCTATATGTTTTTTCCAATTTAATTTCTCATCTATAGTGATTCCTAAAAATTAAAAATACTGTAGGTCCTGTTCCTACTCTATTAATTATATTACCATTTATATGTAAAACAAAATTATTTATATATTTGTTATCATTAAACTTATCATGAATTAAAATATAAGATGATTTATCTATGTTAATAGTTATTTTATTTTCTGATAACCATATATTTAATTATGAAGTTCATTATTCATGGTTAATTTAAGAGTATTAGCATATTTATCTTCAACAATTAAATTAGTATTGTCACTGTATAAAATAGGAATAGAATAATTTAAAAAAATATTAAATCATTTAAAATATATTAAAAAGTAAAGGACCCAAACAGAACCTTGAGGAACACCAATATTAATATTTCTAAAATCAGAATTAGTATCATTATAAATAACACATTGCATTCTATTTCCAAGATAACTTGTAAACAAATATTTTGTAACACCTCTAAAACCATAATTTTCCATTTTTGTTATCAGTAATTTATGATCTATATATCAAAGGCTTTACATAGATCGATTATATATATATACATATAGGTACGCCTATATACATATAGGTACGGATACATACATATAGGTACGGATACATACACACGTATAATGGCCACAGTGTATACATAACACTCAATATATTATGACTATAGTCTACTAATATACTCTGACTATATATAGGCATGCATGTACACCTAGCGTAAACAAATCTCAATAAATATGAATATTTGATATACAATCTTACAACGAGCCATACATTAGTACAAGTCACCCGGTCTGTAGTGAAACTTACCTTAATGATAGATAAGGTAAAGCAGCAGCAGCAGCAGATGATGATTATGTAATAGGGTATAGTTACGTAATTATGTATGTGGAGGGTTATTGTGAATGTGGAGGGTATTCGAGGTTATGTTTTCATACCAGATGAGTTTACTTTTCAATAAATAATAATATTCACATAAATTGTAATTTATATATATATATATATATATATATATATATATATGTGTGTGTGTTTTAAAGCGATATATATATATATATATATATATATTAATTAGACAATATATATTAATTCATGAATCAGATGAATTAATATAATAATATAATGAATTAAATTTAATTAATTTACTCTGGTGTTATACTAGTCATTGCCACATTTAAAATAAGTACAGTATTTAAACTACTTGAATACTTTAAATACTATAGTATAAAATATAACAATTTTTATTTACAATGTATTAGAAACAAATAGTATATAACACTGTAGTTATAATAACAATAATTTACAAATTAAAGTAAAATATAATAATATTGTGGAATATAAAATAAAATAGATTCCCAAATATTTATTTAAAAAAACTTAATTCCTTTTATCCATATATACATATATATATATATATATATATATATATATATATATATATATATGAAATAAAGTAGATCGGGGAAAGCCGAGGTCATAATACCGATGTATTCACGAGTATTAAGTAACGTGTATCCAGGGTGCTAGCGTTACCATGAGGTATACAACCCGACAGCCATGCTATGTCACTCAACCACTAGAGCTAGCGGTACTGCAGTGTATAAGTTGTAGTGACCTAGCGGGGTGATATTAACCCGTCAACCTACACTCATGTGTGTGTGTGTGCGTATGTGTGTGCGCATGCTTATACCTCATGCGCTTGCATGCGTTATATAATGGTAATACATTAACCGAGTAATGCATACACAACAAGCTGCTCGGTTGTTATTCTCGACGTGCCTGGATCTCGGATTTTATATCTCCTTATATAATATTATTAGTGCTGTAAAATTTCAAATACTTGGTTGTTCTCGAGAACTTCAAATCTTAAAATTTTGTTCTCGAGAACTTCAAATTTTTAAAAAAATATCAAGTTCTCGAGAACTTCAAATCTCTCATATTTAGGTATGTTCTCGAGAACTTAAAATCTTTTAATAATATTTTAAAATACCATAACGAAGAAAAAAATTAGATATTAATTAATTATTATTAATAATAATAAATTAATTAATAAATAATTATAATAATTAATAAATAATTATAATAATTAATAAATAATTATAATAATTAATAAATAATTATATTAATTAATAAATAATTATAATAATTATAATAATTAATAAATAATTATAATAATTAATAAATAATTATAATAATTAATAAATAATTATAATAATTAATAAATAATTATAATAATTAATAAATAATTATAATATTTAATAAATAATTATTATTAATTAATAATAATAATAATTAATTTATAAATAATTATTAATTATAATAAAATAATTAATAATTATTAAAATAATATATAATTAATTATTATTAATAATAATAATTGATAAATAATTATTAATTAATAAATTATAATTGAATAATTAACATTACATAATTATTAATTACTTGAATTATTGAATACGTTACTATTCTAATAATCATATATATATCTATATAAACCTATATAGTAAAGTTGTAAGAGGAATCCTATATACTATATACACCACAGCTTATATATATAGAAGGCTAAATATAAATATTATATTTAGACTATATATAGATATATATATACATGTATATATATATATACCATAGTGTCAAATATTTATTCAATATGTACTTGTAGACAAATATAGTTTTAAACGGTTTATGAATTAACATTTTTATATATTAGTACAGAGTAGGTACGATATGAAGAATATACGTAATAATTTTTAAATATTGTTATTAATGGATAATAAATAAAGGACACGGTGTCCTTGATAACATTATTCTATTTTAAATATATTATCATATAGGTGGCATAACTGATGATCGAATTAATAGTATCTATACAATTTAATGGATATTTTAAAATAGTTGTAAGAAA
Organism: Osedax fenrisi; assembly: GCA_964019155.1. Lineage (NCBI taxonomy): Eukaryota > Metazoa > Annelida > Polychaeta > Sabellida > Siboglinidae > Osedax > Osedax fenrisi. The sequence goes on from OZ025242.1 coordinate 35,944,232, forward strand.
CTTATTACATAATTATGTTAATCGATTGTTACCCGAACAATTACCTGACATGATACCCGGACCGAAACTAAATTTAAAATAAAGAACTGAGACCATCAAATCTTTCCAAATACCCGAAAATTTAAGATTTGAACCGAACCGAAAAAAAAAGATTTGAGATTTGATATTTGAGATTTGAAATTTTACAGCACTAAATATTATGTATTATGTATTATTAGTGTGTATATATATATATATATATATATATATATATATATATATATATATATATATTAAATTGAATTAAATTGAATAGTTATTTATTTAATGGAGTAACTTTTCTTATGTACTTTATTGTGTCTATATATATAAAGTATTGGCAATCTGATATCGAATAGTACGGCAATCAATCTAATAACTATAGTTGTTATTAGACACGCGTGGAGTTTACACGTGAATACGCTCCCAATGAAGTATGCCGTAGTAGACTGTATGATCACAGTATACTGTATTGTGTATTATGTATTGGCCCCCAGTATACCCCCCCCCAGTATACACTGTAGAGTCACATATAGGGATTGTATGTGGGGGATTGTATGTGGGGGGGACCAACCAATCAACATAAATATTATCACAAAAGTGGGGGGGGGACCAATACATAGGAGGTCCCCTTATATTTTAAAGTGGGGGGGGGGCATATCCCTCTAGCCCCCCACCCTGTTGCAGCGCCCCTATAGGGGCTAGAGTCACACAATAACAATATACGTATGTATACCAACGTACGTAATGTTACGCTGACGTATTATTATAATAGTCTGCCTAATAATACGATTATTGTATATAATTGGGGTACATTGGTTAGGAAGGACATTACCTTTGAATAGCTATACCAAACTGGTTCACCTATAAAAACGATCCCTAATCCGACTTCTTTCTTATTACCCACAAATCTATATATTCCTCCAAACCTTCATATACATGTTACTTACTTACGCTTAAGTCGCTCCACCACCCACGATACACGTTCAACTTCCGGTATACATTTCGTTATACCACATCTACCCTCCCTTAAATTCCAGAAACGCTCATTCTCCTACGTTATTCTATCTATCTGGAATGCACTCCCTTTATCTATAGATATATATACTATCCATTCAATCTCCTTTAATACTCATCTCAAGTCATATATATCCTCTATCTAATGTCATTATATTAGTATTATCTTTTATATTTCGTTCCTATTACTTCCACTTTGTTAGTTTTTTCGTTTTTTGTGGTTGTTTTTTTTAATTTTTATGATTTATTTTACGTGCATTTTCGAGGAGTGTCATCATTTATGACGGTAGGTACCTAATTAACCTTATTTCGTCAGCATCATTCATCATTCGTCAACTATAACTATATATCTATAACTAGAGCTATAACTAGAGCACGAATACTAATCAATGAACTATGAACTATGACCTATGAACTATTGATGAGCTCTGTTTCATTTAACAATCTTAATTTCGTCACTTAATTTTTAGATAAATTAAACGAAATTAATTACATATGCGTATGTGATTAGTGTATGGGCATGTATGGGCATTGCCTATAGGTTTGTATGTGTATGGGCATGTATGGGCATTGCCTATAGGTTTGTATGTGTATGGGCATGTATGGGCATTGCCTATAGGTTTGTATGTGTATGGGCATGTATGGGCATTGCCTATAGGTTTGTATGTGTATGGGCATGTATGGGCATTGCCTATAGGTTTGTATGTGTATGGGCATGTATGGGCATTGCCTATAGGTTTGTATGTGTATGGGCATGTATGGGCATTGCCTATAGGTTTGTATGTGTATGGGCATGTATGGGCATTGCCTATAGGTTTGTATGTGTATGGGCATGTATGGGCATTGCCTATAGGTTTGTATGTGTATGGGCATGTATGGGCATTGCCTATAGGTTTGTATGTGTATGGGCATGTATGGGCATTGCCTATAGGTTTGTATGTGTATGGGCATGTATGGGCATTGCCTATAGGTTTGTATGTGTATGGGCATGTATGGGCATTGCCTATAGGTTTGTATGTGTATGGGCATGTATGGGCATTGCCTATAGGTTTGTATGTGTATGGGCATGTATGGGCATTGCCTATAGGTTTGTATGTGTATGGGCATGTATGGGCATTGCCTATAGGTTTGTATGTGTATGGGCATGTATGGGCATTGCCTATAGGTTTGTATGTGTATGGGCATGTATGGGCATTGCCTATAGGTTTGTATGTGTATGGGCATGTATGGGCATTGCCTATAGGTTTGTATGTGTATGGGCATGTATGGGCATTGCCTATAGGTTTGTATGTGTATGGGCATGTATGGGCATTGCCTATAGGTTTGTATGTGTATGGGCATGTATGGGCATTGCCTATAGGTTTGTATGTGTATGGGCATGTATGGGCATTGCCTATAGGTTTGTATGTGTATGGGCATGTATGGGCATTGCCTATAGGTTTGTATGTGTATGGGCATGTATGGGCATTGCCTATAGGTTTGTATGTGTATGGGCATGTATGGGCATTGCCTATAGGTTTGTATGTGTATGGGCATGTATGGGCATTGCCTATAGGTTTGTATGTGTATGGGCATGTATGGGCATTGCCTATAGGTTTGTATGTGTATGGGCATGTATGGGCATTGCCTATAGGTTTGTATGTGTATGGGCATGTATGGGCATTGCCTATAGGTTTGTATGTGTATGGGCATGTATGGGCATTGCCTATAGGTTTGTATGTGTATGGGCATGTATGGGCATTGCCTATAGGTTTGTATGTGTATGGGCATGTATGGGCATTGCCTATAGGTTTGTATGTGTATGGGCATGTATGGGCATTGCCTATAGGTTTGTATGTGTATGGGCATGTATGGGCATATACAGTACATAACGCACTCTAATAAAACAGTAAACTGTACGCAGTTTACTAATTATTATCATTATTATAATAATATATAATATATATATCATAATTAATTTCTATATAATTTGTATGATATAATACTCAACAGCTTAACATTAAGCGATGTGGTGTTCAATATAATTAAATCGATATAAATGTAAAGATATATACAAGTAAGATATATACATAAATAAATGGCCGTATTTTAAAATCGTAAGGCCTACTTATACAACATGTGACGTATTAATTAAAGTGCAACCCACACACATAAGTGTTGTTTATTATTGTATTTTATTACTCTGTAATGACAAAAAAGTTCCTAGATATCACGTGATATGTTACTCTATTTAATGATGCTGTGATTGGCTACCTATCGTACCACGTGATGTATATTATGTGAGAGAAAGTGTATTTAGGGAGACCACACTGTTAGAAATAAATGGTATAACATTGATTAAAAAATGGTATAACCCCGTGGCGCCCTGGTATACCATTTACGGTATAACTAATTAAAAAAGTTATACCATATTTTATAAAAAGTTATACCATATTTGATATAAAGTTATACCATAGTTTATACCATATATTATATAAAGTTATACCATATATTATATAAAGTTATACCATAATTTATAAAAAGTTATACCATATTTGATATAAAGTTATACCATAATTTATTAAAATTTATACCATATATTATATAAAGTTATACCATAATTTATTAAAAGTTATACTATATTTTATTTAAAGTTATACCATCATTTATTAAAATGTATATTATATAAAGTTATATCATAATTTATTCAAAGTTATACTATATTTTATTTAAATTTATATCAGTGTTTATAATAACTTACTATTCTATATTATTAATTTATATATGGAATCGACATTTATAATGATAATTTATTTTCTAAAAACCACATATTTTGGTGTAACAATATTGTTTATTAACAGATACATTTTTAAATAAATAACGTGATACAAAATTACATAAACAATTAATGTTTGTAGGACATGTTACGTGAAACAAATAAAATTAACAATACCACTTAATAAAATACGAAATAAATTATTTTGAACGAAAACCAAACAATTATCGACACACATAATAATCATCCTCTTTTCTGATATATGCATATATCCATGTATCCATGGAGTCATTATTTCCTGCAATTAAAATTCAAATATTTATATAAGTTATATATATATATATATATATATATATATATATATATATATATATATATATATATATATATAGTATACTAGAGTATGAATAATAATATTGTATATTATATAATAGTATAAATATGTATCTTATAAGAAACTTTATACAGTTAATATCATATATGATAATACTATATAAAGTATACTTTATAATTGTATACGTTAGAATTTTAATTAGAAAAATCCAATATATTATATTAATTACTGCAGTTATATATATAATAGAGTATACTATACTTTTGAATTAGCATACGAAAAATCATAAAATAACTATAATATTAAATCTATAGTTATTAAGTAATTATTAAGTAACCTTGTCTTTATTTTCATTGTAAATTCATTTTTCAATAATTCGCAAACTCCCATCATAAAATATATGATTCCCGCATCTATTTTAGGAAATATTATATTATATATTTAATTATACACTTTATAATCTATATTTGATTAAGGAAAGAAGGATATTGATAATATTTGTACAACAGTTAACATTATTTATATATACCTATTAGTAATATTATTTAAATTTAATTACATTGTGAACTAAAAATAAAATAAATAATTGACCATATATGGATATATAGTATACTATCCATGGACTAATAAAATATAATTGCATATTTATTTTATATAGATATTTAACTAATGTTATTAATTAGATAACTAAATTACCTGTTTGATCAGTTTGCGTAGTAGCGATACCTAGTACATCAATATATTCGTCTATATATTTGTGTATATACGTTATATGCTTTATCATCCCCATCAACTCACTATTCCTCTCCGGCAGTTTTTCTAATATTTTAAATGAAATTTGAAATTCAACCTATTTTTAAAAATATAAATAGCTGAGCAAAAACCATAACAAATTCCAGAAAAGTATGTTTATATAAAGTTATTATACCGAGTTGTAATTATATCTTATTTTTAATTTGAATATCTATTATTATTGAGTATATTTCAAAGTGAATGAATAGTAGCATTTGATTGGTTGAGTAATTTGGTATTCTAGAATAACATATCATTATAGCATATCATTATTTAAATATCATAAAATATAAATTATAATTTTAGTACTAATTTTAAACTTGATTTTCTCAGAATAATTATTTTTGCTAAATTATATTACTAATAAATTCTATAACTCAGAAAATAATGCTCATAACTAGATGACATTTTCAGTATTTATAACATATTATGTTTATATTATAAAACTATAGGCATATTGATTTATTTTAATTATATCATATATATAAAATAATTTTAAATAAAAATAAAATGAAATAAATTGTTACCATTATTTGAAGACTTATATTTCCGAAAATACATAATATTTTCTTATGATGCTATAGTTTCCCATCTACAATAAGCCGTTTACAGAATTAAAATAACTTATTATTTGTAGACTAATAGACTTTTAAAAATAAATAAAAATCCCTATCTTTATACATTGAATTCTCACAAGCAGCGTACCCCCTTAATATAAATATGGATTATTAGTTATAAAAGTAATCTTATGAGCATATATAGTCTGAAGGATAATGTGTAATAACTATTATAACTATTATATGCACTCATATTATTATTAGTATTAACCTATACACGAAATTCATTAAATATTAGTTTTACAATATTATGCCAAGTAATAAATAAGAACGAGTCAGTGATATGTTCTGTAGTAAATTTTGTAGCAATGTTGTAATAATGAAAGATAAAATGAAATGTATGAATGGGGTCTACCCAGCAAACCATAACAGCAGATTTAAATACTTACTATTAAAGACGTTTATAAAGCAATTTTAATCAGATTTTCGAACATTCTGATTTAAAATATGCTTTAATACAACCGATTTCAACTTTTAAAAAAATGTTTCTACTGCTTTTATAATTAATTTAATAATTTAATAATTAAGTATTAAAGCCTGATTTAATTCTGATTTAATAATCTCCGATATCTTAAGATATATTTAAATCTGTCTTAATAATCTGTCAACATTTATTACTGCTTTAATAAGTACCTATTTAAATCTGCTGTTATGGTTTGCTGGGTATACCCTATAGTTAGTTAGGTAAGTTGTTATATAAAATATCATAGATTATTTGAGGTTATATTCAGATACCAGATACCAGTTACAGTATGTGTTTAAGCATTCAATAAGTATAATTGTTGCAGGAAATATAATATAGAATCGCTTATTTCAATATAAAATTATAATATTTAAAATGATATATATCTTTTTATAAAATATAACCTCACAAATATTATTCACGATTAACATGTATAACTACAAGAAAATTCTATAATAATAGAAAGAAAATTACAAATATATGTTATATAGAATATATACAAACCTACCTATCATTAAAATACCACTTTTTAAAGTACACGATTAATTTGTTTAAGATATTAATCTATTATTAAGATACATATAATATAATAGGTAATTTCCAGTTATCTTTTATCATAACAGTTAATACACTTAGCACGATCGTTAACTTAGAAACAATTTAATATAAATTTCAATAATATAAATAAAATTGTTTGTATTGATATACAAAATATTGTGACACTATTTGACACTAGGTTACATTACTATCTACACTATATGGGGTATCCTAAATACGGTTTAGGGATATTAGCTTTTTATTAATGTAATAAACGTGAATTCTTAGTATTTAATATTAATGTTATCAACATATAACGTCCCTCGAGTAAGCTATTTAGGCATCATTATTTTCTTGATATATATTATTAATTTTTACAATTTTTGCAGATTACACTACTTTATTCTTAGAAAAAGTTAATATTAGATAATTAAAATCAATACAAATCTTGAGTTAAACTTAAGGACAAGTATGATTTTAATTGTAAAGAAATAATTATGGTAAATATGTCTACTAACGACTGTAATATTTAATACATTTTTTAATTTTTTTAAATAATAATACAATATATTATTACTAAACATATAGTAGATATAATTCATTATAACATCATTTCTGATGACTTACACATTTTCACTTTTTGTCTACCTGTTTTTGATATCGACATACTTAATCTTTCATTTGCAAACTTTATTAATGATCTGGTGGTCCGTCTTCTGTAACTATCTTTCTTTAAATATTACTCAAATATATTTTATAGATCGCTTTCTTCAATTACTCTCACTCATCCATTCCTTCTCACACATCATGTAAATCATCACTATATTATATTCTCGATTGTACCATTAACACATTAACAGCCGCATAAATATGAATAACACACTTTATTATTCATTCCTATATATATCAAATACTGTCCGTACTGATAATTATTTCCGGTATAATATAGGCAAGGATCTTTCTAAGCTAACATTTGCTAAAACTATAGCACCAGTATACTTTCACTATTTCCGCTCCAATGTATTGGAACATTTATCCGGATAATTTAAGGACTATATCATATTTAGTTACATTAAAATGTCGACATTATTCCAATATGTTATAATTATAATTTATTCTTTAAAATATATTATTCGTTTATTTTTATTTTATTAAATTAATATAACGCCAATTTTTATAGAAATATATTGTTTTTTTGAGTCAATAAACAATTGTATTATTAATTATTAATTATTATATATATACGTTTATTTCAGGATACATCTATTTTAAGGTTAAATATATTCTACAATATATCCTACAATATATTATTAAAATAGAAGACTAATCACCATATTTAAGGTTAAAAGATAAACTCCAATATCAATGTTGAAGATTAAACTATATACTTAATGACTTAAATGATAAACTACGCACTCTTACCTGACTCTCTCTTTGACAATTGTAACTCGGCTGTTTCGAATTCTCTTGAATTATTTGCACCTATCACTGAATTCCCTTTGTTTAGTAATGAGCTAGTTAATCTACGTCGTTCACTTAGACGACTTCAAACAAAATACCAATCGACCAACCTTGATGCTGATCTTAAAGCCTTCAAAGTATCTCGCTCAATGTATGAAACTTCTCTCCTATAAATCATCCTACTTTACTGGTAAGCTTAATAACTTTGGTATGTCCTCTAAACAAGCATTTAAACTTTCATTTAAATTGATTGGTCGAGATCTTGATAGACGTCTTCCCAGTCAACCAGACTCGTTTATGTGCACTGCCTAGGCAGTGAAAAATCTTTCCAGTTTCTAAACGAAAGATTTCTTTAGTAATTGATTCTCTCCCTCGATTTGACCCCGCACTTTTTGATGTAACACATATTACCTCTACTAACAACTAGTCATGCTTTACACTTCCATCTCAGACAGTAGTACTCTCGTTACTGAATTCTCTAAAATCTCACTCTCCATTAGATCCTGTCCCATTATGCCTATTTCACTCCATCTCTCTTATATCATCGGTTTTATTACAGATATAATCAATTTGTCTCTTATCACTTCTGTTGTACCACAATCGATGAAATACTCGTATACAACACCATTACTCAAGAAACAGACTTTAGATCAGTCCAACTTAGCTAACTACATACCAATATCCCAACTCTCATCCATGTCAAAGACTTTGGAACGAGTTGTCTCTTCACAGCTAATACAGTATATTACCTCCAATAATATTGTTGATTGTTTTCAAAGAGCTTATCTCCCTTGCCGAGGCATCGAGACAGCCCTAAATCTTATTATTAGTGAAATTATCTTATCCCTCGATGCCAAAAGTCCTTGTTATCTTGTTGTGTTAGATTTACCGTGTGACTTTGACTCTCTTCATCTTCAAATTCTTTAATTTCGTTTACGTGAGATTGATATTAACGGTCAAGTTATTAACTGGTTCAATCATTTGTATCAAAAAGATCTTCGTCTGTAAAAATTAATTCTTCGTTATCTGTACCTTTTGTTCATTCATGTGGTGTTCAACAAGGCTATGTCATTGGTCCCATTATATTCATAATTTATATATTACCTATTAAATTAATATTTCTCAAATTTCCTCACATACAATATCATCTTTATACTGATGATCTCCAAATATACACGTCCTTCCCGCCTTCCCGCCTTTCAGCGATCCTAAATCCATTCAGTTATCAATTTACAACTGCATTACTGAATTAACTAAATGGTTTGCTAATAACTCACTTTCACTAAATATTTCTAAAACTGATACTATTATTTTATCTCGTCCAAGTTCTCCTTTAAATATAACACATCCGTTTTTACTCTCCCTTCCCACTTCCCAATCAGTAACTACACTCGGTATTACTTTCGACACTCATTTCAATGTCACAGCGCAAATAGTAAATATTATACGTACTGCTAACTACTACCTATACAACATTATAAATACGCGTAATAAGCTAACTTTTAATGTAACCAAGTGCCTTATTTATGCTCTTGTGTTCAGTAGACTTCGGTATTGCTGTTCCTTATTTACTACCTTACCCCTTCATTTATTGCACAGACTTGAAACTATTCAGCGTCGTGCAGTAAAAATACTCTATAAACTTGATCATCGAATAATTGTTTCCATTTATTCTCTGATGCATTCTTTTGAATGGTTAAAGTTCCGGCTAGTTTGCAAGTTCCCCCTCCTTTGTATAACGCATCGAGCCATTTATCGAGCCAGCTCTGAATATCTCGCTTATGTCATTACTTTACGATCGGACAATCGACCTCGTCGTGTTGGCTGGAATGATGCTCCATCAACCGATCACTACGACAGTATACGCCGAATCGGCATTTGCAGTCGTAGCTCCAAAGTGTTGGAATGCATTGTCAGCTCACATCAGATCAACTGACTCTGAACCTTTGTTTAAACATAAAGTATATAATTACTTTATTTCTTTATAACTGTATTATTTAATATTGTTCTTGTTCTTTTATATATATATTGTTCTTGTTATTGTTCTTATTTATATATGTTCAAATTGTTATTACCTTCATTATTATTGTCTTATATGACGCCGATAAACATATGATGTTTTATAGTCACTAAACTATTTAATAATATAGTTAATTACCTATAAGTACAATATACTATATATATATATATATATAGTATATTGGTTCTATGCAGTATTACAGTTCTATACGGTATTACTATATTACAATACTAATATACTAAAGTGCCGATAGGTAGCGCTGTATTAGCCGGATATTGTGTGACTCACGTGTCATGCCAACTTGGCGATATACTGCTGCTGCCTATAGGCAATGCATTCGTGTTAATCCATGCATGACAGGTGAATCATTCAACCAATGGTGTAACCTCCCTGGTGTAACTCAATGACGTCATACATATATATATATATATATATATATCAAATAAACTCGCAATATATAGTATTTATATATATATATGTGTGTGTGTGTGCGACGCTGTACGCGCGCGCCCGTATGTGTGTGTGAAATATGCACCTCGAAAGTGTTTGCATACGTATTAACGTTCACGGGATTAATGCACATTAATCTTATCAATAACTTACGGTTAGCGGCATGCGCGCTACGACATAATACAATAAGCGGCTAAGTGATAATTCTGGGGGCTGGCGGAGGCCCCGCCCCCCACCGCCGCAGCGCGCGATAAATCGATCAGTGAAATCTGCATCACAATAGTTGCCCACCGGCCGTAGTTTTACTTTCTCGTGCCCAGAATGCAACTCGTGAACGAGCGCCACCTATGTTCCGAGCTACGGTGATTGAGCGCGCGCTACTAGTCACGTGCCACTAGCGCCACCGCGCGGCGTCGGTTGCTATTACTCGTGTCGGGTAATACGGACATAGACGCTAGATAGCCGCTAGATAGCCGGACGGAGAAGAGCATGCCCACCGTACACCTAGGACGATACTATCATCATAGCCGTACGCAGGTCAGTAAACATCTCAGTCGTATGCGGGGGGTAGTACCGCGGTAACCTTTGACCTATCTATAACTACGTATTATTAGCGTTATTAATATATATATATATATTTATATATATATATATATATATATATAATTATATATATACGTTAGTATGTTTGCGTGCTTATATGAATACTTGAAAACATTTATAAATTAGCTTTCTTAACTATTATATTAAAAGTCTTTAACCTAAAATATAATGATAGCTGCATCGGCATATAATGTTGTTGACATAACTATAACTGTATGCACGTGTGCGGTGAACTGCACATATTTGTAATCATGATACTATTTTACTTAATATATTTAATTATATTATATTATTATAATATAAATTAGCTTTATTATAATAATACTATAGTTTTTAAGGGGAGAAGCGTTCGTTTCATTTTGTTTTCAAAAATATGTTACTTTAATATTAAAATGTAATCCTTTATCTTTAAAATGATGTATACTATTTCGTTCATGACTCATGAATCATGAGTAACTGACATAAGTTTATATAGCTTTATAAACATAATCCTGTACAACACATAATACAAATTATTATGTAATATTTATTACATACAAAACTTTAAAAGATATATTTCAGTGATTGTTTTACAATATGATGTTTGAAAAGTTCTGAAACCTCTGGAACCGTTCGATAAATATTTATAAAATTTTCATATTTTATAAATAATATATAGATCATGTTATATGGGTACTCTTGAAAATAAAAATATATTTCTTTGATTTATTTATAATAAACACTATAACTTGTTTAGTCAACAATATTTAGTTTTTATTATAAATGTATCAAAGAAAAATATATTTATATTTTCAAAAGTACTTATATAATATCATCTCTATATTATTTATAAACTTGGAAAATGTTATAAATATTTACCTTCCAAACATAATTAATCGTGTAAAAATACTGAGCTTCTAAAGTTGTATCTGTAATAAATATTATGTAATAGTGTATATTATGTGTTGCATAATTGTATATTCAAAGATAATGCACGTATAATTACTCTTTAAATACATATTATACATAATTTTAAAATTATGTTTTAAAGTAAAATAATATTTGAAAAAAAGGTACATTTATACAATATAATATAAAAATATCAGGAGTGTTTCTGTCATGCTACACAGTATAGTCATGCGGTCACATTCATACACTTATTTACAATAATACCATTTACATAACTATTTAATCGTATTTCGTAGATAACAAAGGGTTTCCCGAAACTTAAATATTTAAACAATATATATATATATACACTTATAGCAAAGGGTTTTGCTTATAGTGTGTAATATTTTATTAATGCATAATAGTGAGTCGTTTAATTGTTATATACACATTTATTGTTCAACAAAATAATTATTACAACATTATTAATTTTATAAGTAAAATTATATTATTTTATAAAATATTCTCTATTTTAAAATCTTTATTATATTATAACTAATTCAAAATTAGTAATCAATTATTATTTTAATTTTATATTTAAAATAATATTCTTAATTATATAAATAAAGTACCATTTTAAAATTGAAACTGTATTGAATAGTAAATATCTCTTTTCCAATTTTATAGTACCTAACTCAAGTTAAGTAAACTAGATATGGTATTACATAGACAAACAATGACATCATAATTAAATTGACAATTAAAATGATACAATTGGAAATCATGTTTAGTTAATTGCTTGGACATATAACAATTTTACATTTATTAAATATTATCTATATTTAAAACATTTAAAATTGTATTAATATATTATTTATTAATTCTAATAATTTAAATTATAAATACAACAGATAAATAATTCTATAATATTTTATGAAATTCTATTATTTATGAAAACCCTTTAGTGAGTTTTCTCACGAAATCCTTTAGTATAATAAGTGCGAGACTAAGTTGGTTGTAATGTATTCTACCAAACCCTTTAGTTTGAGGAAGAGCATAACTAAAGGGTTCCAAACACTTTAGTAGATAGTCGACCTAAACCCTTTAGTCCGAATAAAGGCTAAGCTAAAGGTTCCCAAACCCTTTGTTTAAAATTTAAACTTTAAACGGACATCGATTAATTCACATAAACTAAAGGGTTTTTGTTAACAGTTAAGAGTGAATTACTCTAAGTTTCCTTTAACAACCAGAATAACTTTAAATGTATCCCTAAGTAATCCTGACATAACAATGGCTATTTCTAGCCCATATATAATAACTAACGGATACATCGTAATACAAACCCTTATGTAAGCATACGTCTCATTATTTCATTTATTTAATGGAATAATAATTATTATAATTTATTAGAAATTGTTCTTTTATTGTTATGATAAACTAAATAAATATGAATATATTTAGCATTCTCGTATCTCCAAAAGAGCTTCAAAATAAGATATTCATCTCAAGTGTTATCTTATCTATTGGTATATCATGGGTATATCATGGGTATAACATGTGTATATCATGGGTATAACATGGGTATAACATGGGTATATCACGGGTATATCATGGGTATATCATGGGTATAACATGGGTATATCATGGGTATAACATGGGTATATCACGGGTATATCATGCGTATATCATGGGTATATCATGTGTATATCATGAGTATATCATGGGTATATCATGGGTATAACATGGGTATATCATGGGTTTATCATGGGTATATCATGGGTATATCATGGGTTTATCATGGGTATATCATGGGTATATCATGGGTATATCATTGGTATATCATGGGTATATCATGGGTATATCATGGGTATAACATGGGTATATCATGGGTTTATCATGGGTATAACATGGGTATAACATGGGTATATCATGGGTATATCATGGGTATATCATGGGTATAACATGGGTATATCATGGGTATAACATGGCTATATTATGGGTATATCATGGGTATATCATGGGTATAACATGGGTATAATATGGGTATATCATGAGTATATCATGGGTATATTATGGATATATCATGGGTATATCATGGGTATATCATGGGTATAACACGGGTATATCATGGGTATATCATGGGTATATCATGGGTATATCATGGGTATATCATGGGTATATCATGGGTATATCATGGGTATATCATGGGTATAACATGGGTATAATATGGGTATATCATGAGTATATCACGGGTATATTATGGATATATCACGGGTATATCATGGGTATATCATGGGTATATCATGGGTATATCATGGGTATAACATGGGTATAACATGGGTATATCATGGGTATAACATGGGTATAACATGGGTATATCATGGGTATATCATGGGTATAACATGGGTATATCATGGGTATAACATGGGTATATCACGGGTATATCACGGGTATATCACGGGTATATCATGGGTATATCATGGGTATAACATGGGTATAACATGGGTATATCATGGGTATAACATGGGTATAACATGGGTATATCATGGGTATATCATGGGTATATCATGGATATAACATGGGTATAACATGGGTATATCATGGGTACATCATGGGTATATCATGGGTATAACATGGGTATATCATGGGTATATCATGGGTATAACATGGGTATATCATGGGTATAACATGGGTATATCATGGGTACATAACGGATTAATTAGATACCAAGGATGTACTAATAACTATGCTAGTTTATCAAATCGCTATTACATAGTTACCATGGTTACCTATCACGTGTTACCTATCACGTGTTACCTAACACGTGATCTGTGGTTATAACTAGCACGCTTATGACTATTCCGTTAGGCCATTGATAACTAACACAATACGGATATTATCATATTACCATATCCGACTGCTATATGTATACATTACATATTATCATTAATTATTTTAAATATGATTTCACATTATGCTATACATATAGGTATAGTCTATAGTATAAACTCTATACGGTATAGTTATACAGTGTATTAATAACAATAACAATATTAATCAACACTTTCGTAATAATGCTTTAGGACACGGATAAGATTATATATATATATTTTTTTTAACTGCCTGTGTGGCTCAGTGGCTAAGGCGTCAGACACACAAGCAGTAGGACACGGGTTCGACCCTCGTCCGGACCATTAATTAATTTTATAAAATGGGTCTTAAAATATTATTTAGAAGTGATCTTATATAATTGTGTATAAAAAAATGATCGGCTCTCGTTAAAACCATGAGAGCGGCTTCGAAGGGACATTAGAGCCATATATGGTTATAAGTGAAAACGTCATCTAAGTTCCTGGATGGAATGAAATGACTCCACCAAATAAAAATAACAATAACAATAACAATATAACATTTAGTAGCTAGTGAACTATTTCACTGAAATTTATATAGTATACAACACAGTGTAGTACACACACACATATATATATATATATATATATATATATATACATGTATAATATGTATGTATATCATGTATTATTTAACCTAACTACTAATAATACTATATACGTTACTACATTATTAATCCCATCAATATAATATATAAAACACATAATCGTATCCATTGTAAATAGTAATAAATATTAATCTTACATACAAGTAAAATAGATGTTACTTGTATTTATTAATGTTTACAATGAATAGTGTGTGTAGCAAATATTAATGTAAATGATGCTCAAATCTAAAGCTTGATGCAGTCTCAGTCTCAGTTACCTAGAGTCTCAACTCGGTTCGAGCTCGTTTTGCTAGAGTCTCGTTCGGCTCGGGATCGTTTGGCTAAATTCTCAGCTCGGCTCGAGCTCGTTTTTTCTCTGAAAATGAAAGTCTCGGCTCGGCATCAAAAACCAAAAGTCTCGGATCGGCATCAAAAGCTCGGCATCATTTACATTACTAGTAGCAACTAAGAATATTTAATTCCCCACTTAATATTATATATTGTATTGTGGCCCACATAATTTGGGTGTAAATATACCTATATATAGGCAATAGTATTTTCAAAAAGAACAGACGAATAATAAGTAGTAACATATGAAGTACACATCCCATAAAATGTTTTTGTTTTTGTCCGTATTTTAACTCTTAAAAGCCTGCCGTTTTACACGATTTTTGACATTTTACATGCTAGAAATTTAAAACATAATTATAAGTTAATATATGATATATAAATTAATTTTCATTTAGATATAAAATTTTATTTACATTTGTTTTACAAAAAAAATAATTGTTTATATAAATATTAATTAATTTGTAAGTATAGTCTTTACATTAGTCCTTACATTATAATGTCCGTATTTTACACAGACTAAATATCCGTGTTTTACATGGACAAATGTCCGTGTATTACACCACCATAAATCAATATATATATATACAAATAAATAATATAGTTTAATTTAACTTGTTGTAGAATAGTATTAATTATACTCTTTATTATAGAGTATTTAAATAAATAAAATATAATATAATACAAAATATAAAAAATGTTAGTATTGATCGTGTATATCACATATTAAATGTCCGTGTTTTACACAGACCAGATATACGTATTTTACATGGGAAAATCACAATAAAACACATTTAAATATTAACATTCACCTAATATCTCTGACTTACTGTACATGTTACCTGTTACCTAATTGGTTTAGGTACTTCCATCAACTTCTGTATGTAAGTTTTCGGACGTGCTTCAAGTGTATGTATTTTATATTATATCGATTTAATCTAGTATACTAATGTAAATTAATTATCAATTATTATTTGAATTTTATATTGAAGTTAATATTATGAATTTAAAAAATAAAATTACTATTTTACATCATAAATTATTTGAGTATCTATGGTTTTTTTTAAATCATCATAATTGAATGTATGTGTCAACTTAAACAACAATTATAATCATAATTATATAGATAAGTAAAATAATACTATTTGAAATAATGTTATAATTATTTCTAAATATTGAACATTGAAACATTGTATTTAGTATTATTATTAAATTCATGATTAAAATATATACGTTATGTAATGCTATAATATATATTGTTATATGTAGGGGAAAGTCTCCGATTACCGACCCCTAAATGATTATTTGTAATAACTTATTCAATAATAAATATATTTATTTGAAAGTTTATAATTAGGGTAATATTATGGCAATGAATAATGTGGCTATTTTAAATTTGTTATAAAATTATATTTACAAGAATAAACAGGGGATCGGTAATCGGATACATGTACCTAATACCGACCCCCTTCTCCTATTACCGACACCTAACATAATCGTGGTATAGATAATTGTAGTATTATAATATACAATAAAAATAGTAGATATTCATAAATATAATTAATTATAACATGCATGAAATTTATTTATTATTGAATTTATGTTTTAATAGTAATATTAAATTTAAATTTAAACTTTCTAATAATTATATTAAAATAGTGTATATTATTATTTAATATTTATTTTTAATCAGTATGTATATAATCAAATGGAATCATGAATCATAAATCTATATCAATGATACACAAACAACTTACGACATATTTTAAAGTAAAATACTGATATATTTTGATTGGATATTATAAATCACATGGGGTCGGTATTAGGATAATTTAGGGGGTCGGTATTAGGAAAATTATATGGGTTGCTATAATTAAGATATATTGGTTAATAGTTATTCAAATTTAATTATTTTTATAAATGTCATAAATATTTTATTGATCTACAATATTATGCGCAGTATTAAGTTTTCTTTTAATTAATAAAGTATACTTTATAATAAATATATTTACAATGATTTAAAAAAATGTATTATTCAAATATTTAAAAAGTAAAAACATATTATTACATTTTATGAAATAACAATTGTAGTATTGAATATTTTTTAAAACAAAATACTTATTCATATTTATCATGTAAATTACTAACAGTTCATGTATATATAATTTTTTGATATAACTTATAGTTACTGAGATACGATAGGGGGTCAGTAATCGGGGACTTCCCCTAAGTCATTACAAGTTCAATAATAATACGAGCAGCTCCCCGCTAATCCATATAGACTTATAAGCATATCAATAATATAAAATGTTCTTCGGAATATATAGTATAAAGAACGTTTATTAAAAAACGCGTATTATAGTGACAAAATGTCCGTGTAATACACTGGTTCTATAGAAGCCATGGCTATATATGCATATACTTATGTAGGGTTGTGTAATACACGGATATGTTGTCAGTGTAATACACACAAATGTAGGCTGGGCTGTATATACATGGCTATATAATAGTAATCTAGTGTTACATTTAACTGATTAAAGTTAAGTGTTAAAACTTAATAAGTATTATAAATATGGTCTTTAAAAATGATTTATAACAAATTAAAAATGAATAAAATACAATGAATGTACATCGCGTGATGTAATTAATGTAAATAATATCGACACATACATAATGATGTTTGTAACATCATTAATGATGTTCATTAATGGAGATAGTAGTCAAGGGGTGGGAAATATAGCGGCTTAATTATAAGTTAGTAAGAGCAATACAACAAAGTAAATTAAACACTTAATGTACCTATAAAATACTTATGAATATATGAATATATTAATTTTTAATAAAATAGATTTTATTTTAATAAGACAAATCTTACAATCGTAAAAATAAAGAAATCATTGAATATAATTTTGATATTATCGTGAAGTAATATTAAAATCTTTAAAAATTAATTTGAATTTTTATATAATTAAACTTGTAAGTATACCTACCTTCAATTATATACCCGTTGGTGTATATACCAGCGTTAGAATCCTCTCCATTTAGGTTAATTTTGAATATATATTAAAATAGGGAATAATAGTATATTTGATCAATTAACGGAATACAATAAGTACCAACGATGTAACCAACGATTTAACCAATGATGTAACCAATGATGTAACCAATGATGTAACCAATGATGTAACCAATGATGTAACCAATGATGTAACCAATGATGTAACCAATGATGTAACCAATGATGTAACCAATGATGTAACCAATGATGTAACCCATGATGTAACCAATGATGTAACCCATGATGTAACCAATGATGTAACCAATGATGTAACCAATGATGTAACCAATGGTAACGATTTCACACATGCGCGTGTGCAGTGAATCAAATGTATCACAGCCTATGATACATAGTATGTATTACATACTATAGTACAATGTACTAAGTACATACAATAGCATACGATACAATAGCCTGTATACCTGAGGTGTCACCATGCTATAGATGGTAATCACTAGCTTTATTCATACGGAATGATTATATTTCTGGAATATATGCGGAAGTTCAGATATTATCACAATCTACTACTATTAAGTATATATATATATATATATATATATATATATATATATATATATATACATAATACACTTTATGTATATGTTATTCTCATTTGTTTTGTATATATATTTTTATTATTATTCTATTTTGATGGAGTCCTTTCATGAATTTAGATGAAGTTTTCACCTATAACCATATGGTTCTAATGTCCTTTCGAAGCCGCTCTCATGTTAAGGCATCCGTGGTTTTAACGAGAGCCGATCATTTAAATGTATACTCAATTTAATAGATGTAATATGTTTACACAATTATATAAGATCACTTGAACCCGTGTCCTACTGCTTGTGTATCTGACGCCTTAGCCAACTGAGCCACACAAGCAGTTGTAAATATATATATATATATATATATATATATATATATATATATATATATGTGATTTAAACATAACGCCTACTATATCTTACCAATTATAATCACAATACTTGTTTTGTATAGCCAGCTAGTACTCTATAATTCATGTGTTCAAGGCTATCTATCTATAGGTTGAGAACACATTCGCCTACCCGTATAGACATGTAGGGACATACTCGATATGACGGATGGTGTCTAGAACCCCTCACTATAGTCATATATATACAGCTATATTAATCTACAGCTATAGTTATATACAGCTATAGTTATATATATATATATATATAGATTCATCGAAACTGGTTTTGACTTGACGACACGACATACGTTGATATAGTGCATGCATGAAGTAAACAGCAATACTATATAGCGCATGGGTTCATGGGTATACAATTCTATAGCCCATGGTATCATGGGTAGCCTTAGACTTCTATAGCCTATATAGCTCAGCGACTGCGGGAACCTTATCAACTTTCGTGTGTACACATATGCCACCTTATAGGTAATTATTTTCTATATTACGTATACATAGAATCGGTTTATACGTTATTCATTGTTATATTGTATTGTTACACCACATTGTTATATTGTATTGTTGTTACTGGGTGCCACTCTTGAGTATTATTTACATGGGTATTCTCGTGCTAAGTATCGGGCATAAATAAATGTGTATAATTGTTTTAAAGTTAATCATAATAATAATGATAATAATAGCATTACCTTAAATTGTATTATGTCGCGTATATGTATTATTGATTGATTGATTTATTGATTGATTGATCGATCGCTTATTTGTACATAACAAATTCAACTATTACGCAAGATTATAATATGACGTAACACATAGAATAATTATAAATTAGTAATAAACACGATATATATTGTTAGTGACAATATATATACGTATACACGTATATATCATCGATATAAAGAAAGTGGATAAGCAATTGACGCACGCAATGCATGTAAAAGATAGACACGTGAATGACACTTTTATCGATAACTTTACAAAATGGTATCAGTGATTTTGATTGGATATTAGTCATATTATATATGTCAAATATCAAAACAGTAGTCTTTTCGTCGAAATAGATTTAAGTGACTTCTATCTATATCAATGGATTTAAATTATAAATATCAATAAAATCAATAAAATAGTATTATATCTTCAATTTAAATACACAAAATTACGAGGAATGTTGATATTATGTATTTTAAATATATAATTTTATTTTTAGTATAGATAGTATATTAAAATTGGTAGTGATTATCAATATATATATGATAAATACATATTATTATAAATAAAAAGTAGTGGGCCAGATAGTGGGTTTCGACTGCAGCGCTCGTAGCGGATAGTGCCATACACTACAGTCAATTGCTTATCCACTTTCTTTATATCGATGGTATATATACGTGACAATAAATAAAGGATAATCAATACATACACATACATACATACACACATATATACAAATACACACACACATACACACGCACATACACACACATACCTACACATACACATACACACACACATACACAATACACTAATACACGCTCTATATGTATGGGTACCTTACCCAACCATTTATATATAAATTAAAAATACTATTATATAATATATGCAAATATGCAATTATATGCATATATGCAAAGATATTATTGGACCTTAATGTATCATAAATTTTGCTTGGATGTTTTATAAGTGAGACTTCTCAGTAAGTGAGAGCTGTCAGTAAGTTAGTCATATATATCCAGATCATAGGATATATATGCAATATTGCATGCAAGACATGGCATATGCCTTTATATTATAATATATATTATGTGGTAAATATGATAGACAGTAGCAAGACCTCCTATAACCTCGATGGTTATAGGAGGTCTTGCTACTGTGTATACAGCGATGTTGACACCATGTCACATAGTCACATTGTCACAGTGTCATGTGTCACATACACCGCGGTAATCAGTAACACCGTTTATACATATCTAAGTGGTCATTTTAGTATATTATTTTTTAGATTTACTTTTAATTTAATTTTCTGATTCACTAAATCCATCAGGCTAAGATTTAACTTGGGGTAACCTAGTAATTGTATATAAATGCGTGCATTCTATGATGTACTATACCCATTCAATGTAATAATAGTGTACAAATATGACCACGTGACTAATTAGTAACTTCTACACATGCGTAGTAACTACAAGCCACTGTTAATCTTGCGCATGACCGCACACAGATAAAGACGTACAGACACGATGAACTTCAATTCCTACGATCTAAATCACTTCACCACCAGCCGACGTAAGAACATCGACCTCTCGCTACGACCTTGTCGACTTCCGGTCCTCTCTCCATCCGCTAGACGTCGTCCGGCCCCCTTCCGCTGCCGAGTGGTACCCTCGCCCCCACTAAGAGCCTCCCCGCAGCCCCTACTACCACCATTCTTCCACCGGTTGCCCTCTATACCGCGGAGTAGCGATACGATGACCTTGGGAACTTC
This sequence comes from Osedax fenrisi, assembly GCA_964019155.1. Classification (NCBI taxonomy): domain Eukaryota; kingdom Metazoa; phylum Annelida; class Polychaeta; order Sabellida; family Siboglinidae; genus Osedax; species Osedax fenrisi. The sequence continues at coordinate 35,966,493 of OZ025242.1, forward strand.
GGCAATTACGCCGAACCGACAGCTGCTGCGCGTAGCGGGCGTTTTCGACGGCGGTTATTGCGGGCGTCGACGTAAACCTCGCGACAGGTCAAAGTTGACGGCCGTCACTCACTTCGGAGACGTGTTACCGCGGACAGTGCTGACGCATTCCGACATCGTTCCCATTGTGATAACCGGATACTCGCGCAGGAAACGTATCACTACTATGACCTCTCGTGACCTCCTCACACCGGATGTGCGGTGTGCGGTGCGGATCCCTTGCGCGTCTGGATACGACGCACCGGCTTGTAGTCTCGCCTCGGAGTCTAGTTTCGCGTCGACTGCCACTCTAGCTGAACTATAGTCTACATCGACACGCATGAGTACACTCGAAACTGAAATATTGTTCATTATTTTTTGTAGATATTTTTGAATTTTAATTCAATTTGAAAGAAATTCAGTAATCTTCAATCTCGTTTTATTGTATATTTCTGCGTATATATACGCATATATATATATATATATATATATATATATATATATATATATATATATGTATCATATACATCTATAGATGATAATCCTATTTCGCTAAATATATTGGTTAATATACATATATTATGTATAATTAACAAAGTATAAAAACTACAAACGCATTTCCTCTGTAATATAAACACAGAATCACTTCCGTAGAGCATACGCCATTATTTTCCTATATTTGTCGACGTTATTATTCACATTCGCGCGTTATTCCACGAGAATCTCGTAACCCCACCTCTGACGTAATAAACGTATAGTTGACATTACGCAGCATACATCTGTAGAGAGATACACGAACCATGTGTCGCTATTGCTAGCAGTGTACACGTGTTAGTGTTGAATACCTCTTATAGGACTGTGGCCTACATATATGTAGTACCGTTATCATACTGTAATACGTAATATATATCACTATGAACTATGACCTATGATTTCATATTAGTTCACATTTAAAACATACTTAATCAATGCAAGTTTCGAACACTTAATTTATTGATGCTAAACGACTGCTTCATCTCGGATATAATTCACTGCGGACCTGCTCTCTCTCATTATCTCTCTCTATATCTCTCTCGTTATCTATCTCTCTCGCTCTCTCACCCTCTCTCTCTCACTATCTCGTTCTCTATCGTTCTCTCTCGTTCTCTCTCTCTCTCGAATACTAGTAGCGCCACCGTCACGGTTGACCAATCAGCTGTTAACACCTAGCGCGCCATTATTACATCTATCGATTACAGCATACGTCACACACGCCGCGATTACATCACCTCTACATGGTGGCTTCACTAGTATCCACCAGTATAATACTATAGTATACTATAGTACAAGGAGCTGCTTATAGCGAGTCGTGTGGCCTCACAAAGATGGTCCTAAGTGAAGGTAGTGCGGTATTCCGGGCCAGTACTCGGCAGCCATTCTCCATCACTACATTAGTTGTTATATCAGGGAGGTTATTTCTCCCTGGTTATATGCTAATATAAGTAAATATGAAGTTAAAATATGTGAGCGATAATAGGGTTAGGTCAAAGTTCGATCTGTAACATTTCAATACGATATCGGATCGCTACTCAATACATTAGATTTCGAATCTCACGTGTAATTCTGAACTTTGATTATAGTGTATAGTATACCTACCGTATATATATATATATATATATATATATATATATATATATATATATACATAATTAGTATACTTAACATACAAAGTATACTTATAATTATTGGACAGATATTCACTTTTAAAGGTTTAATTGTACTTATCAAATAAATAAGAGACATATTTCGGTACGATATGAATTTTTTGTAAATCAGAAATTTAGTTTACATTTTATTTACAACTCAGTGATTGTTATAAGATTACTATATTCATTTCAATGATCGAAACTACTGCCACCTATAGGTGAATAGTTTAATCCTAATTACGTTGAGTGGAGAGGGAGTGGTGTATATTTTCTTCGCAACCAATACGCGTACATCACGTATCCACCAACTAGCGAAACCACGTGCTCTAACCTAGCACGTGACTTCATCCGGGTTCGTCTCATCTACGTAATAAGACCACGTGACGAATCTGCACGCAGTCTGTATCGAAATACGAGATGCAAAATGTGAAAGGGGCGTGTCTTACGAGTATGGCGTATCACGTGACCTACTAAATCGAAAATATCACGTGATCTACTATATATGTATTATCGTTACTATGGAGCAAGTGTACATTAGAATAATATACATTTTATATACACGAAAATATATATATACATTATTTAACAGCTTATCAAATGGATAATGTTCAATAAATCTTTACTTATATTTTTTTATTTTTTTATATATTATATATTTTATTTTTTTCGCTTTTATTAAAAGTGTTATCAATATATAGTATGTCCTATAGTAATATATAAAACATATTTCTCATAGATTAAATATATATGCGTGCGGCGCACGCCGTGCGTATGAGTGTGTGTTTGTGCGTGTATGTTACTTATATAATGTGATATATATATATATATATATATATATATATATATATATATATATAGATATATATAAAAAGCAATATGATATACATATATCACGAATAATTAACTGGGTAGAACTAGATAAGATTTGCTTTTTTTTTCTACCCAGTAGTTCTCTACACCTTCTGAGTTATATATATGCCATACTTCAACTTTTCTAATTCACATTTCGAATCCTTTTGATAAATAAATAAATAACAGGAAATTAATCTTAAAAGCAAGAAAACTATGAAATGAAATGATTCCAATAAACTATTAATAATCTATTATATTAATAGAATTCTATTCTATAGAATATACTATATATCAGGGGTCTCATTAAGGAATAATATTGACTGCACATAAATATATAATTATTAATAATTATTTATCAATTAATATTGTATAGTTTTAATAGTTATATATAATTATTATAGATGCATAAGTATACTTATAGGTAATATATATGCATGTACGCTGAAATACTGATAATTAGGTACAGAAAAAATGTATGACTAATATATTTTAATGAATCGTTTATGTTTATTACTTATTGTGCTATATTTAGAATTGTATTGTAATACCGCAGGTCTTGGATTCCAATTTTCAAGATCTGACATATTATAATGAATAAATAATTGATTATTCTCAGTTTCTATTTTCATTCTATTTCAATTGATGTACTACATTAATGTACTTCAAAGACTTAAGGAAATTATTTGCAGATCTGCATCGATATAATTATTTCCACATCGGCACTGTGTGGTTTAGCGAACATAATTCTATAGAATTTATTATTTTTAGAGTATACTCTATGTACAACACAATGTAGACATTTTTTCCATGCTAGAAAATAATAAATTTATATTAGGGATATTTAATGTCTATTTCATACGTACCTTGATAGATTTATAACAAGTTCACGAAGATTGTATTTTCTGAATATATTAATTTCTGAATGCAATAATAAATCGTTATATTGTAAGGATAAATCTCTTAAGTTCAAATCAGCAATTATCAAAGTATGTACTTGCTTTATGATTACTTCTTTTAATATAATAAAATGTTCAAGTTTTGAAAATATATTTTCACCTATTGTAAATCGCTTCTTAGGATTATTTACTAAAGTTTTTATAAGTTCTACTTTTATTGCAGATATATCTCTCATTTCATATACATATAAATGATGTCTTACCTCACGCTTATTTTTTCTCTTCATCTCAATACCTTTCAAATAATGAGTACCATTGGTTTTTTCAATTGTTTGGATTAACTAAGTAACCCATCCGACAATTAAATTGGTTATTAATAATTTATTCAGCATAATCTATTAAAGTTATAAAATATTATGAAATATTATTTATTTTACTCTGAATAGCATGGGCTAAAGGCATTGTATTCTTCAATATTAAATATATAAATATGACAAACATTAATATTATTAAGTTGTTGATAAATATCACATATCGTAGTCGAATCGGGTTGCATCTTTTTTTGATATCGAGATAATATAATTAGTACATCGGCCTTAAAGCATAATAGATGAAGATTATGTTCATTGCAAAGGTACCTTGAAAATCCACGGGCTTCATTGCATGTCGTTGAATTAAAATACATTAATAATGAATACCATGATTTGAATATGCTTTCAACTAGTTGATGAGTGAAATCAATTCATCGTATTTCAAATATGTTTGGAAATGAGAAAATAATAAGGTTATTGTACTCTGCAATATTATTAACTCTCTGCATCTGACTCCAGATTTAGTGAAATATGATGAAATACCACTTAATGTCATCAGCATATTTTTAATGTATGGTATTGTATTGTTTGCTGCCTTCCATACCAGACTTGACTTGTGTGTACAACACCATATTATAATTAAGGAAGTACGGGCTCGCTGAACTTCTCCAATCTATAATCTTGAAATATCTTCCATCAACTATTATTATGTCCTGTATTTACATATGTATACCTACCATCTGTCACCAATGACGAAACCTCATTAACTATTAAATTTGCTACGTTAATTCAAAGAAGATTTTTCATTAATGTAATCATTGTGTTAAATATCTAACGAGATTCATGTTCCAAAGGTTCGACTACACCTACAAATATAAACGATTTGTTTCCAACTTTATCTATTATTTTCGTAAGTGTGTATATCTTATCAACATATGTCCTCTATACACTAACGTCTGACCGAAGAGATATTGCAGTAGAATTTTTTATGTTGTTATAATGTTTCCATATATGTATCTATTATAACGGATAATCATTCTTTATGCATATGGGGCATCATATATGATATATGATATATATTGTAAATCGGTATTCGCAATAATATTATCATCAGAATTATATTTAAATTTGGATGCCATAATATTCACTGCTCTAGTAGGGAAAGAATATTCAGGTAAAACCAACTTATTTGCATCATAAATTATGATTCATAATACACCATGCTCAATAATGATCCTATAGGATATATAGATATAGATATATCTTATCAGCTAAATCGCTATTTGCCTTTGATATATAGTTTGCTAGTGGTGTTTTATCTGATTGTTTTATAACTTCAATATTGTTTTGATAATAAATAATACATCTTTTATGATATTCAGAACTTAGATGCTTCATAATGATCTCTTTTCAATATATTACACCTCGATCAGTTGTTATTGGTGATATCCTTGTGCTTAGTAATTAAAAATATCTGGAAACTCCCCTGCATGGTATACCATATATATATGCACACTATATATATATATATATATATATATATATATATATATATATAGTGTGCATGTAGTCCTATGCATCTTACATAATGCATCATGTTTCAACGGAATAATTTATAAAATTTAATTATAATTAAAAATTAATTAGAATAATAAAAATTGTGTTGCTCAAAATTAAAAAATTGACTGCACAAAATTGAAAAATTGACTGCACAAATAAATTATTGATCCCATTTTTGCGTTGACTGCACATTAGCGCGACCCCTGCTATATATATATATATATATATATAATATATATATATATATAGAGTATATAATATAGTACAGTATACTATAGTATATGGTACTATGTTACCAAAGCAGATGTAGGTCTATTTTGGTAGCAGATACCTAGCCTATTTGATAACAAACCTATAAATTATAAATAAATATTAATAATGAACAATAACCATGATATATAACACCAGGGTGCACCACTGCACCTCCCTGCATGGAGATACACCCTCGTAACACTATACATATTTAAAATGAGTTCACTAATAGGGGTAACACATCAACTCCGTTTTTAATTCTATGGGCGTAAATCGGTTGCGTGCATTTTTTTCGTTTTTTTCGCAGTGCGTGGAAATTAGGAAATATTCTAATTATATGCATGAAAATAAGTTCACGCAGCTAATAGTAACTTTAAACATATAACTTTAAACTTTAAATAATAAATTATAATGTACTCATTATAGTTAGTATAATATTAATTAATATATTATTAATAATATTAATTAGTATAATATATTATTAATTAGTATACTATTAATTAGTATATTATTAATTAGTATATTATTAATATTATACTAATTAACACTATCCTATTAATATTATACTATCAATATTATACTAATTAATATTATACTAATTAATACTATGCTAATTAATATTATAATAATTAATAATATCATATTAATAGTATATATATATATATATATATATATATATACTGTATACTAATTAATATTATACTATCAATATTATACTAATTAATACTATACTAATTAATACTATGCTAATTAATATTATACTAATTAATACTATGCTAATTAATATTATAATAATTAATACTATGCTAATTAATACTATACTAATTAATAATATCATATTAATAGTATATATATATATATATATATATATATATATATATATATATATATACTGTATACTAATTAATATTATACTAATTAATATTATACTAATTAATACTATACTAATTAATACTATGCTAATTAATACTATGCTAATTAATACTATCCTATTAATGGTATATATACTACTAGTAGTATACTACTTAATATTATACTAATTAATATTATACAAGAGTTTATACTCTCTATATATATATATAGGAATGAATTACGTATGAATTCAACGAATGAATTCAGTTTATTTAGGCTATATACATTTGTTAATTTTAAGTACATAATTATTTAAGTATACTTATGTAGGTATACCCATCGATATAAAGAAAGTGGTATAAAAATAAAGGGTAATAAGGTAATAAAGGTAATATCGATGGTATACCCATAGAGAACGAAGTGAAGTCACTTCGTTCTCTATGGGTATACCTCATAGATATAGAGTACCATATATACCATATATGGTACTCTAAGTCTATGGTATACCTACACAATAAAACTTTGTAATGTAAAGTATAATGTAGGCGAATAATGTTAAAATCCTTGTTAAAGGGTTAAAAGGGTTAAAATAATGTTTGAAAGATTTATATAATTATTTTTACATATTAATATAAGGGGCAATATTAGTTTGCATTGAAAAACGCATGAAAATATACGGAATCGGTGTGAATAACTATTCGAAATTTACGCAGAAAAAGAGAATATTTCATGCACGAAAAAAACGCACGCAACCGCATTTACGCACATATAATTAAAAACGGAGTTGATGTGTTAAATTATTTTTTTAAATCAATAAACAAATATAATATATATAGAGTTTCATCTGATAATAATTGGGAAAAGATCATTCAACTGGGCTGCTCCTACATTGTGGAACTCTCTTCCCAATACATTACGCAGCATTAGGAGTCATCATTAATTCAAAAAGAAATTACGACTTTTTTGTTGACAATTTAATTAATTTATATATAAATATATATATATATTTTTTATATATTCTCAACACGTGAGATTATATATCAACGATTTCCAGAAGGAAAATCTTTGTATATATTATGTGATAAATAATTAATCAAATATTACGATATTTAATCATTTATTACATTATTATTAACTAATACATTATTAATTAGGTTTTAAATACTATATTTTACTACACAATATTTATATAAATATTATAAAATAGTGATATTAGATTAATTAGTTTATATTACTTCATAATAAATTATATAATATATAATATATTATTTTAAAATTAAAAAATAAATAAGAATTTCAATAATTTTAAATAAAATTAGCTTTGCGCAGTGGCAGTACCATAGTCAATGAGGTTTATCCGAGACGTGGTTATTGCTAGTTGAAAACTATAACCAATACCCCGCGCTAAGGACTTGCAATATAGTCCTATGTGCAATTTTTGCCAGTCTCTTTAGAGACCAAAATACATTAATGAATCATATATACCCTTAAATCTGTATCAACATATTATAAATATATATATATATTTAGAAGTAATATAATAGTTATAGCTAGATTACTATTTAATGATATAGTAATCATATTAGTTATTATTAATGTTTGTAGTAAATATTTTATTATAACCAGTGATCTTTTGCAGAATTAATTCGTTTGACTTAGTGATTTCTTGCGAAAATAAGTGTAAATTCTACTATTTTTAAATAATTATTTACATTATTTACATCTATAATATATTACATAACTACCTATTATCATTTCGCACGAGATCACTGATATTAAAATTGAACACACGGGATAAATAACACGATGTTGTTCACTCGCGATCATAGATTTATAGTTTACAATATAAACTATAAATCTATGCTCGCGATAGATCAGGTATAAGTATACCCAGCTAACAGTAATAGTCTCATAATAGCAACATAATAGCATAACTAATATCCTCGAATGTTTACATTGTGCTATTATATTGCCATTAAAAGTCTATTATGCTTCTATTATATTGCTATTAAAAGTATATGATGCTATTATTATGCTGTTATTATGTTGCTATTATTATAATAGGAACATAATAGCAGAATAATAGACTTTTAATATTAATAGCATAATAGACTTTTAATGGCAATATAATAGCAATACAAATTAATAGCAACATAGGAGACTTTTAATGTCAACATAATAATAGCACAATGTAAACATTTGAGGCTATTCAATATGCTGTTATGCTGCTATTGTGAGGCTATTACTGTTAGCTGGGTAGGATAGACCTATAGGTATACCATGAATTCTACATACACATGTATAATGTCTATAGCCGCAGGGTCTATAAGTTTTATAAAGTCTATAGACTTATATAGGAATAATACTATATCTATATCATCGTTATAGAGAAAGTAAACTTTCTTTATATCGATTTATCTATATGTACTATAAATTATTGTATATACAATAGTCCTCGGAAAATCTATGATATTAGGTGGGTAATCATATTCGCTCCTATGATTATGATAGTAGGCCGATATTTTAAATCCACAGAGAAAAATGTTTGTTTATCTGACGCGTGATTCGCTCGCTTATCGGAAGTAAACAATTCTACAGGTATAAAATAAATACCTTTTGAAAATATTTCGAATCGTTTTCGTCATTTTTCGACCCGATAAACCTAGATCTGGTTACTCGTGAATTACTTCGATAGTCGTAAAGGATACCTGCTATGCTGCCAGCATCCCATCACGATTATATAACAAATAAGCGAACTACCATCTCGCATTTTTAAATCTTTCAGACAGTAAATATTTATTACAGGTAATTCTAAAATATATAAATGTTCAATATTTATGTTTTATTTTTTAATTTTCGTGCTCAACTTATTTTTTTAGATTTCGTATAAATAATATTTATTAAATATATATTTGTATATATAAAATATTAAATGTTGAATATGTTAAATATTACACTTTGTATCTATATAATATATGATATACATTCTTACGAATTATTATAATTAATAATTATTAAAATATATAATAAAATTATTATACAAATTATTTAATTATAAAATATAATTTTTATAATAATTATATTATTTAGTTATGATTTATAACGTTTATATATTAATAATGTAATTATAATATTATATTAAATATATTAGATTTTTATATTCTTTTAATTCTTAAATTTAATTAAATTAATTAATTATTAATATCTTACCATTCTCATGACATTTTATTATGGTAAAAAGCTTCGCCATGTTTAAAATAATCTACGCAATAAGGGCCTATAACATTATGTATTCAAATTAGTGATTATATAAATATATGTATATTATGATAATGATTATATATATATATTTAACATGATTTTATTATATATTATAAGAATGACTATAGCCAACTAAAGGCAATAATTCATATACTATATGATAAACTATAGGCCCTATAATATGGTAGTACAACTTTGACTCATAGTAATGAAATGTCGAGTTGAGACAGATATTCGAGTCCATTTACAAATTTATTAAATCGAGTACAGACTGTAGGCTACAGTTGATGTTCGAATCGAGTCGAGTATTTAAAACACGACTCAAAAAACAATTTTAATACTGTACATAATACATATAAGTAAACTCGATTAAATATGGGGAATTATTTCATAGTTGAAGTACGCTTTACTTAAAGAACTACTATATTTCATATAGATTTATTTATTATTAATTTTAACAGTCACGTCTTTTGGCGATTAACGTTAACTTTGAACTTAGGATTCATAATGTTTTCTATAATTGTAAAGGATTGATTTGGATTTAAAAGCTTCGAAGCCTTACATTTTTGGATTCGAATGACTCGAAGCCTTAGATTTTAGGATTTTAAGCCTTGATGGCTTCGACGCTTTATAAATACTTGTATTTTAAATTTTACAACCCTAATATACTATATAAAATAGTTCAATTATAGAGAGTGCTAGTCTATATCAAAGTATAATATTATTTAAAGCCTTATATTGATTACAGCTAACTAAAGGCTTATATTGATTACAGCTAACTAAAGGGGGCGCTATAATTCAACTACAGGGGGCACCATTCAATATCAAATTATTATATTACTAAAAGCCTAATATTTACTCGATTATACGTTTTTTTTAAAATCATTTAATATACAATATAAACGAGCATGTTTTATTCATGATATACATCTAGAGATAGTAGGTACTCTATATTAACTATAATCGTTTACTATATATTCAGATATTATTAGCGCCCTCTATAGTTGAATTAGACAAAGTATTGTTTACAAAATGTACTTTTAATCACCACATAAGAGTAATTGTGCTTCACACCTAGTAAGCTAGTATGATACTAATATTATGCATATCAGACTATTATACAACATTACAAGTTATTTATAACTCATATGCTCATGATTATGATATGTGTAGATATATGTGTAGATATATCATATATTATATGTATAATTGCGCGACCTATAGATATGCGATTACTAAATCACTAATTCGGATACAACATTTTACGTGCGTGGCGTAGCGAATTACAAAAAATCGCAAAACTTTAGACCAGGTACCATACAAATATGATGATTCTTCTGCACACTTCATTAAACATGTAGGTTTAGATAACAAATATTATATTTGATAAGTTGCCATTTTAATTGTAAATATGTAATAAGAATATTTTTATTTTATAGAATATTCCAGGTGAGATATATTATTAAACATTTTAATTTAAAATAATGTTATATATATAGATATATTTTCTTTCTTTCTAATAGTTGAACTATAATTATCATTTTTATTGTCATTTAAATGAATTTAACGTCAGAAATCAAGATGCCGAGGACAATGCAAAGGAAAGATAGTTGCATTCAATGCCTGGAATATGTGATGTACTCGTTGAATATCATCTATTTCGTTAGTTCACACGCCTAACTTGCTATATCATCAATACCATACATTAGTTACTTATTACCTTATATGGACATGTCTACTCCGATTGTATATCTTCTGTTAATACACATGTTCATTATATTTATAAAATTTGCTGTATTTTTATTTATTTTATATAAATACTTATGTTCGTAATTCTATTTAAATTAAGCGTCGAATAAGCGATGCGCATTCTCTGAATGTATGCGAATAGTGCATGATAATAATGTATGCGAATAGTGCATCGTTTAAAATATCATATCAATAACACGTCTAAATATATGTCAATAATTGATGTATAGTTGGGTTTCAAACAAATTAAAATATTGAATAACGAAGTTTGATTGCAATTTAAAATGCAGACTTGCAAGTTTGTGTAATCATACATTATCGCTGGTCGAATGTGAACTCCATAAGTATGTGACGTTTATATCAACGTTAATTCTAAACTAACTGCTCGCTTATGGGTGGGCATTAATTTCATTATTATTATGATTTGAATATGACAAAAGTACATGTTTTTATTATATGCTTAATAATCGCTGCTTCATATCAGGTTATTTTCTTACTACTACTACTACTACTACTACTACTACTACTACTACTACTACTACTAATACTACTACTACTACTACTACTACTACTACTACTACTACTACTACTACTACTACTACTACTACTACTACTACTACTACTACTACTACTACTACTACTACTACTACTACTACTACTACTACTACTACTACTACTACTACTACTACTACTACTACTACTACTACTACTACTACTACTACCACCACCAGATCATTGGAGCCGTTCTCATTGGTGTAGGTATCTGGATTATTGTCGACAAGGACTTCATGTCCCCCATATTCAATAACAGAGTTTGTATAAGTCATTACTCCATTTCTCTTTTATCTAATAGATTTGTTTCAAATTAAACAAAAATACAGTTAACATTATACAATATACAATTTCTATTATCGATGGAGGTGTGTCCAATGAGATAACAGCATAGATATATAGTGTATATTACATAGTATATGTGCAATTGTTAAGAATTTAGATATTACATTAATATGCTACTGTTACAATGATACAATAGCATTTTTAGAAATAATATATTCTAAACTTATAATTACTTATTATAATATATATTTACTACACATATATAAAATAATATTTATATATTTATATATATATATAATATTTATATATGTTACAAATAAAATATGTATATATATATATATATATATATATATATGTTTAAGTGAAGTTCGTTCTATACTTTATTACAGCAAAGACCTGTTGAATATAACAACATAAATAACAATAATAATAATAATAATAAAAATAATAATGTCAATGACAATGACAATATAGTATAGACAATAAAGTACCAACCCTGTGAGACGCAGAACCAAAAGTGTATCGATCTCACCGAACGGCATTCCTTTTATAGGAAACGAATTACACATAAACGATAACAAATATAAAATTTAAAACGAATACACATTTAATTACAAAATAGAAATATACACTTGGCTATGACATCAACCGAGTGTGAAGAATAAAAAAATGTATGTATGCAGATATATCGATATTACATAATGACCGAAATGAATTAAATTCAATTCGACATAAATGTATATTACATTAATCGATATATCTGCAGACTTCACTTTATAACATATATATATATATATATATATATATATATATTTATATAATAATATTATAATAATACATATAGAGTATATACTCTATATAGTATATGCAGTATATTATTAATTTGATTTAAAAAAGTTATATAGAGCTATTAGATATATGTATAAACTTAAACACTAATGATATTAACATAATCACTTTAATCTAACATCATTCATACAGAATATATCATATTACCTATATATTTATTAGAATGTGTTGTATTAGAATATTGTGTATATATATATATATATATATATATATATATATATATATATATATAACATTTACATTGAGAAATATATGTACAATATTATTTTTATTTACTTTATATACATGTTTACATATATTTTCATGCTTGATATCTTATTCTTGAATGATTTTATAGTACATATTTAAGTTTAATATTCAAATTAATGCAAAAACCTATTTTTTTTTTTAATTATTTTAATATGATTATGTCTGAAGGTAATGAAAGTTAAAATGCATCATATTATATCTAATGTAGATAAATAATATAGAAAAAATCTTACAAATAATATATTTATAAAGAAATTAAAAAAATACCTTTGTATCTTTGAAATATAAATAAATATACCACTGAAAAGTATATATTTTGCAGTTTAAAAAGTTACCATTGTAGTGATAGAGAGAGATGTACTGTTCTTGATAATAAAAACATATGTTATAGGGGGTTCAGACGACGCAGGTTTTGCTTGTCGTAAGAACTAATGATTGACCGAATTCTTCAAAAGCATATATTCAGTCCGTTATTATTCCGATTCCTATTATCGCCATACAGCAAAAATAGAAAATTTCCTATTTTTTGCTGACTGAAATATCTTACTAAAGATTGATAGACACACACACATACATGTACATATATATAATATTATAATACAACTATGGATCTTCATTATATTTATAAATCAAGACAAATAATTCAAATATGAAAACCTCAATACCACAAGCAAACCTACCCACCTCGTGTGAACATTCTATTACATTTGTTATCATTATATTTATATATATTTACAATAGAATGACATTTTTACTTTTTTAAACTTATTCAAATGTGATCCTATTTATGAAACTGCCTGTGTGGCTCAGTGGCTAAGGCGTCAGACACACAAGCAGTAGGACACGGGTTCGAGCCTCGTCCGGACCATTAATTAAATTTATAAAATGGGTCTTAAAATATTATTTAGAAGTGATCTTATATAATTGTGTATAAATAAATGATCGGCTCTCGTTAAAACCATGGATGCCTTAACATGAGAGCGGCTTCGAAGGGACATTAGAGTTATTTGGTTATAAGTGAAAACTTCATCTAAGTTCCTGGATGGGATGAAAGGACTCCACCAAATAAAAATAACAATAACAATAACTATCATGTTACATATGTTACATATAACTAGATATCAAGAGTAAAGGGATACGTTAATGTATATTAATGGTAATTTATAAATTCTGAATGTTATATATATTTTGGTAGCGAGTACTTTCGGACTAGTTACTCTCTGATGACTTGAATAACACATAGTACTGTTTATACACCTTGATAATAAGGAGGTTTAACTTCTTCACATTTCTCTTCGAAAGTTCATTTATGTGCATACATTTTTATATAATATTAGGTAACATCAGTTAATAGCTGAATTCTACTTTTTTAAGAGCTGAATATACTATAAACTTATTTTAATATATAAGTCATCAGAAATCAGTATGTCTGACAATACATCTTGTGTCCCACACTGACTACCACACCCTACCACACCCCCCACACACCCACACACCACCCTCCCCTTACACCCCACTCTCACACCCCCCCATACACCCTCACACCCCCTTCCCACCCTCACACAGTTAATGACTGCTTCTGAATACCTGCTAGTGATAGGGGGCGTAGGTCTGGTGATCTTCTCCTTTGTAGGCTGCTTCGGAACACTGATGCAGAGTCGCGGTCTATTGATCATGGTCAGTGCTGCTAGTCACCCTCGCCCCCCACCCCATCCCTATCACTAATAACATCCTGCACACACACGCGCAGTACTTCTCGGTGATATTCCTCATGTTCCTGATATTCATGATTAGCGGAATCCTCGCAGCGGTTTTCAGAACAGCGGTTAGTCAGTAAGTTAGTCAGCTAGTTAGTCAGTTAGTTAGTCTACTTGTCTGGCTTCCTTATCTTGGTCGCATATGTTATAAATGTGTATAGTGAACACGATATCACAGTAAGCTAGTCATATCACACACACACACATACTTCGCATTACCACTCAGCACTCCCCTCTAGCTGTTTCTAATCAACAGTACCTAGTGTGTAATATGTATATGCTGCACGCCACTGATAGCATATGCTGCATTCATCATGCTTGCATCTCTATCTACTACTACTACTACTACTACTACTACTACTTCTACTACTACTACTACTATTACTACTACTACTACTACTACTACTACTACTACTACTACTACTACTACTACTACTACTACTACTACTACTACTACTACTACTACTACTACTACTGCTGCTGCTGCTGCTGCTGCTGCTGCTGCTGCTACTACTAATACTACTACTACTACTACTACTACTACTACTACTACTACTACTACTACTACTACTACTACTACTACTACTACTACTACTACTACTACTACTACTACTACTACTACTACTACTACTACTACTACTACTACTACTACTACTACTACTACTACTACTACTACTACTACTACTACTACTACTACTACTACTACTACTACTACTACTACTACTACTACTACTACTACTACTACTACCCTTACTACAACCACTACACACACACACAGATACATCAGAACATAAGACTATACATGCAGAAGACAATAAGGCAAAGCTACGGCATAGATCCTGATGTCACAGCAGCATGGGACAGAGCTCAGCAGGCGGTTTATATCTTTTCTTATAGGCTGTACCTATACATACTGTCTACCCATACCTACACATACACCTATACTAATACCCATACCTACACCCACACCTATAGTTCTACCCATACCTACACCCACACCTATAGTTCTACCCATACCTACACATACACCTATAGTTCTACCCATACCTACACATACACCTATACTAATACCCATACCTACACCCACACCTATAGCTTTACCTGGTACCATCATTTCATAGCAATAAAACTCAACACATCAGGATGATTGTGTGCTGCGAATACACTAGTATCCCTACCCCTAACGTAACCTATTGAAGTTAACCTACCAATACGGCGTTCACTAGTCACATCTGCCACCCTAACCTACGCATATAGTGTGTATTTACTACGCATTCATTGACACAGTTGCATTGCTGTGCTGTGGACTCCAATGGCTGGAACCTCTACAAGAACTCTGAATGGTACAACCAGCAGCCTTCGTGTTAGACCCTTCCCACAACACCGCTACGGCCCCAGCTTAATGTCTTCATATCCCACAATAGCATTGATATAACTGCTAGCTCCTGTGTGTGTGTATTATAACATGACTGCTGTATACGGTACTGCAGTGAAGAAATACTACCGATAGTCTAAGTCATTTATTGTGATTATAGTTATTATTATTATCAGATTTAGGCAATGCCAGGGTAATTATAGAAGCAGTGTTATCGAGACAATTACCCCTTTATTAACATGATAAGTTTCATTATAGTTATGTTACATTATAGTTATGTCATTTTAATAATAAACACAAATAATAAAATATAAAAATTCGATACTATCACACAATGTAAACAAACAAATATTTATAATAGAATCAAAGATTTTGCGAAGCAAAGATATAACACTCCCTATGCATGCAACGTAATTTAGTAATATCCCCAACCGCTGCTAGCAGTAGTATCGAAATCACTGAAATAGATTTAGGTTCGGCTCTGTTTGCATACAACAATGTTTTAATTGCTCTATTAAATTACATGCAATATAAATTAGCTTTTACTCACTAAATATATACTTATAGCATTTAAAACATACATATCATATTTGTTTGTTATATATTAGTAATGAACACTTAGTTTTCATCATATAAATATTAATTTAAAGCATATTATTTAACATTTTAAAAGTGTATAGTTAAATACGAATTTACATTATAAACAACACATAGTTCCTAAAAGTAACCCGCTATAGGTGGCACTGGGGTATTTTGTATACAAATTCGAATTACACGATTTCGCGTAAGTGTTATATCTTTCCTTCGGAAAATCTTTGATAGAATATTGTCATTGTATGTACGAATTATACGGAATAGAAAAACAATATAAATATAACTGTTTCACTGTTTACACTATCGTACACAAGTCGCCCTTAAGGTGAGATACCCCCGTCGTACCCTGTAACCCTATCATCGGCACAGCTTCGAACAAACCCCTGGTGCCCCCTAGCTGTTGTGAGATGTCTCAAGGTGTCTACCGCAACCTTGACAACTGTCAACGCGCCCGAGACAAACCCCCCGAGAAGAACTCCAGTAATCGCAACAACTACCTTCATTATCCGGTTAGCTGACTCGATTCTCTCAATGTCAACAATAAATACTACATTTTTACCATTATTAGATATGTTGTATTTCCACAAATTTATAATATTTTCTCATTATGCTATATCAAACTATACAGAGAAGTCCTCCTTTCTATATGCATTTAACAGAATTGTAATATCTTAAGAATTTTAAAACTAATTGACAATTAATATAAAAATCCCTATCTTTTTATATAGAATTTTCAAAAAATTTCAAAACAATCGTAACCCATTAATGTCTAATTACACAATTGTAGATTAATATATAAGTAATTTACTATATGAAAAATTCCAAATAAATGTATAGTATCATTACATTATAGATATTTACAACTACTATTTACATATATGTCATATCAATTGACAAATTATAAAGAATATCACTGAATTATACTTTAGTCAGTATATTTAATTCAATGAATGAAGATTATTAAATGGTGAAAAAATACATTGTATATTTATAAAAATAGCAGTCTACCAAATTCTAATGTCTATGATAATTATATAAATATATAGATCATAAATGTAAGTACGTAAAGAAATTTGAAATAAAATCTTGCAAGTTAAATAATGAAATATACGCATTATGTTTACTATACATATCATCCAGCTTCATGTATTCAATCTCCTATCAACTTTATTATTCAAATCTAATAATGTCATTCTAATGTCCTCTTTACTTTGTAAGTAATAATGCTTGATATAACCGAATGTAATCTCTGAGGCGTTGCTTATTGTTGGATAGGATTAATTTTAGAATGTTCTATTGTAATAACACACATTATACTACAGTTTATTATGACGAGCGACGCATTCCTTATAAGGTAGTGTGCTATACATTGTGTGCAGTAGTACATTGTTTAGTTTCAATCATACGTACACACACTCTGACAGCTAATGATATAGGCAGCTTCGTATTTAGTAAATTCCCGGTATAGTGACTATTTAAAAGTAATTTGTTAAATTGTGTCTACCTAGTTGCCTGTTAACATTTACTAGATAGATAGATAGATAGATAGATATAGTTTATTGTTTAAAACAAACAAAATGACATAAAACAATAATAATAATAAAAAAACAAATAACGAATATAAACGAATATATATAATGATTTATAAATGCCATGTTACATATGGTTAAGATATAAAATTAACAAATGATATAATAAAAATAATAATAAAAAGGGGAATTATTCAAATTCAAGCACTTACTCACCGTATCAACTTTAGGGAAAGGGGTCCTCAATCCCTGTGCCTTGGGGGTACAAACTTGACCCAAGAGTTTGTCCACTGACACCCGTAATACCCGATAAATAATGATAAAGAGAATGCAACCGAATAAATTAACCCCATAAAACTAAAAATAAAATAATATAATAATTGAATAATAAAAATTAATAAAATAAAATAAAATTAAATATTAATACAATGAATTATCAAGCCTTGTAATAAATTGATTTACCGAAGTTGCTGAACACGTATAATTAGATAGCACATTCCAAGGAGTTGAAATATGATTACTAAAATAATTCAGAGTAACATTAGTCTTGCATTTGTCTTTTCGAACTTTAATGGAAGGACCTCGACTTCTTGATGAATACGTTTCAAGTAGCCCCGAGCAATCAACATCAACTAGACCATTTATAATTTTATAGGCAAGAATCAGATCAGCCCGTAACCTGCATTGAGATAATGAAGTTAACTTTAAAAATAATAACCTATTTTCATAATTTGTATATGGTATACCACATCTATAGAAAAGCCTTTTAGTGAATGTCCTTTGGACTTTTTCAATTTTATTTTTTAGGCCTACATATATATTAGAAGGGTTCCAAATACAAGAATTATATTCTAATAAAGGTCTAACATATGTTATAGAGGCTTTTGTTAGGTAACAATAGTCATTAATAATAAAGCATCTAAATATAATATTCAGAATATTAAAAGCTTTACTGCACATTTGGTTTATATGAGTGTCAAATGTCAGTTCAGTGTTAAAAATTATGACTAGTGGTGTAGTAACACACATACATCATAATACGTGTGTGATATCGTTAATAAGTATCTACTTGTTGCATATATATATGTATATTTGATAAGTAGCTAATCTGCTGCTGCGTATAATGTATTTAATTATATAATCATATCCAATATATATATATATATATATTACTCAAAAGTGTATACAAATAAAAAAAAGATATGGAATATTATAATTGAATTTTTCGTAATCTTCATCATCGTATTGAGCAAAAAAATAATAATAACAAATAAAAAACAACTTAAATAAGAACAATTAATATATGTATATATATAAGTTACTGTGCTGAAAATGCACCCGTCATCAATATATTTCATATATAATTACCATTGAGAAAGTGGATAAGTAATTCACGTAAAAGTTAGATACAACAATGGCACTTTCGATTAATTGACAAAATGGCATCAGCGATTTTGTTTGGATATTAGTCATATTATAGATTAAATATTAAAAAAGGAGGATTTTCGTCGATATAGAAAGAAGTATCTTCTATCTATATCTATGCATTTAGTGAAATACATGAAATAAAATAGTTTTATATCTTCAATTCAAATACATTTAAATATGAAAAACAGAAAATTATGAGTAATGTAGATATGTTGTATTTTTATATATTGTTATTTTTATTTGGTGGAGTCAACTATCAATAGAGCCTTTTTTCCCATCCAAGAACTAAGATGAAATTTTCACTTATAACCATATGACTCTAATGTCCCTTCGAAGCCGCTCTCATGTTAAGGCATCCATGGTTTTAACTAGAGCCGATAATTTATTTATACACAATTATATTGTCTGGGGTCGATGGCTCAGAGGGACAACCAAAAGCTAGTAAGCCAGAGGTCCCGAGTTCGACTCCAGGCAGTTCTTGATTTTCTCTTGTGTTTATAAAGAACTTAATAAACGATAAATCAAAACACAAGAAAAAAAATGATACTATTTGTATTGTATTGTCCGGGGCCTCTCACAGTTATTTATAACATGTACAAGTCTATGACTTCTTGAGGGGTCCATTTAAATGATACAATTAAAGATACAATTGTATCCGCTATTTGTATTGTATTCAATATATATATATGAGATTTCAATAAATAAATATTATTATATAAGATCACTTCTAAATAATATTTTAAGACCTATTTTAATGGATCGAACGATTGAGACTCGAACCCGCGACCTACTGCTTGTGTGTCTGACGCATTAGCCAACTGAGCCACGCAGGCAGTTATATATAACTACTATTTTTAGTACATTAAACTTGATCATAATTATCTATATAAATATAAATTTTTATAGAAATTTCTAGACATTAATGTAGTAGTAGGTTTCCACTGCTGCGCCTCCTCTATCGCTGCATGCCATCGCTGCATCTCACTAGGTGGTAGCTCATTACGCGCAGGATATTGTTTATCTCGTTGACTCATCTGTCTAACTCTATAGCAGCGCACACCACACACACACCACACCACCACACACACCACACACACTACAAAATGCCGTCTACACTCAGGGTTGCTACTTTGCCGGCAGAGATCTGATCTGGGAGTTCAGCGGCTACATTATCGGCTTAGCTTTCGGAGTGGCGTGTTCTCAAGTCGGGGGCATGATATTCTCTATGATGTTGTACAGAAGACTCTACTAGGTGTCGTGTTATTGTTATCATTTCATTTACTGGAGCTATCAATTATGAATATATTTATATACAACTATATATATACTACTATATTAAATATGATATTTATTTTATAGACTATTTTTACCATTTTTAAATTCTTCCAACTTTTAGTTTAATCTCATGCATTCCTTATATATGCGTGTGTATGTCAGTGCATATGTATACCTGTTTTATATTTGTACAATTGTATTTGTCATGATTTTAATATACATACATTCATATATATATATATACATACATTCATATACATACATAGAGAGTCTATGCAACATTCCATATTACTGTGCTTTTCAATAAATACTTTATAAAATAAACTTTGTTTTCTTTACATATAATAATAATAATAATAATAGAAAGGTTTATTGACTCAGAAAACGATGAACGTTTATAAGCGTCGAGTTGAAATAATAAAACAAATAAATAGTTACACAAATAATAATAAATTTAAAAAGAAGACATTATAATGATAACATTTAGGACGTTTAGACTCTATAACATGTGTGACAGTGCTACTAAAGAGCCATATACACACACACACTACTAATGCATACCATAGGAAACTAGTTCTCTATGAAGCTTAATTAGAGTTATAAATCACCCACCACTATGTCTATTTATAGAATATAATAGATAACAATAGATAAGCAAAAGGTCATCAGCTCAAGTTAACACTGCTATTAGATCATGGTAATGTATTATAATACCCCACTTTCACTTATTCATAACTCAGTATATTAAATTATAAGTATTCTACATAACATAGTTCTTATATTCTTCCATAACAAACATCTTTTATTAATATATTCTAGAACTTAAGCGGAGGGGAGCGATATCAAATACACAACAACAACAACAACAATATGTTATTACATAATACTAATTTTAATATAACTTTTATCAACAAATTATAAATTTAATCGATCTAGAAATAACATTAAAATCATCTTTTATGGCACTAAAACATGTTGAACAATAATTTATTGTATACTTTATTAATAAAAATAAACACAAACGCAAAAATTTAATAAACATGTATTATGTAATCTTTAAAAAGCAAAAATTATACTTATTACAACATTATACATAGCATAATTATGATTAACATTATGTCTTGATATTTTCATAAATATACAAATAGATATTATCGTAATAAGGAAATATCAGAAAATTATTATTATATATGAATTATATTATATATTAGAAATATTTCTCCATGATTTATAAAATACATATAGGATAGAAATCTGTTGTAATCAATGGATATTTGTGTACTATTTAAGATGGACATATGTGTCATGTACATACCTGGAGTGCAGACCCTTAGGGGTCAAGGTTAAGGAGAGTGCGACCTCTGAAATTGAGAAAATAAATTTGTATTTCTAATTATTTTTTATATAATATCTTTAAAATATATAAATATTGTTTTTATCTTAAATATAATTAAAATAAAAACTTTAATATAAAAATATCATTTAAATAAACCATAATAATAATTAAAAATAAAATAATCCTAATAATTTAATGAATATAATATCTTTTTTAGAATTGTAAAGGCAAAAATATAGAATATTATATATACATTTAAATAATCAATATTAATAGGTGGCTATTTATTCATAATAACATAATGTGATAAGTTATCATCTGTATATATATTTCATACATTTTCATAATTATATTGTAAATCTTTAGAATCAATTTACTCAGAATAATTATTTTTACAAATTTCACTCATTCAAACCCTATTAACTCATTCAATGAAGCTTTAATTAAAATTTTCAGATAATATAAAATATATAATTAAATAAATTTTGTATTTTTTTTAATTTAGTAAATAATAAAATTTGAAATATTCATAATGATATAATTTATTTTCAAACGAATAATAATTTATTAGTTAAACATAATTTATATAAAATATTTTCTTTCATATTCTATACAAAATGCAATTATTATAGATCTATATAATATCTATATGTTAACTAGTGTATTGAATACATAAATAAGACATAATAAGTTAGTATAATTTTAGTCTAAAAACTTCCAAAAATGATTTAAGTAAAAAGAAGGAAGATTTCTATTTTATAACATATAATATATATAAATTCTATAAACATAATATTGATATATATATATAAGAAAACATAAAACTATTGCTTTTATATTTGCTGAATGTATAATTGTATTACTTTATAATTTATTTATTGAATATTATAGAATTTATTTATTGTTGACTTTTCAAATGCTTTTTACTCGGAATAATTTTATTTTCTATGTTTACATATATTATATATTCTATATGTTTAGAAAAAGTGAAAAAATAAAATAAAATGATATCTATTTTTATAAATGTCTAAACATATATTTTTAATTTTTGTTGTCTAGGATTATAGATACGAATGTCCTTTTTATCAATGAAGATTTGTTTAGAAACACTCATTAAACGGAGGCAATGCTTCCGTTCCCTATCTCTATACATGTAAATTCAACAAAATGGCCGACCCATAGCGATATCCCCGTAAGGACAAAGCAAAGATAATACCTAGAATATCTTTGATATGGTGATATTAGTTAGTACACCGATCATGCGAGTAACATCTATTGGCCTGGTTCTGGCTCAGTGGAACAGCTAAAACCCAGTTAGTTAGATATTCAGGGCTGTTCTTGTTTTCTCTTGCGCTTATCAATAATTTAATAAATATTTAATCAAAACACGAGAAAAAAAATGTTACTATTTGTATTGTATTGTCCGGACCCTCACGGTTATTTATAACATGTATAAGTCTATGACTTCTTGAGGGGTCCATTATATGTGATTCAATAAATATATATTATTAATTTATGTTTACACGTTAAGCTTGATTCTATAGTAATCATCATCATCCTGATTATTAAATTGATACGACTAATATAGTTAAATTCAATAGGTTTAAAGATTACTATCTGCAAATAAGAACGTTGATGCTAACATAAGGATGATTGTATCGCAGGTAAGTGTATAACTAGAATAAGTAAAACAAGAATATAATTGCAAAATATATTTGGTTTTCAGAAATAATTAAATTAATTTTCCTATAGAAATATCTACCTAGACAAATAAGACTATTACAGTAGTGGTGTAAATGGTATACATTTATTTGACAAACATGAATGAAGTTCTACAATCACAAATTAATGCAATGCCTTCATTTCTAATTGTGAATACATGCATTTGGAGATTATTGAGAAGTGTACATTGGTCCCATTAAGCCGAGGAATCTGTCCTCTCTATTAGACGTAATCATACACAATAGAAGAACACCTCAACACCGCCTAGTGAGTGGTTCTATCACTAGGGTATCCTAATGGTGAATATGGCAGCCATTGCGATGTTTCCCTAATTTAGACACTTTGGTAAAACGTACGAGTATATAAATGTAAACTGTGAGAGAAGTTAATACATCTTGTAATAGGTTAATTTCTATAAATAGTTATACGATAAACATTAACAAATGTTTACTTTACGTCAGAGCATGAAGTTTGATCTGTATACACTGGTTACCGTAAACTGTATTCCGTGATTTGTACTCCAACCTCGATACACTTCAGTGGTGACTGTTTTTATTCATCAACAACTACTATGCGTATTCAGTGTTCATTAACAAACAGTACTAAGGTAGTACTACCACCAGTTCATACTACGTTAGCGATGTAGTCAGTCAACCGTGACCATCACCGTAGTATTATTCAGAAGAGCTGATAATATCCTCGTTTAATTATAGGCAACTTATTCAGGGAGTGTGATACACACACGGATATGTTGGTGTTCAAATCAATCACATTAATATTAGAACTATTATAGTTGTTCATTAACAGTAGGTTAGGAGAGTGGTAATCAATAGAAAGTGTGTGAAATCGTACAAATATTTATTATGGGTTAAAGAGCCACCGTCGAACGTGATTATGTAACGACGGTAGGGGTGGATGGGGCTGATGGGGCTTAAGCGTTTAATGAAATAGTAATAATATAGAGGTCGCGATTTAGAAAAATAAATATCATTGACGAGTAAGGCTTGCTACGAGCTCGACGGGGTTTAGAGTGGGGTTCTTACTTGCCCCCGATGGACCTATGGGGCAGACCCGAGCCCGGCGCTATGATGTTGATATCGTGGATGATCTTATCGACACGTTTCGTTCCACTTGAGTGGACGTAATGAGTCTTAGTGGTGATACGAATGAGGGCATGTTGCGGTGACATCACCTTTCTTATCAGGTGAATGTTCATCATGCTGGTACCTACGCGTTCAAACTGTGGGGTGGGGGTGGGGGGTAATGTATGGGGGGGGTGGGGGTAGGGGGTGATGTATGGGGGGTAGGGGGTGATGTATGGGGGGTAGTACAGTATGGTGTAGGCAAATATACGTAATAATTGAAACAATTGATGTTAAATATATAAGCTATTCTCTATGCCTACATGTGATAACAAGACGTGCTGGAGCTTGCATTAGGTATCCATGTTTGTTTCTATAAATATAGCTACACTATACATTTATGTTGTAGTTGAGGTAGTATACCCTATCTGATTAACATCAGTGGCTAAGTAGGTAAGTGGGTAAGATCTTTAACATTCTATTAGGTATAAGTTTAAGCAGCATCTAAAGCATACAATTATTGACATGAAATGTACACTAGTGTTAAATGTAATAAGATTACACGTCTATACCGGCTCTTGTGTGTGAGTGTGTGTGTGTGTGTGAGTGTGTGTGTGTGAGTGTGTGTGAGTGTGTGAGTGTGTGTGTGTAAGAATAACTTGAGTGGTGCAACATACATGTCTGCACTATTGATACACTACTACCCATCACTCCCTACTGCATACAGCATACAGCACTACCTATACAGGCAATGTAAGGCAGCAGCAGCAGTAACTGGCTCACCTCACACGCTACAGGTATGATACGCAAGGTTACCCTTGTTCTCCCTACGATATGATCTCATTAGATGTTGTTACCCCGAGTGGTGCACTGATCACCCCCTCCCCCGTGTGAACCCCGCTCACTAACCTTGAAGTCTGACAGCTGCATAGGGGTAACCCCATTAGTGAGGTGACCCACCCCTCCCCCCCCCGTGTGAGCCCCTAGTCACTAACCTTGAAGTCTGACAGCTGCATAGGGGTAACCCCGTTAGAGAGATGGCCCACCTGTCTCAGGTGGTAGTCGTAGTCGACGCGAGCATCAGCGCTTAGTGTGTGCTGCGTTATCTGGAAGAACTTAGACGGGATCATCTATGGGCGGGCGGGTGGGCGGTGGAGTGGGCGGGCAGTGGAGTGGGCGGGCGATGGAGTGGGCGGTGGAGTGGGCGGGCGGGTAGGTATATTAATGGTATGATATAACAGCATTCGTAGTTAGCAATATATACTGGGCTATTTACAAATA
Source organism: Osedax fenrisi (assembly GCA_964019155.1). Taxonomy (NCBI): domain Eukaryota; kingdom Metazoa; phylum Annelida; class Polychaeta; order Sabellida; family Siboglinidae; genus Osedax; species Osedax fenrisi. The sequence goes on from OZ025242.1 coordinate 35,993,243, forward strand.
GTGATCAGCTAGGCAATGAGTTTTACAATTCAGTACATCAGTACTACTATTATTATCACCACCATTATTATAGTACTATCACTACTACTATAGTATCATCACTTCTACTAGTACTAGCACTATAGTACCCCCAGCGCTACTAACCATATTGTCATAAAACACAATGAAGAACACATTCATATGCTTGAGAGAGGTACAGGTAGAAGCTCCACACATTCTAGCTGAACATATAGCTTTGTTTCTCCTGTATTACAGCAGAGGTTGTACAGGTTGTACAGGTTATAGCATTAGCTATGCAATGTAGACCTCACTATTGTTCTAGTGATGTCTATTTCGTGTATTTAGGTGTAGGTGTAGGTATAGGTGTAGGTATAGGTGTAGGTATTCATAAATTACTAAGTGACACTGTGAATAATTAATTAAGCCGTGATGTCAGCTTATATTCGTAATATTTAATTAGACATATAATCATAAAGGAATTGCTTAGCTCCATGGTATTACCCCTATTAGAGCCGTGGTAAACCCTTTATACACCTCTATTTGAAGAGTGACTCTAGTAGTAATAACTTCTCATTATTTGTGTACATATCACAAAGACCCGAGGACAGGACATAAGCTAAGGACAGGACACGTCTGCTTTAGAATGTTATTATCAACTCTTATATTAACTGTTGTAACTTTGTATTATATTTCTGTATTGGAAGAACATTTGTTGATTTCTAAATGATTAGTTAATCTATATATCTAGATATATTCCATGAAATATTAGTAATAAATCTTTAAAAAGTAAATATATCATTGGAAAGTATATATTTCAGAATAAAAACTCAAAATTTAACAAACTAAAAGTTATCATTATAGTAGAGAGAGAGAGAGAGAGAGATAGAGAGAGAGAGAGATAGAGAGAGTGAGAGAGAGAGATAGAGAGAGAGAGAGATAGAGAGAGAGAGAGTCTTTTCCTGTGAGTGACATAATAACTGTGGCAACAAGAATAGTCACGGATATGTCCTTCGTCTAGCGAGGACACGGCCTTCACACTAACATTCCGATGTTGTGTTCGGATTCAAATCGTGAGCCAGGAACACAATTCACCTTGTGGCATTGATAGGAACCAGGAACGTTGACGCACACCTTATTATCTCCACAGATTGTCTGTCTGTTTCTACACTCGTCTATATCTGGGGGTGTAGGGGGTGTGGGGGGCGACTTAATACTGGCATTGAAATACTACATACACTAGCAAATCTTTGTGGCATTTTTAACTCATATTAATAAATAACAAAGTAAGGAATAACAATGGTATATTCTATTATACAGTTTATACACATGTTTATACACATGTTTATACCATCGATATAAAGAAAGTGGATAAGCAATTGACGCACGCAATACATGTAAAAGATAGACACGTGAATGACACTTTTATCGATAAATTAACAAAATGGTATCAGTGATTTTGATTGGATATTAGTCATATTATATATGTCAAATATTAAAACAGTAGGCTTTTCGTCGAAATAGATTAAAGTGACTTCTATCTATATCAATGGATTTAAATTATAAATATCAATAAAATCAATAAAATAGTATTATATCTTTAATTTAAATACACAAAATTACGAGGAATTTTGATATTATGTATTTTAAATATATAATTTTATTTTTAGTATAGATAGTACATTAAAATTGGTAGTGATTATCAATATATATATGATAAATACATATTATTATAAATAAAAAGTAGTGGGCCAGATAGGGGTTTCGCCCGTAGCGGATAGTGCCATACTACAATCAATTATTTATCCACTTTCTTTATATAGATGGTTTATACACATGTTTATACACATGTTTTGATAACTGGACTAATGAATAGAATAATACATGAAATATAATAATACAATTTTACTGGAATAGAGACTGTGAGTTGTTGACATTGACATCTGACATCTGACATGCTGCCTACATTGTACATTGAGTAGATGTGTGTTTACATTGCATATGAATACATATAGCTGGATATCTATATAGATTGAATTTCAAATAAATTATAATTCGAATTAAATATCATTATTATTATTGAAACTAAACACGCTGATTATGGTCAGAACTAGTGATAGCCCTAGATTGTTTGCTACGTGTGATATCTCCTCTACCAGGTGGCTACGGTGGGGATAGTTAGAGATCACCTCTTAAACTACGCTGACGACCTCTACCGCTACACTACGACGACCTCTAGCTCTACACTACGACGACCTCTACCGCTACACTACGCTGACCTCTAGCTCTACACTACGCTGACCTCTAGCTCTACACTACGCTGACCTCTAGCGCTACACTACGCTGACCTCTACCGCTACACTACGACGACCTCTACCGCAACACTACGACGACCTCTAGCGTTACTAACCTATACACATGTTGTTGACCTTCTTAAAGCCCGTAGGACATCCGCATTCGTAACCTCCCGGTGTGTTCACGCACTCACCTTGACACACGTTACGGCGGCCATTTACCTCAGCGGGGTTACATTCATTAATGTCTGTGTGTCATAGGGGGGTAGTTAATGTCTGTGTGTCACAGGGGGGTGGTTAGTGGCTGTGTGTTACGGGAGGGTGGTTAAACATGTTGTCAGTGTTAGAGTGGGTACCATAATCGCATGTTTACAATTGTATATATACACAAATATGCATATATACATACATATATATATATATATACAAGTGGAAATTTATTACATATTATTATATTATTATTTCATTTTTATACTAATTAAATTATATTTTTAATATGAAAATATAATAAATATAAAAAATTATTTTCAAATATTAATATTAGTATAAAGTAAAATATAATATATAGTAAAACCTCTCTATAAGAAACTATTTTTTTTCAGTACTTTTTTTCTTATAGAGAGGTTTTCTTATAAAGAGGTTTTTACTTTTCCAATGATTTTGATAATAAATATGGAGAAATATTATGTATCTTACATAATTCTTGATTGTTCAGTAAACCTTCATCAACTTCTTTAATTATATTATATTTAAAATGTATACTGTATTGTTTGCGCTTAGACATGTTAATACATAATGAAATTTTATTAGATTTACATTTGCAATTATAAATTAGAATCATCATTGATGAATATAATATAATGTATATTATAATAATCTATTATTTACAAATTAATTGTATAATATAATAAATTGTATCATCAATACATTTAAGGATATAATAACATTTATTAATTAATTTTAATACATTTATGGATACAATATACAATAATATTTATTAATTAATTTTAATAAATTCAAGGATATAAACAACATTTATTAATTCATTTTAATAAATTTTAATAAATTAATGGATATACAATAACAATTATTAATATAGTTTTAATTCATTGCGAGCTATTTATGTAATATAAAATATTTGTAAGAAAAAAAAATATCTTATATAATAATTAATTTCTATAATTGTTATTAATATACAATACTTCTATTTACATATAATTATTTTGTATACAATAAGTTTCTTATAAAGAGGTTTTTCTTATATTTTTCTTATAAGATTTTCTTATAAAGAGGTTTTTTAATGTGGAAAAGGTTGAATTCCAACCAAATGTGCGAAAAATTTTCTTATAAAGAGGTTTTTCTTATAAAGAGGTTTCTTATAGAGAGGTTTTACTGTATATATATATAAAACTATACAATTTATAATATAATTGTACTTTACATTACTAGAACGTGATACAGGTGATGGAGATGTAGGTGGCGCTGTTAGGTACGCATGCACCTAACCTACGCAGGTTCTGTTGTCAGTGCCCATTCTGTAGCCAAGCTTGCAAGAGCACTGGTAACCTCCCCAGTAGTTGAAGCAGTAGTCACTGCAGCCATGGGAGTTACTTTCACATTCATCTATGTCTGTGTGTGTGTATGTGTGTGTGTGTGTGTGTGGGGTCGATGGCTCAGTGGGACAACCGAAAGCTAATAAGCCAGAGGTCCCGTGTTCGACTCCAGGCAGTTCCGTTTTCTCTTGTGTTTATCAAGAATTAAATAAACGATAAATCAAAACACAAGAAAAAAATACTTTTTAAAAAACACAAGTTACTATTTCTATTGTATTGTCCGGGCCCCTCACAGTTATTTATAATATGTACAAGTATATGACTTCTTGAGGGGTCTATTTGTATCTATTATTTGTATTGTATTCAATATATATATATATATGAGAATTCAATAAATAAATATTATTATTACATTATTATGTATGTGTGAATGTGTGTGAATGTGTATGAATGAGTGTGTGATAGTCAACGATAAGTAGGTACACTGGTGTGTATACATTATATAATAATAATAATAATAATAATAATAAACATGTATTAGAAGTGATTTGTTTATAATATAATAAATCCAAATATTCTGTAGTTTTCACTGATAAACGGCTTCAAAACAGATGTAAATATTTACCTTCACCTAGTGCTTATAAGATACGGTGTGGCATCCCTTACTATCAGTGGTGGTACTACAGTGAGGGGTCAAAGGTGACAAACTAACCTCTGCACTGGTTGGGGTTATTGGTTTCGACGAAGCCTCTCTTGCAATGGCACTCGTAACTACCGACGGTATTCGAACACTCCGATCCATCGCCACACCTGTTCATGTATAAACACTCGTTGATATCTGTGTGTGTATGTGTGAGTGTATGTGTGAGTGAGTGTGTGTGTGTGTGTGAGTGTGTGTGTGAGTGTGTGAGTGTGTGGAGTTACTATTATTACTACTAGTAAAACATACATCATTAGCTTATAAATAAACACTTAACCAAGAGATATGATGATGATGATGATGATGATGATGATGATGATAAGCTACACTATTCATAGTGCTATATAGGTTCATAGTGCTACATAGGTTCATAGTGCTACATAGGTCCATAGTGCTATATAGGCTACTTCTATAGTACACAATAGCGCGCAATTCTCTAGAGTCGAGTGTAAGTATAAGTGGTGATAATGATAATAGTGTATCAGCATCCAAAGACATTAGTCATAGTTAGCTATATGTAATAGTTTCACAAGATTTTATTATATGAATTAAACAAGTGGCCACCTTATTATATTCCTCCATATATAGCGCTGTATGTGTGTAATCATGCGTGACCTAATATATACGGGCGTATATAGAACATTGACCTTTGACACACGCTTCAACAAACTCTGTCGATATGGAGATGTCATATCACACATAGATATAGAACACACACTACCAGTTATTAGGCTCGCGTGTAACCGATGCAACGTTTCGTAGGGCTGTCGTACGTGAAGCCTTCTTTACACTTGCACGAGTACCCGTTTCTAGTGTTCAAGCAAGTCATGCCTTTCTCAGCGCATGTGTGGGTGCCTCTTGTACA
>OZ025242.1:36003651-36166151 GCA_964019155.1 Osedax fenrisi
TATATATATATTTAGTATATAGTATATTATATAGTCATATTATATACATTATTACATAGAACAATTGTCTGATGGATAGAGTATGTGAGCGCAAGTGTGTGTATGTGTGTATGTGCATGAATAGATAGGAGGCATATGGATTTTTATGAACTATTTTCGCAATTATAATTTTATACATGTACACATTGCATGTCAGACATATCTACTCTTATATATCACTATTTGCACGTATTAATAGTTTAATTAGTGTTAATAGTTAGATGAAAGCATTGTAAATTTAAATAAGTATACACGTATATAATATAAGTATAAAATCTACTCCTCAATGTAAAAAATTGCCTAATTTTAATCGATTGAATTAAAATTAAATTTTGAATACACTCATGAAGAGATTGATAATAATGTATGTTATTGATGCATTTGAAAGTTCAATTGCAACATAAGCTATCTGTACTAATTCATGTATAAAGTGCATGCATACACCTACAGATAGATACCTACATAAATACATGCATACACACACCTACACACACACACACTTACACACACACAAACACCTACACACACCTACACACACTTACACACATCTACACGGGTAACCTTCTTTACGATTACAGAAGCGAGGGTTCGACTTGTTCTTCTCGAAGCCGGGCTTACACTCACAACGGTACAGGTTCCTCACTGAGCTATCGTCCACGCAGATATGGTTACAGAGACGACCTTTGAACATCAGACAACGACCTACGTGTAAACAAACTTGTAAATAACGTAGCTACAGCAAATAGGTGACACGTAGAAAACAATTATGAAGAATTTTAAATAAATCGCCATGATATAAATCTATAGGTGAGTATTAATAATTTCAATATTTGTTAATTACTAAAGTAATGTATACACATTGAATATATTTATAATTTAAAAATGACACCACTCTAATCGGTATCTTATATATGCCACGATATTCTCCGATTCTAAATGAATACATTATATCTAAACTGATAACACTAAGCTATTGCGACGTAACAACTGATAACAGTAAGCTATTGTGACGTAACAACTGATAACAGTAAGCTATTGCGACGTAACAACTGATAACACTAAGCTATTGCGACGTAACAACTGATAACACTAAGCTATTGCGACGTAACAACTGATAATACTAAGCTATTGCGACGTAACAACTGATAACACTAAGCTATTGTGACGTAACAACTGATAACAGTAAGCTATTGCGACGTAACAACTGATAACACTAAGCTATTGCGACGTAACAACTGATAACACAAAGCTATTGCGACGTAACAACTGATAACAGTAAGCTATTGCGACGTAACAACTGATAACAGTAAGCTATTGCGACGTAACAACTGATAACAGTAAGCTATTGCGACGTAACAACTGATAACAGTAAGCTATTGTGACGTAACAACTGATAACAGTAAGCTATTGCGACGTAACAACTGATAACAGTAAGCTATTGCGACGTAACAACTGATAACACTAAGCTATTGCGACTTAACAACTGATAACACTAAGCTATTGCGACGTAACAACTGATAACACTAAGCTATTGCGACGTAACAACTGATAACAGTAAGCTATTGCGACGTAACAACTGATAACAGTAAGCTATTGTGACGTAACAACTGATAACAGTAAGCTATTGCGACGTAACAACTGATAACAGTAAGCTATTGCGACGTAACAACTGATAACACTAAGCTATTGCGACTTAACAACTGATAACACTAAGCTATTGCGACGTAACAACTGATAACACTAAGCTATTGCGACGTAACAACTGATAACAGTAAGCTATTGCGACGTAACAACTGATAACAGTAAGCTATTGTGACGCAACAACTGATAACAGTAAGCTATTGCGACGTAACAACTGATAACAGTAAGCTATTGCGACGTAACAACTGATAACAGTAAGCTATTGTGACGTAACAACTGATAACAGTAAGCTATTGCGACGTAACAACTGATAACACTAAGCTATTGTGACGTAACAACTGATAACACTAAGCTATTGTGACGTAACAACTGATAACAGTAAGCTATTGTGACGTAACAACTGATAACACTAAGCTATTGCGACGTAACAACTGATAACACTAAGCTATTGCGACGTAACAACTGATAAACTAAGCTATTGTGACGTAACAAGTGATAACACTAAGCTATTGTGACGTAACAACTGATAACACTAAGCTATTGCGACGTAACAACTGATAACACTAAGCTATTGTGACGTAACAACTGATAATACTAAGCTATTGCGACGTAACAACTGATAACACTAAGCTATTGTGACGTAACAACTGATAACAGTAAGCTATTGCGACGTAACAACTGATAACACTAAGCTATTGCGACGTAACAACTGATAACACTAAGCTATTGCGACGTAACAACTGATAACAGTAAGCTATTGCGACGTAACAACTGATAACAGTAAGCTATTGCGACGTAACAACTGATAACAGTAAGCTATTGCGACGTAACAACTGATAACACTAAGCTATTGCGACGTAACAACTGATAACAGTAAGCTATTGCGACGTAACAACTGATAACACTAAGCTATTGTGACGTAACAACTGATAACACTAAGCTATTGCGACGTAACAACTGATAACACTAAGCTATTGCGACGTAACAACTGATAACACTAAGCTATTGTGACGTAACAACTGATAACACTAAGCTATTGTGACGTAACAACTGATAACAGTAAGCTATTGCGACGTAACAACTGATAACAGTAAGCTATTGTGATGTAACAACTGATAACAGTAAGCTATTGCGACGTAACAACTGATAACAGTAAGCTATTGCGACGTAACAACTGATAACACTAAGATATTGTGACGTAACAACTGATAACACTAAGCTATTGCGACGTAACAACTGATAACAGTAAGCTATTGCGACGTAACAACTGATAACACTAAGCTATTGCGACGTAACAACTGATAACACTAAGCTATTGCGACGTAACAACTGATAACAGTAAGCTATTGCGACGTAACAACTGATAACACTAAGCTATTGCGACGTAACAACTGCTAACACTAAGCTATTGCGACGTAACAACTGATAACAGTAAGCTATTGCGACGTAACAACTGATAACACTAAGCTATTGTGACGTAACAACTGATAACACTAAGCTATTGTGACGTAACAACTGATAACAGTAAGCTATTGCGACGTAACAACTGATAACAGTAAGCTATTGCGACGTAACAACTGATAACACTAAGCTATTGTGACGTAACAACTGATAACACTAAGCTATTGCGACGTAACAACTGATAACACTAAGCTATTGTGACGTAAAAACTGATAACAGTAAGTTATTGTGACGTAACAACTGATAACAGTAAGCTATTGCGACGTAACAACTGATAACACTAAGCTATTGTGACGTAACAACTGATAAAAGTAAGCTATTGCGACGTAACAACTGATAACAGTAAGCTATTGCGACGTAACAACTGATAACAGTAAGCTATTGCGACGTAACAACTGATAACACTAAGCTATTGTGACGTAACAACTGATAACAGTAAGCTATTGTGACGTAACAACTGATAACACTTAGCTATTGTGACGTAACAACTGATAACACTAAGCTATTGTGACGTAACAACTGATAACAGTAAGCTATTGTGACGTAACAACTGATAACAGTAAGCTATTGCGACGTAACAATTGATAACAGTAAGCTATTGCGACGTAACAACTGATAACAGTAAGCTATTGCGACGTAACAACTGATAACAGTAAGCTATTGCGACGTAACAACTGATAACAGTAAGCTATTGTGACGTAACAAGTGATAACAGTAATCTATTGTGACGTAACAACTGATAACAGTAAGCTATTGTGACGTAACAACTGATAACACTAATCTATTGTGACGTAACAACTGATAACACTAAGCTATTGTGACGTAACAACTGATAATACTAAGCTATTGCGACGTAACAACTGATAACAGTAAGCTATTGCGACGTAACAACTGATAACACTAAGCTATTGTGACGTAACAACTGATAACACTAAGTTATTGCGACGTAACAACTGATAACACTAAGCTATTGCGACGTAACAACTGATAACACTAAGCTATTGTGACGTAACAACTGATAACACTAAGCTATTGTGACGTAACAACTGATAACAGTAAGCTATTGCGACGTAACAACTGATAACAGTAAGCTATTGTGACGTAACAACTGATAACAGTAAGCTATTGCGACGTAACAACTGATAACAGTAAGCTATTGCGACGTAACAACTGATAACACTAAGATTTTGTGACGTAACAACTGATAACACTAAGCTATTGCGACGTAACAACTGATAACAGTAAGCTATTGCGACGTAACAACTGATAACACTAAGCTATTGCGACGTAACAACTGATAACACTAAGCTATTGCGACGTAACAACTGATAACAGTAAGCTATTGCGACGTAACAACTGATAACACTAAGCTATTGCGACGTAACAACTGCTAACACTAAGCTATTGCGACGTAACAACTGATAACAGTAAGCTATTGCGACGTAACAACTTATAACACTAAGCTATTGTGACGTAACAACTGATAACACTAAGCTATTGTGACGTAACAACTGATAACAGTAAGCTATTGCGACGTAACAACTGATAACAGTAAGCTATTGCGACGTAACAACTGATAACACTAAGCTATTGTGACGTAACAACTGATAACACTAAGCTATTGCGACGTAACAACTGATAACACTAAGCTATTGTGACGTAACAACTGATAAAAGTAAGCTATTGCGACGTAACAACTGATAACAGTAAGCTATTGCGACGTAACAACTGATAACACTAATCTATTGTGACGTAACAACTGATAACAGTAAGCTATTGTGACGTAACAACTGATAACACTTAGCTATTGTGACGTAACAACTGATAACACTAAGCTATTGTGACGTAATACCTGATAACACTAAGCTATTGTGACGTAACAACTGATAACAGTAAGCTATTGTGACGTAACAACTGATAACAGTAAGCTATTGCGACGTAACAACTGATAACAGTAAGCTATTGCGAAGTAACAACTGATAACAGTAAGCTATTGCGACGTAACAACTGATAACAGTAAGCTATTGCGACGTAACAACTGATAACAGTAAGCTATTGTGACGTAACAAGTGATAACAGTAATCTATTGTGACGTAACAACTGATAACAGTAAGCTATTGTGACGTAACAACTGATAACACTAATCTATTGTGACGTAACAACTGATAACACTAAGCTATTGTGACGTAACAACTGATAACACTAAGCTATTGTGACGTAACAACTGATAACAGTAAGCTATTGTGACGTAACAACTGATAACAGTAAGCTATTGTGACGTAACAACTGATAACAGTAAGCTATTGCGACGTAACAACTGATAACAGTAAGCTATTGTGACGTAACAACTGATAACAGTAAGCTATTGCGACGTAACAACTGATAACACTAAGCTATTGTGACGTAACAACTGATAACAGTAAGCTATTGCGACGTAACAAGTGATAACAGTAAGCTATTGCGACGTAACAACTGATAACAGTAAGCTATTGTGACGTAACAACTGATAACAGTAAGATATTGCGTCATAGGCCTACTACTAGCGCCTTCTGACCTGTGCTGGCAGATTTGATGAATGAAGGGGTCCTGGGGACTGGAGCGGGCATTACAGGTGTACGTACTACCACCTCGGCGGTGACACTGCGATACACCATCTCCGGGGTTTTGGTAGTAGGGGCTCGGTAGGGGCGGTGGGTGGTAGTAGGGGCGCGGTAAGGGCGGCGGGTGGTAGTAGGGGCTCGGTAGGGTCGGCGGGTGGTAGTAGGGGCGCGGTAAGGGCGGCGGGTGGTAGTAGGGGCGAGGTAGGGGCGGCGGGTGGTAGTAGGGGCGCGGTAAGGGCGGCGGGTGGTAGTAGGGGCGAGGTAGGGGCGGCGGGTGGTAGTAGGGGCGCGGTAAGGGCGGCGGGTGGTAGTAGGGGCGCGGGTACGCTCCCTTCTATCCGGTGACTGTATTCCGTTCTTTTCCTGCGTAGTGCGCGGAGGCTTTCGTTAGCGCCGGGCCTATAGAATCGTATTAATGGTGACCTAATCAACGCTTCAGGTGAATGTTCACTCTTAGGTATAGATCTGATATATTAGACAGTCGCGAATGGGGCGTTTTTATGAGCGAATAGTTGAGATTGTGAGATTTAGAAAGAGTGAAACCTACTGTATTCTAATGCTCTCGTACGATTGCGCTACGTTCAGCAGTGAACTGATGACATAACACATACACACACACACCACTAACGTTGTAGCAGCAGTTGGAGAACACTCTCCGACAACTGCGCAGGTAGTTCTTGGGAGGAGTTCTGCAGTCTTTGTCATCTTGAGCGGCCTGCTTACCCTGGGCGCAGCACGCGCAGCATTCCTACGAGCGTTAACGCATCGTTAACGGTAGGCGGGTTACGCGTTATAGCGACGCGACTTAGATGTGATCGATGCGCGTAGTTTAAATAGTACTAGGTTAATATTTCGTTGGAGCTATGTAATGTTAATAGTATTTACTAGGATAATGTCCATTATTCGTATATTTTAATAATAAACAGTCATCATATTACGATTTAAATCATATAAATATATCTTGGAATATCATTTATTATATATTTATTGATTACGATATATATCTATCTATAAAATAAATTATAAAAATAATTTATATAGTATTAAAAATTTCAGTATAAATATAATATCAATATAAATATATGATTATCCTGAATTATTGTTTGAAATATTATTGTTTATTATTTTGAATAGTTGTATATCTAAGGGCGAAACCATTAATATATAACGTGTTTGGAGGTATCGGTAGATACATTTTCTTATTCACAATCAGATTTTAAAAAAGGTAGTAAAACTTTAACAGGTATACTATATATATAATTAGCAATGATTGGTGAAATAGTTTTAACTATATATATATATCCTTGAGTAGTTTTTTCAATGGACCAAAATTAAATTCTAATAAATTAAAAATCTATCAAGTTTTGTAGTACTACATCAGAGATCACCAAATAGATTTACTATTCCATGAGAAGTATACATAGTATACTTAAGAGTAACAGCATTAAGGCAGATTTACTATGATAAGCTTATTCCCATTCATATAATAGATAAATATGCTGATGATATTGGTCATAAGAGTTATGTGATACGATAGATTTATAAATATAAAGTAGTTTATCATAAACTATTTATGAGATTTAAAAGTTTGGGTTACAACTTATAACATAAGTGTTAATATAGGATTACAATTTTAATTAACAACGGCTTATATTAATTTTCATTTTATTTAATATTATATTATGTATATTATTTATTATATTTATTATTGATAATTTACTAAGTATATAATAAAATAGTATTAATGTTAATTTTATTTCTTCAAGTTGTATATGATATTATAATAATAATAATAAATATAATATATATGTTAATTGAATGTATTACATTTATTAATTTATTTCAACTTAGTTCATATGAGCTATATGGCTTACAAAGTAGAATGAATTATAATTTGATATTATCAGGATGAGACATTGTAAGAATGTTGTTTATAAAATAGGCGTAATAAATGGGAATATATAATTTTAGTGTACTTCTATAAAAAAAAGTCTTGAATTGTATTTATAGTAAAATAATGAATATATTTTTTTAATAGGGTGAACTTTGGATGAAGTTTAACGTACACTTGTGTGGCTCTTATGGAATCATCACAAATAGTATTTCAACAATAGAGTATTCATTAGAGTATTCTATGTATCTACATAATCATATAAAACAGATAAATGAAATGTACGATACAACTCATCGATGATGTGAATCAATAATTATTGGTTCTTCTATCAATTTCATACTTGTAATGGTCATTTATTTATTATGTTTACATATATGCATTTAGATATTTCCTAATAATTAATTATTCAAATAATAAAGGATAATATATATATAGTTAACTATAATCACAACTTTATTGTGATATTAAATACTACATAGTCGTAATATTATATGATATTAGTAGATTAATTTAAATATTATCACTTTTTATATAATCTTCTAATATTTAATATCATAATATTATATTATATTATATAATCTATCAAATATTTATCCTTTATAACCACTGGATATAATTAGCATATTGAAATTTAATTATAATATATATATATATATATAATATTATATTATAATATATTATATTATTAATATATAAATATATTCTTTTATATTAATATAATGAAAAGTATGTATTATAATAGTTATTATACAAAAATGTATGCAAAAATGTAATGATAATTCTATTACTATTATAGTAGATAATGCAGTTACTCTATCTTATAAGCTTTGTAAAGTTTCTTCGTTAGTTATACATTTACATTTACATTTATATATATGTAGCTATAATCATTATAATAATTATTATAATAATGACTATAATTATAATAATTCAACATAACTAAAGCTACTTATTTAATAAATAGTATTTGAATATTGATCACGAATCAATCATTGATTCAATGGAATACATACTATAGCAGGTGTAATATTGTATTACATATTTAGTACAGATCAAACGGTTACAGATGGAGTCTATTTTGATTTGTTTATGATTATTTTCAAAGTTTTAATAATTTTAAATTATTAAATTCACAGAATATTATGTATTCAATACTCAATATTCACTATTTTGGAATTATTAATTTTATATATGTTTGAATGAATTATTAATAAAATTAATTATTAATTTTAATAACAAATTAATTTAATTAAATTCACCATTATTATAATGAAAAACATCATATTAATAAAAAACATAAACTATATTATATACTCAGTATATAATAATTATATAGTATATATAAATAATAATAATCATGTTTAACATGATGTTATTGTTATACTATAAATTATTGATTCAATAGAATTATGGTAATCATAGTATATGATTCACATATCAATATCATTATGATATTGATAATCATAATAATTATGTGAATATTGAATATAGAATATTATATTCTAAAAATATAAAAAATTCTCAGAGAATAATAATAATAATTTATTATATTCTATTAAAATACCTATATTTTCATAAATCTATGGAAAATTAATTCCATACTTATTAGCAATTCACCCAATTCTAGGCCCAATTTAATGTTATAGCTACCCAAGATAAAAATGTACAATTGTTCTTTCTATTACATATATTCATATAAAAACGAAAGAAAATAATTATATATTTATATTTAATATTTTAAATTATTATTTGTATTGTACAATAATTATAAGGACATATTTTATAATTAACGTATATATTCATAATAAATTCAAATTCATTATATATTCTATACTTTATACAGAATTAAAATGTTAACGATATAAAATATGTAAACTTCCATAATGATCGTACGTATGGTATACCAATCGTATGTAGTTTTACATGATCTATATAGTATTACCAAAGATTTTGCGAAGCAAAAATATAACACTCCCTATGCATGCAACGTAATTTAGTAATATCCCCAACCGCTGCTAGCAGTAGTATCGAAATCACTGAAATAGATTTAGGTTCGGCTCTGTTTGCATACAACAATGTTTTAATTGCTCTATTAAATTACATGCAATATAAATTAACTTGTACTTACTAAATATATACTTATAGCATTTAAAACATAAATATCATATTTGTTTGTTATATATTAGTAATGAACACTTAGTTTTCATCATATAAATATTAATTTAAAGCATATTATTTAACATTTTAAAAGTTTATAGTTAAATACGAATTTACATTATAAATAACACATAGTTCCTAAAAGTAACCCGCTATAGGTGGCACCAGGGTATTTTGTATACAAATTCGAATTACACGATTTCGCGTAAGTGTTATATCTTTCCTTCGGAAAATCTTTGGTATTACTACATTTATAAATGTATACATGTATTAATAGTATTCATTTAATACCTGTGGTTAATCAAGTCTGCTAGTCCTAGGCCATATTAAATAGGATATTGCGCTACTAACTCTTGACGAAACTGAATCCGATGTACTTATTTCGGTACAAGTTCCTTTATCGTGGAATATATCTTCACCGCGGATACATTCAGACTTCTTGTAAGCTACCAGACAACAAATCTTCACAATTCTCGTACATTTGTCGAGCTAGAAATGGAGACGAAATGTCAATATAGCATATGAGTATTAGTAGATGCAATCCTACCTCATATAACCTCGTGGTTATAGGAGATCTTGGTAGCAGTAGACCTACCTATACCATCGATATAAAGAAATGCTATAGGCCTATGCGCCTTTATTTATATCGATGAATTATGCCTATAACACTTCTATAATAGAAGTATAATCTATACCCATAGACAAAAGAAGTCACTTCGTTCTCTATGCGTATACATATATATATATATATATATATATATATATATATATATATATATATATAAAATGCTACCTTTTCTATATAAAATATAATGTAGGTTATATAATATATAACCTATAGGTTATATATATATATATATATATATATCCAAGGTTGTGTAGGAATATAGGCTATATGATATAACCTATATATTTTATACACGTACTTATGTAGATTTGTAGATACATTTGATAAATATAGGTAGGTCCTATTCGTGATATACCTAAATATAAAGCACATTATTAAATAAGTAGGTATATATATATATTAAATATAGATAGGTCTATTAATTTATTTTCAATAAAATATCATATATTTTTATTAAAGGGGATTTTAGCGACCCTTCTAAGAAGATATTAAATTTATAATCCATTTGATAATCCATCCGATAATATTAATAAGTAATATATTTTCTTAACAATAATTGTATTTGTTACCTGAGGACAATTTGTAATAGGTCAAATCTAATAAAAGATCCATTAGTAGGCATACTAAATAAGTGTCATTTTGGAGGTTAACCTATTTATAATTAAATGGGATATATCTCACTACAAGTATTTCCGGCAACTTGAAGGAAATATTTTAACTTTAATAGATTTTCTATCAAGTTGTAATGGGATACCCCCTTTAAAGTTACTATATTTGAGGCACATTTCCGGAAAGTAAAGGGGTATCCCACTAAAATTGTAGTTAACTTGATAGAAAATCATTTTTAAGATAAAATAATACCGGCAAGTTGCCGGAAATACTTGTAGAGGGATACCCCCTCCAATCAGATACTATATACCTATATATATATATATATATACATTGTAATATTATATACCATGAATTTATGTATTAATTAAATTAAAATATAATATTATAACTTTAATATTTAATGTTGACCCTTAACAATTGTCCTCAATTGAAGGTACTGGTAACTTAAGGTTACCAGTAGGTTACCTAACCACAATATTACCTACCCACAATAATACTAATATACAGTAACGGAATGTACGACGTATTAGTAACACGCTTTAGTAAGTAGTGTACGTCATCACTACATACATCTATAGACGCCGATATCATGCGGCTATTAAGAGGCTGCATCACTCAGTTATAACAAGCTTGTTTGTTATTCGATACGTATAGGAAGAGACGCCGTTCGTTAAGTTATATAACATGTATCGACACCTGCCGAGAGAAATAGTTAGGTTTCTATGAGGCATAAGAAACTTCGCTACGAAATGACGGAATGCTTGGAATAGTTACTATTCACTCGAATAGATATGTCTTCATTATAGTTTAATCTATATATGGGCGTGTATACGTGTATGCGTATAGGGGCAATATTCGTTTTCCATATATAATGTATACGTTTAACTATGTATACCATATTTATACAAATATCTTATAAAACATACGTTATTAGCATATACGTTATTATACGTTATAAATACGTTATTATAATTAATAATTTCATATAGATGTGCAGGGCCGGCTTAAGCATACTATGGGCCCCGGGCAAAAAAAATGCATGGGCCCCATAATAATTTAATAACATATTAAATGGGCCATTTTGGCAAAAACTAATAATTATAACTCTTCAATTTTATCATATGTTATCATTATACTAATTATTTTGTAATTTGTTTGTATACTTTAATCAACTCCTCATAATAATTTCTTTTCTCGCATATATATTTAGAGCAGTGGTTCCCAACCTTTTTTCACCGTGACCCTTTTTTTTATAATTCTTAATTAAAAAATATACCATGACCCAATGACAAATTTTATTTTGTTATTATTATACTTTAATCATAAAATAATCATATACAAATTAATATACATATATTTAAATATATATTTCCATCTTAAATTTTTCTCGACCATAAATCCAATTTGCATATAAAAGCATTTATATTATTTTTTAGAAATTGGATCAGGACCTACACAAAATACTCAATGACCCATAGGTTGGGAACCACTGATGTATAGAGTTCATCAATATGTTGTATTACCGCTATTATCTCAATGTAACCTAATTGCAATACTTTTCTGATCGACTTTATTCTATAAAGTAATTAGCTCCACGGTTTTCATTATATCGAAGTCTCAAATTCTAAAATTGCATTTTATTGAATAAATACATTGACTCTAGTAATGTAATTTAAATTATATTTTAACATATATAATATCAGATATAAATTATGTAATTAGGTCCTATAAGAAGTCCTCAAGAGACTGCACTAACAGAATCTGCTTGCGATCACCATTTTATATTCGATAATGATTTTACTAAAAAATATTATATTCTTCTTTAATCTAGATGTTAATATATTCTTTATATAGTTTGGCTAAATAAATTATATTGATTTGGGATGAAGGCAAAGAATATTGCTACACTTGTCGAAGATTTAACGGCATTTTGCCCAACCAGATTTAAGGAATACACAGTGTAGATATGTGAATCCATATTGACAATGGACTATGGTTATTATAATATATTTCATGTCATTGAATCTTCCAGACATATGCTGGCATTTTCATAACTTTGAGCTCTATAATCTATTATAATTATATTATTATTGAAAAAATTCTAATAGATCGGTAGCTAAATATTGACCAATGTGATAAATTATAACTGATAAATTATCAGTGATAATGAATCTCAACGTACAATCGTACGTCGTAAATCAATAAATACCTATATAATAATAGTAGGCTATAATACCTACCTAACTTGATATAAATAACGATAATATATATCGATATGATATATATGGAATTGAGTACACTGATATATGATATAATATTTTGAATTTTGTATTTCTTCAATTATGTAGTTATCAGTGATAACTTATCACCTGTTATCCAATAGGAATATCGCCATTGTGTGTATTTAGTTGTAAATAGATAGATGAGTGTGATGTCAATCTAAACATTCATTTGCAAGTAATAGGTGGATAATTGCAAAAATTCCTTTAGTATTATATGTATGTTATATATATATATATATATTTATAAATAATATCTGTTTCAATAAATATAATATCTTTCTGTAATGATAATATGTTGAAAAAGATAATCATTTTATGTAAATAATTCCCTTTCATCAATAGACATTATTAACAATACTATAGGAATAACCTAAAGCAGAATAATCCTATTTAAATTAAAACTATTATATATATATTATGTTAATATACCTACTAATACAACTATAATAATATACACACTATGAGAATATACACATTTGATTAATACGAGTATAAGATAGAGAAAGTTAATTATTTTGAGAAAAATTATTTTGAAAATATCTATTTTTTTAATTACTATAACAATTATAAATCTATATAGAATATCGTTTTTTTCGTAATTTATAATCAATATAATCCTTTACAAATATCAGAAATCATAGTTAAAATATATCTTATAAAATATATTTAATTTTAATAAAAAAAAGTATACTTTTTGTTTTGTAAATTAATTATAGAATTATAAATTGTTAAGATTTAACTATGTTTAATAATACCTTAATACGTTTATCATTTATCACCTTCTAGTTTATCAAACAATTATTTATCAATCGGTTTCAAACTATTTTATCAAACAATCAGAGATGTGTGAGAAGATCTATGTTATCAATATTAGCATGTTCTCCAAAATCTTCATGTAGCTGTTTCCACCATATCTTCGTGACAATTTAGAATTTTTTGTAAAATTCACTCTTCAAATCGGCCTAAATGACTAATATTTAATTAATTTATTATATTATTTTTATTTTTTTAATTAGAATTAATAATATATAAGAAAAATAGTTAAGAAATATTTTTTTTTCATATAAATAGTAAAAAAAAAATGTCTCAAATAATTCATGGGCCCCCCAAAATTTGGGGCCCCGGGCAATTGCCCGATTTGCCCCCCCCCCTTAAGCCGGCCCTGTAGATGTGATATCGGATTAATGGACGAATACTTCTCCTAGTTTAAGATGTCACCTACGACACATACTACATATATAATATACTAATTATAATTAATTACATAGGAAATATAAGAGCAAATGAATTAATATAATATTAGGTTAATTATAATATAAATGTATTTTAATATATATATTTTTTTAAATTTTATTTGGTGGAACTTAATTAGGAACTTAGATGAAGTTTTCACTTATAACCATATTGCTCTAAGGCATCAATGGTTTTAATGTTAGTCGGTCATTTATTTATACACAATTATATAAGATCACTTCAACATATTATTGTAAGACCTATTGTAATGCTCCGGACTGGGCATAAACCCGCATCATACTGCATGTGCGTCTGACGCCTTAGCCAACTGAGCAACACAGGCAGTTAAATATATATTTATATAATATATAATATATTTGATTTTGATTTTAATGTATCTATAGTCTATAGCTATAACTATAGTCACTATTATACTACACATAATATACATGTATAGAGTACACTATACGACGTTCAATCACTAGATATAGGACAGCACTGTCCTGTCACGTGACCAGAAGCGAAACACGTATTCTCCGTAGTTATCGTGTATTGTGCTTTATTCTAAACACACTTTAAGTTGAATATAGGTGAACAATAATGATGATCCCAACTCATCGATAATCTATTACCTATAGCCTAATATGTAGCCTATATATAGCCATATAGGCTATAGCCGGAATATTATCGATTTGAAAGTGATTATTTATTATGTATATATTCATAAATACAAACAAGATGTATATCTCATCATGAGCTTTAAACAAAATAAAAGAGCGCAATACAAATAGGAACATATATGAATTAGGACCAGTGATGGGCAGGATCGCGATCATTGATCGGCGATCCGATCCCGATCCCGATCTGGGTAAGAAAGAAAGATAAGATCGGGATAGACAAATGATCGAGTAACGAATGGAGGATCGGGATGGGGAAAAAAATCGCGTATGAGAATAAATAGAGGATCGGGATCGGGATCGCCGATCCAAGAAAAAAATGATCGGTGCTCATCACCTAATCAATATTGATTATTTTGTACGAATATCGTTTGATATAGACGACGACTGCCGATCGACATCGCATAACCTATGCGCTGCGGCCTACCCTACCCTATAGGGTGACGTACTAGTGAGTGTCACGTGGTCACGTCACCCTATAGGGTAGATATAGGGTAGATGTATCTCATCACGTAACAATAATCACTAGCCGTACGGCGTACGTCACTCAGTGAAACGCGTACACTAACCTATGTCCCGAGGGGGCGGCACTAGGTGTGCGAGGGTGAGGGTGAGGTTGAGGGGTGCGGGGAATGTACATCCGGGTTAATTACTACTACTACTACTACTACTACTACTACTACTACTTTTACTATCGATGTGTGGGGAGTGGATAACAACACCTGACTCGGGTGTACACGTATACGTGAGATACACACACACACACGCACACACACACACACACACACATATACACACACACACACACGCACACACACACACACGTACACACACACACACACACACACACACGTACACACACATACACACACACACACGCACACACACACACACGTGCGCACGTATAAGGTTACCGGGTAGCATGTGATGGATGTATCACCCGCGCGTGCGAAAGAGAGAGAGGAATGGGGAGTAGGATGAGGGGAAGGGGTGGAGGGGGTGGAGGGGGTGGAGGGGGATGACATACGTGCACTGATTAAGTGACGTCATGGCACAGTTACCTACTTATGTAATCACGTAAGTGGTAATGCGGTCATATGTCCTTACGTTAGTTATGTTCTACCAAATCTAATGTTATGCAAGTATGTGTATATATATATATACATATATATATATATATATATATATATATATATATATATACAATATATACAGTATATAAATATAATACATACTTGATATACAACCACTTTAGAAACTGGCAATGGTGTCCGTCATATATAGACATATATTGAAGCATTGCTATATCGCTGTACAATACAATAGAGTGCAGTGCACGACCTATTACAGTACACGTGATTAGCGCGTAACACTTATGACGTCACACACACACACTCGCACACTCACACACACTCACACACACTCACACACACACACAACGATGCAGGTGGAGGAGGTAGTACCTGACTATTGGGCAGCATGAGTTTCTGCATATTGACGCTGAGCAGCATACGGCTTCTACCGCATATGCTGTTCTCTAAGTTCTGAAGGGACAGCTTACTTGTGCCGAAGTCGCAACACGTCTTCTGAAGCTGTTTATCCGATAGGGGTCTCGTCTCTAGAGGAGGGGTGATGTAGGGTAGGGTTAATATGCTAGTGATCTCTAGAGGAAGGGGATGTAGGGTAGGGTTAATATGATAGTGGTATTATCTCTAGAGGAGGAAGGGGATGTAGGGGTAGGGTTAATATGCTAGTGGTCTCTAGAGGAGGGGGACGTAGGGCAGGGTTAATATGCTAGTGGTGTTATCTCTAGAGGAGGGGGACGTAGGGTAGGGTTAATATGCTAGTGGTGTTATCTCTAGAGGAGGGGGGTGCAGGGGCTGGGTTAATAGTCTAATGGTCTCATCTCTAGAGGAGTATACATGGGCAAGGTTGATACCCAGTAGGGGGGGGGGTTAATTAACATCGTCAATAGGTAATATATGAATTAGTGTCGCACGACGTACAATGTCGTACATGAATGTTGATGTATACATTTCTTACAAGAAAACTGATAAACAGTCTAGTGTTATATATACTACAATATAGTGTTTCAACTGTTTTGTTTAGTATATTTTTTATATTTATATTTGAGATGTTTATCAGGAAAAAATACAATTAATATCATGTCATCTGGTTATTTTAAGTAGTATTATAGTTTATTATTTACATTATATTTTATCATATTTTATTGTTATTATTGTTATTAATTACTATGTTTGTTACCGTTACCTAATGCGTATACCTCTATCTATATATAGGTAATCAGATAGTTATATATATATATATATATATATATATATATATATATTCTAGTATAAATTTAAATATTATAAATAAAAACATAAGAACAACACACATTACTATTTGTGTTGTAGTCATTCACTGTTAGAATACTTGAATATTGAAAGACGCCTATAAAATTGTTGAATCCTAAATGTCATTACACTGTTAGAAATAAATTGTATAACATTGATTACAAAATGGTATAACCCCGTGGCGTCCTGGTATACCATTTACGGTATAACTAAAAAAAACAAATGTTATACTATATAATTTGTGATCTTATATAATAAAATTGTATGGTATAACTCGTATTTCCATATGTTATACCATATAATTCATAATGTTATACCCTTATTTTTAACAGTGTATTGTCAACACTTTAAAGGTTGCATGCAGCGAGGTATTTCAATCTAATTTGTATATGTCATTAACATTTTATCATTAAATCCATTCAAGATTTTTATAAATAAATTATTCATTTCATACATTAAATATACATCATAATATATGTTAATATTATCATTATCATTATCATCATCATTATCACCATCATCATTATAATCGTCATTATAATCATCAATCTTAATAAAGTATAATATGGGTTATTATTAATTATTAATTTATTATTTAATGGCATACCTATATATATATCTTATATTTATACTTCCTATTTCTATTTCGCATATTTAGCGAATTTCAAGATATAATTATTTAAAAGCATGGTAAGACAAGCATGCATTATATACATGTGTGCATGCGTGTGTTCATGCGTGTGTGCATGCGTGTGTTCATGTATGTGTTCATGTATGTGTGTCTACAATCGAGTGGCGTACATTAACACCACGCAAGCCATGCCTGTATTCATCGTACTACTACCAAGGTCCTTGCTACTACTACTACTGATGTTACGTAATACAAGTGATGTAACACCTAGATGGCGCCGGTACTAACGGATAGTGATGACCGCTAACAAAGCAGCGGTCAATAGGTGGTTCAAGGTCACCATATCTCCTGTGTGAGGCGTATGTGCGTCGCTACTACTAGTGCCGGTGGTGTGGTATGTGGTGTGGTATGTGTTGTGCGTGTGAGAGAAGTAAAGTGACGAGATCGACTGATGAACCGATGTTGTATTGTTTACCGCGGTGGAGGTGGGGGGGGCGTGCGAGCTGCTATTTTTTAACGTGCGTGTGTGTGTGTACTAGGGGGATGTGTGGAGGAGGAGGAGGAGGAGGAGGAGGAGGAGGAGGAGGAGGAGGAGGTGGTGGAAGTTCGTGGAAACTTTTAAATATGTGCGCGCGCGTGTGTGCGTGTGTGTGTGAACTTCGTGAGCCGCCTTGGTGTGCGTGTGCGAGTGCGTATGGGGCTAGGAATACGCACATGGGACCCGCACATGTTCAATGTAGGCTTGCTATTTGTTTATGGCGTTATATAATAGCTCCAGTAACTAGGTCACTACAGCATATATAGGCACACAGGTATATGCCGACACATACACACACACACATATATATATATATATATATATATATATATATATACGTTTGCGTGTGTGTATATATGTGTATATGTAAACATAGTTTATTTACACAACGGGTGTATATTTCTATTGTTTATAATAGAAAGTTATCATAATAGAATAACTTCTACAGTATAAGATAACATAAAGAAATAAACAATTACATGGAATAAAGACAAAAATCTAATTATGAAAAACACTACAAAGAAAACAACAATCCAAGAATGCGTTAACTAAGGTCATACAAAAGTAAACATACATCAATAAGACAGACTCTCATTATTATTCACTTAGGCGTCTACCCTTAAAGCATTCACTTATATTGGGATATATACATATACAAAATACAAGTCAATGAATTAAACAAATATTCAAATAATTAATTCAATAAGTAATACATTGCCATAGTTAATTGATCTATTTAATCTACAAGGTATATTTCCCAATTATCTAAGAAATGATAATATTATAACTAAAAACAAATATGTAATATTTATGATTCTTGTAAGTTGGCCTATTTCTGTAATATCACATTTCTCATATAGGTTATCATATATTTAAGAAGTCTTAAAATCTAGATTTCTATATGTATGGACAAAAATAATAACATCAATAATGTATATGGTTTAAAAAGATGTTTCAACCTATTATACAATGATTGACCTAGATCAACTGGAGCCATAGCTCCAAATACAATTAAATAATGTGCAGCGATATTTATAGACTTAAATTAAGCCTTCGAATCCATCAGTAATGATCTATTAGTAATAAAGTTATAGAAGTATGATTTTAGATATATTTATTTTAAAATTGTTAATGTCTTTTCTTAATAATGTAAATCAATATAGGGGAAAGTAACCTAATACGAATATATCCCAAAGTATACTTTAACAATAAATGGTCTCAACATTTTATGACTCAATATTTGTATTCAAAACTTAGAATATATTAATATTATATGATTATTTATATTATTGTGATATTAAAATTTTATTTAATCTTTTAATTAAATAGATAACGGGGATGTCGTATTCGGTACCCATTTCCGAATACGGACACCATGTGTTATAATATGGAAACCCTAAATACCACTAGATACACTATATATTATTGATGAACCAATCAGATAAATTACAATTACATTATCTATAATTATTTATATGAATAATTTAATATAATTAAATTAGTAATTAATTTATTATTTTTTTAATTAATAATACAATTTAAGTATCAAAATAATAAAAACGTTAGAGTTAGCTTTATTGTTGGTATTAATATTATAATGCAGGCAATTTTTATGAAAATCAGAATAGTTCACACGCTGCGCCCTGATTGGTTATAGGGTGTCCGTATTAATACACCTAGATTGTCTGTATTAGGGATTTATATGACCTCTAGATATATGCTTATAACTTAATTAAAATATGATAACAAATATAGCAATTATGTTATAATGTTTATAATGCTTTAATTTTTAATAATATATGTTTATGTTTTATATCGATACATTTGTATATTCTTGAGAACATTTTAAGTTGATATTTTTTTTCATAAATTTAAAAAAGTAATACAAAAATCAGTTTATTAGATATATCAACACTATTTTGAATAATAAAAAAATAAAAAAATACTTTTGTAGACTATTAATATATAAATTTATATAATTATGAATATTTTATTTATTAATATTGTTGTGTAGAATTTATGGTTTCTGAGATACCGATAATGTCCTTATTCGGGCACTGTCCGTATTCGAATACTTTCCCCTACATGCTTATTATTCAAATATCTTAACTCACAAATAAAGAAGTTACCTACATATTTGTTGTCTAGTAATATTTATATTTAAATGTAAAATATCGCTTAAGACTATATAATTATATATTTATAATAATAATACGAGAACTAGAAAACATAAAGTAGTTGTATATACTCTACTGTTCAGTATTATAATTATAATCGTACATTGAGAAAATCATGCATTGTATATTTATTAGATATCATAATTTATATTTGTGTGTATTTCATATGTGGATATTAACTGCCACCCAGATGGTCTTCGGGTTGTAATGTATAGTCGCAATTACATCGCAATAGTGGTCAGATGTGAATAACAAAATAAGGAGATATCGAATAACACTAAAATAGCTCATTTAAACTATTATTCTGAAGCCAGCCATATCAGGGTCCCAGTGAAATCACATACATTAGCTACGACGGATACATTATCATATATGATACACTATAGTGTATAACATTCTTTACGATGTATGGTAATGGATGTTTAGCGGATGAACCTTCCAAAAGTGAACGGTGAATATAAGTTAGTACAGTTAGTTGAACAACTGGCCATAATGTAGTGGTATAGCGTAATGAGTCGTGCGACCAATAAGCTATCGAGAAGCATTATTAACAATCAAACAATCACTGGGGCCACATATATCATCACAGGGGGGTTCGTACAGGGGTGATCAGTTATCCCCCTGGTCTCGAAGATAATAATTGCACTACTATTAATACAGGATCATGCATGGTAACACAATAAATAGCTCTATTGGGGGTTAATTATGGGTTAAGTGTAAACGTTCAGCCTCACTTAGGTTACATATCTTCGCTAAACATGTAAATAAGTAACATATATGTTACTTATTTACATGTTTAGCGAAGATACATCCATGTTTTATTACTGCTAACTTTTGTGTTAATGTCATGAATATAATGATATCCTGTCCCGATGATAGTTTTAGTATAACAATATATAACAAACTTATATAATTATGTCACCGTTCGTATGAACAATTCCCTAACAAAATCTTAATATTATAAGGGGAGATTTAACGCCTATCTATGTTAAAATACAAGAAATAATTATAACCTCCAAAAAGATAAAAACAGAAAGATAAAATATAGATCTTTTGCTCATTGAAAATGGGCAATATTTCCTTAATATTTCAGAACAAAACTGTGGAAGCGTCGACATGAATTCTATACGAGCTGCCTACATTAATTGCATAAATAGAAAATGTAGTTGAGGTCACATTCCAGAGTGGTATCAGCGGATCATAGTATACTACCTTCAAACTTAATTGCGATCAAATAACAATATAACAATTATGAAACAATACAACTGCACGGAGTGCTTTAATCACTGACAGAGGAATAAACATAATTTATCATAGATCTAAAAAACATGTATGAAGATCAAACAAGTTTCTTTACAAATGGTAATGATAGATAATTAGCATTTGTAGAATCAAGTTGAAAGGGAACAACAAGTAGGAATATTTTTTAACAAATATAAATATTCAACTCAAACCCAGTCAAAATAAAATAGTCCCTTTAGAAACTAGCATCATTTTGGAAAAATATAAATCTATAAAATCAATATAAAGAATTTAATTACTAACTCAACTAACACATATGTGGATATTTAGACATATAAATCAAATCTAGCCCGAAATAAATGTGAGCATACAATCAATATATATAACAAGCAACAATTCTACAAAAACAAATTGATAATATACTAGCAGTAACAGATAAACAAAATCAGTGCTTGTATTGCGTTAAGTCGGCAAACCCAGTGAAATGTACCTATATTTCAAGCTGAAAAGAAGATTACTGTACGCTGGTCATGGATTTAGAATCAATAGGTAGATAGTAATAGTAGGTGATTTGTTATATGGAAATCTTACCATGTTATAATTAATATCAGCCCTCCTATAAAGACCTATTTGAATCAGCTGACTGATGACGTATAGGATCCTATAGAATTATCACGTGATAAACTAAAGACTGAGATGTTAGACAATACTGTCAAGAGAGAATGTTAATATTACTCGGGGAAATAGCCCGATCTAGTAAAGGAAGGTGATACATTATGTGATAAATGTAATATAATACTATATATATATATATATATATATATATATATATATATATATATATATATATATATATTTATATTGTTAGTCATATTAAAACTTAAGGATACAAAAATGTGAAATTATATTGAATTCTATAGTTATAATTACTATTAATGTTTTAATGTGTATGTGCTAAACACGTGATATATCAATATTATAATATAGTATACATGCATGTACAGTGTACATTGTACACACATCTAATTGCTATTTTCATTATAATATATGAATAACTGCAGTTAACTGCAACTATATGTATATGTATACACATACAAATACATGTACTTTATATACATGCATGTATATATAATGGTGTTTATTGTAATATATGTTATCAAATAAACATTTAATCATTATTTAGATTTTTATATTCAGTTCATTCAATATTTTATCATTCAAATTATTTTCGAATTATTTCGAACTATTCAATATTTTTATATTTCTAATCGAACTTTGCTTTTCCAACTCGAATATGAAACACATTTTCAAATTTTCAGATGAATCGAATCGAATTTTAATTTTGCTAATCGTTTATAACATTAGTACATAGTTAGAAAATGATATATATATATTAATTATATATATATATGTATAATATTATATATTCTGTTTTTAAATATATTAACTGAACCTATAGTATATATTTGTATATCAAATGGACATAATTAATTATAATAATAAAATATCTGTATCTCAATTAGATATATTGGAATACCAATACATTATTTAGACATGGAAAGATAATAATATATAACTCAGATTTATTAAAAATTATCAATTATATGTAAACATATATCGAATGTAAACATATGCCTATATATATAACCAATCAACAACCAATCAAATTTCAAGTTCAAATTTTAGCTGGTATACCATATATATAATAATTATTTTAATTACATGATCTTATTTAAAAACAACAACAATAAAACAAATAATATAAAACATATATTATATTATATTATGTTCAATATTCATTCTGCAAGTAGGGCAAGTTTTTGTTCTCTGTATAAGCATATAATAGTATATATATATATATATATATATATATATATTATATATTTATAAAATTTTAAAAATTTCTAAAATTATAATTACAACAATTTAATTAAAAATAATAAATGATATATTATAATTAATTAATCTACGTATAATATATTATCATAAACATATTTATATAACTCGGTTGTATATACATAATTATATATTATAAATTATAAATAATACCAATAACCTTAAGCCACTTGTCAATGCACTTATAGTGGTATACATGTTTGCACGGAAGTTTTCGAACTAAACACCTGCCAGAGATGTGCTGTACACAAATATTACACTGTTCATCGGTACAATCGCTGCAATCTATTAATTAGAGTATTTATTAAGATACACATTTCTAATACAACATCACATGGCCAGTATTCGGCTTATATTTTATTGTTTATCTTGTTGGGCATGTGTATTAGGTACATATACATATATAAATATTGTTACAACATAGTAGTATTATTAACATTGTGGATCATCGTATTACTATAATTTATATACATATAACGTATATTATATATATAATATACAATGTATATATAGTCATGAACATTTTTAAATTTGTTATTCCTTCTTTCAGTCTAAATATAAAAAAATTCTGCATAACTTACAATGGTCCTTTTTTATGGAATCTTCTAGAAAACAAATTTAAATTATTCAATAATATAAATACGTTTACTAGAAGATTAAAATACAATTATATGTCGATGTATTAAATGCTGAATATAACTGATTTCTTCTTTATTTTATATTATATCTTACATATCTTTTTTATATATTTTCCAACTATATATTTTTTTTTAATATTTTAAGTTACTTTATACTTAATTATATTTATTATATTTTATTAGCTTTAATTTTAAACATGATGAAGTAATTACTCGGGAATGGAAATTGTTTATTATTTATTTATTTTATTACTTTCTTTATAATGTACACATTTGAAATATTTTAGCCTTTACTATTATATAGAAATATTCCAATTGGCATTTGCTCTCTTTAGAATATATTATATTTTACTTTTAATTATTTTTAATTATTTTTGTTAATATTTATTCATCAATATCTATTTATTTATATGAATTTCATATAACTTATAAGTTTTAAGTTATATATAGTAATAATAGTGACATATTTAATTTCCTATACATATGTGTATATGTATTTGTATATGTATGTGTTTATTTATGTGTTTATGCATGTATGTATTCGTGTATATATGTATGTGTGTATGTATGTGTAAGTATATGTGTATGTGTATGCATGTATGTATGCATATATGTATGTATATATTATATATATATATATATATATATATATATATATATGAATGTGTATGGGTGTGCATATGTATGTATGTGTATGTGTATGTGTATGTATATATATATATAAAAATATATTATGAAAATAATATATTGGTATGAAATTATTGTTGTTTTGTTGAATTACTCATTCTTTTATTTAAATTATATTTTTCAAATGTGGTTACATCTTTTTAATTATTTTTTAGTTTTGTATAAGGTTATCAAATTGCCCATTATATGTATCATATACTTGTATCATTATTTTCCATTCTCGAATAATTAACCGGTTAGAACTAGATAATCTTTTCTTTTTCTACCCAGTAGTTCGCTACACCTTATGTATAGTATAGTATAGTTTGTTGTTGTTGTTGTTGTTTTTATTTGGTGAAGTCCTTTCTTCATATCCATGAACTTAGATGAAGTTTTCACGTATAACTATATAGCTCTAATGTCCCTGTCCCTTTGAAAACGCTCTCGTGTTAAGTTATCTATGGTTTTAACGAGAGCAGATCAGTTATGTATACACAATTATATACGATCACTTTTAAATATTATGTTAATACCTATTTTAATGGTCCGGACGAGGCTTGAACCCCGTCCTACTGCTTGTGTGCCTGACGCCTTGGCCAATATATATATATATATAATATAATATAATGTAATGTAATAGGATTTCGTTATTTAGTAACTAAAACGGTAGGTACCTCTGAGTTTTTGTATCGGTATATGTTTTAATATATCTTTAAGTGATGTTGGTCTACTTGCTTGAGGTCCATTATCAACTGAATCCTTAAAATAGTAATTATACAATATTTAAATATTATATATATATATATATATATATATATATTTAAATATTATATATATAATGTATTGCATTATCCTTGATATTAATATTCTACATATTAATATATACAATTATATTGCTTGTTGAAAAGCGTTGTATATTTTTAATATATGTCATACTCTTTGAAAGCTACAGCTATAGCTTTTATAGTATAAGGGAAATTATAGTATGTAATTAATAATATTGCAACACCATACTATAAGTATACTTAAACTATAGTTATATATATGGTTAAATAATAATATATACCAATATATTAACAAATTTATCAGTATAAAATAACTATAATATCTTTATCATTTTAGAAATTTACGAAATTAAACGTTTATATAATAGTGATAATAACTAAGTATTTTGATTATATTATTTATGACATACAGTATGTGTTAGTTCCAAATATGATCTGAAAATATTATAAGTTGGAAAAAAATTGATAACATAATTGTAAATAATAATTAATCCTTACATATTATTTTAACAATATTTGTATACATAATGTATAATACATTATATATATATATATATATATTATTATTGTTATTGTTATTTTTATTTGGTGGAGTGCTTTCATCCCATCCATGAACCTAGATGACGTTTCACTTATAACCATATATGACTTTAATGTCCCTTCGAAGCCGCAATCATGTTAAGGCATCCATATTTTTAACAAGAGCCGATCATTCATTTATACACAATTATATGAGATCACTTCTAAATAATATGTGAAGACCCATTTTATAAAATTAATTAATGGTCCGGACTAGGCTCGAACCCGCGCATGTCCTACTGCTTGTGTGTCTGACGCCTTAGCCATGGATAAGTTCAGTTGCAACTGAGCCACTCATGCAGTTATATATATATATATATATATGTATATATATATATATTAAATGTATATTTAAATCATGTTTAATAAAAAGATATGTTAATATTAATACATGTCAACTATATTATGAGAATGTGAATATTAAAATTAAGATATATTTATGAATATTTACTAATAATATAAACAAAGCTTAATAATTCTCCTTCTTCATCTTCTTCCCCTGCATCAGTATCTTCATCAGTAACTTCATCTATATATGTGTTTTATAATACAATAAAATAACTTTATTATATCTATATATCATATACCCGTTGTATCTTCAATTGTTAGTTCATTATCATAAGTATTAGTCGAGTGATCTTCAATTGATGGACTTTCAAAAGATTCGCTTTCAAATGATTCGCTTTCATAATAGACGACTTCAAAAGATCGGCCTTCAGTATTCTCATCATAATCGGTTGAGATAGCTGATCTTTACATGTATGTGTATGTATATAAATATATACTTATTATGGTTAAATATCTGATTATATTATCATGACCATCCCCGCCAATACTATAGTATGTTTGTGATATATCACAAACACAAATATTACCATTATTACTATGCTGACACTATTACTACTACCACTAGTGATAGCTACCACCATATGTACTATAGTATACTACTACTAGTAGTAGTGGTAGTGATTGTAGTATATGCAGTAGCTACAATATTAATCAATACTATCTCCATATATACTATCACCACTATATCCATTACTACCACCACAAATACAACTACTTCTACTACTACTACTACTATCACAACCACAATAACCATTACAAACTATATATATATATATATATATATATATATATACGTATATGTATAGGTACCTACAAGTAGAAATATAAATAGAAGTTCTGTACTAACTGTTGTGCTGGTGTATCCACAGAAAAGTAAGAAGAATCTGAAGAAGGCGAAGATGAAGTCGAAGATGAAGACGAAGATGACGTCGAAGATAAAGACGAAGATGACGTTGAAGAAGAAGAGGGAGTATTAGAATGATCCTCTACCAAGAAAATATAGTTGTCTTCTCGATTGAGAGCTCGTGCAATCTGTTCATCATGCTATTGAATATATAGATATCATTACTTACTACTATTGATATCACACGAATACCTATGTAGAAATAGTTATAACATTTATTAATAATAGGCGGAATATGGGTAGTAGATAGGAGGGCTAATGTGGCCAGCTGGCGTATCTCATAGACTATAAGTCCAATAAAAAAGGTATGCAGTAAATATGCACATTGGTATGCCTTATTTAAATAAGTAAACATAATAGTATATAAAATAATAAAAAAAATGATGTAATAAATACAAAAAATCGATTTACTTTTTAAAAAATTGAAATAAAAGATTAGTAAAACATATTAAATCACTAATATATAATATAAATTGAAAATTAAAGTTGGATATTAAATAACTATTAATGTTAACAAGTGTGTAATCCATTTATTTTGGTGAGTAATATTCATTATTATATAATGTATACAGCGTGATACATAGAAGCGGTTAATATATTGCCATATATGGCCATATTTTAGCGGTTAATGTGGCCATATTTTAGCGGGTAATGTGGTCACTTTATGATGCTTTAAGCTAATCATGTTAAAGATATGATCTGAAATAAATATTTGTTTATATTGATAACATTGCGTGCGTCAATATATGAAAAAGTGTATGTATAAAAGCAACATATACTATATCCTAACCATACAAATATATCTCCATACATATTATAATCGTGGTATAATCTTGTAAATTTAATTTAGTATATTTAATTATCTAATAATACAATTATTTAAAATGTGATACGCTATAGAGAATATATATATAGATAGATAGATCAAAAGTTTATTGAATTACCTAAAGTTATAATTATATATAAACATATAATTATATAACATATATAAACAAAATATATAAATGTGATAACAGTAAGATAAAACGATACGATACAACAAAAACATGAAATAAACGGAGAAGTAAAATAAATATAAAATATTGGATTATACGAGCCGTTGATATATATATATTTATAACGATTTCCATAGGTGTATTATAATATATTATATATAATGGTATACATGGTTCTATAGATATATATATATATATATATATATATATATATATAGAAATCAGATAATATAAGTGAGCTATCTTTCTAAATAACTATTTTATCTAGGTAGTTTATCGCCATATTGTTATGACATACAGTCATTTACTGATGACATTTTGTTTTATAATAATAACATGCACAGTAAAAACTAAACGTTCATTAGACTCAATTTAAACGTTCATTGGGTGGTCGAAATAACGAACCTTTTATAACGTTCATTAGACTCTATATTTTGAATATTTTATATTATTGATATGCTTATAATTATATATGTATTAGCGGAGATATGTTCATATTAGTATTTAATTTGTAATAACTTATATATTACAATATATTATATAATTATATATGTGTTATATTTAATACATGAATTTAACATTAATAATATTTTTAATATTAAATACAATGTTTCAATGTTTAATATTGATCAATCATTATAACATAATTTATATTATCTTAATTATCAATATAATTATGATTATAATTATTGTTGATTATTATAATTAAGTTGACATATAAATGAAATTATGATGATATCAAAATAACATAGATACTTAAAGAATTTAGGATTTTAAAATAGTAACTTTATTTATTAAATCATAATATCAACTTAAATATAGAAATAAGATAATAATTGATACTTAATTCCATTAGTGCTAAATTAAATCAATTTAACAAAATAAAGAAAAGTTAAAATATAATATTGTATCTATATTTAAAGAAATAATATAGGCGAAAATTAATATTAGTGGCAAGAATTTTTTTTAAATAATTCTGTATTTAATAATATAATATTAAAGGTTCATTGGAATTCAAATGTCTAAAGAACGTTTATACATGTTGATAAACGTTCATTACACAACTATATTTCATGAACGTTTAGGTTACATTTTATAATATTAAACGTTCATTAGACTCTGAATGTGTCTAATGAACGTTTAGTTTTACTGTGTGATAAGTAAGTTTAATAGTTTAATAGTTTAATAGTTTAATTACTATAGTAATTTATAAAATAAAAATAAAAAGTATTAATATATCACAATTGAATGTGTTATTTAAGATTATACTTGATGTGATAGCATTGGACTAAACTTGATATAAACTAACACCATCTAGTGGATTAATACATGTATACATACCCTATACATAACTTAGGGTAATGTGGCCACCTTGATAATGTTCATTAGAAGAGCTAAAATGAAAAAATGATTCGGCAATCCTCTTAGATATGTTAAGAAAAATCTATTTTGAAAACATTATCGAATTAAGAATATATTCATAAAGTTTTACAACATTATCTAAAAGTGGCCACATTACCCACCTTTCCCCTATATTACCTATTATCATGATATTTCAGATCATTAATTATACGGAATCCTACAATTCTTGTATTAAAGTTGAGCATTATTTATAAAAGTTAGTATCGACAATTATAGTTATTCCAGGGATTCTTTATTATAAGATATATATGTTTTATGTATAATAATAACATATGTTAATAATTACGTTTATATCAATATTAAGACTACTATGATATCAACCATGCCAATGTTAATATACCATTGGTATATTGGGTAATATTCACATTATTTGTATGATTAACATTATTTGAATTATATTATTTCATACAAAAATTGCATTATACATATAACACAATTATAATTCATCATTTATGAAGGTTAGTTGGATATTATAATAGACACATTTGTTGTATACAACAAATAGTATACAACTAATACAACTACAAATAAAACAAATTGACTATATAGGCAATACTTTACGCCGACCATTAAACCTATAGGGGCAATGCTAATATATATATTAATATTAATGACATTAATATTAATAAAAATTTAATACATATAAAATATAAAACTAAATACCTGTTATTCTTTTAATTTATATTGTAATATATGTTATCTATAAAAAACTTACTAAAATAAATACTTAAGTATATGCAAGGATAAGACGACATATATATATATATATATATATATATATATATATATAGTGGAAAGTCCCCGATTACCGACCCCCTCTCGTATCTCAGTAAATATAAGAGTTATCAAAAAATATATACATGAACTGTTAGTAATTTAATGATAAATATGAATAAGTATTTTGTTTAAAGAAATATTTAATCCTACAATTGTTATTTGATAAAATGTAATATTCTATTTTTACTTTTTAAATATTTGAATAATAACTTTTTTAAACCATTGTAAATACTTTATTAATTAAAAGAAAACGTAATGTTGTGCAAAATATTGTAGATCAATAAAATGTTTATAACTATTATAAAAATAATTTAATTTGAATAACTATTAACCAATATATCTTAATTATAGCAACCCATATGATTTTCCTAGGAAAATAGCTATTACCGACCCCTACATTATTTTCCCCTGTGATTTATAATATCCAATCAAAATAGATCCGAATTTTACTTTAAATTATGTTATAACTTGTTTGTGTATCATTGAAATAGATTTAGGATTCATGATTCCAGTTATTTATATATTGATTAATAAATAAATATTAAATAATAATATACACTCTTTTAATATAATTACTATAAAGTGAAATAGATTTAGGATTCATGATTCCAGTTATTTATATATTGATTAATAAATAAATATTAAATAATAATATACACTCTTTTAATATAATTACTATAAAGTTTAAATTTAAATTTTATATTACGATTAAAACATAAATTCAATAAAAAATAAATTACGTCATGTTATAATTAATTATATTTATGTATATCTACTATTTGTATTGGATATTATAATACTAAAATTATGTATACCACGATTATTTTAGGGGGTCGGTAATAGGGGAAGTGGTCGGTATCCGGCACATGTATCCGATTACCGACCCCCCCTGTTTATTCTTGTAAATATAATTATATCAACAATTTAAAATAGCCATTATTCATCGCCATAATATTACTCAAATTACAAAATTTCAAATAAATATATTTAATATTGAATAAGTTATTACAACTAATCATTTAGGAGTCGGTAATCGGATACTTTCCCCTATATATATTATATAGGTAAGTATTGTTAATCGATAAGTATTGTCGGTAAGTTTTAATTTAATTATGATATCATTGTCTATAAATATTACATGTAGGAGATGGGAGATAGGTATTATAACATATTTAAAAATAACTTCTGAGATTAGAGAATTATTATATACTAAATTTATATAGTAATATTCTCATTAAATGAATTATTGATAACTTTTATATAATTATATGAAATTCTAGTTTGACTAACGTATATATAGCCT
This sequence comes from Osedax fenrisi, assembly GCA_964019155.1. Lineage (NCBI taxonomy): Eukaryota > Metazoa > Annelida > Polychaeta > Sabellida > Siboglinidae > Osedax > Osedax fenrisi. The sequence continues at coordinate 36,036,134 of OZ025242.1, forward strand.
ATTATGTTTGTATTATTATACAAATAATTATATATAAAAATAAATAAGTACTTATATAAAATGAATATCTATATAACACACTTTTATTAATGGTAGTATATATTAGATTTATGATATGTAATATTTAATGTAAATATTAAATGGCAATTTTATTCAAATATACTCATTATTATATACTCTATATATAGGGTTAAATAGCATATATTAGTTTTAATAATGTAATATTTAGTACCATGATTACAATAATATATTATAAATGAATGTTTAAATGTACACTGAAAGATGTAATTGTGATGTAAACATACATGCTTTCAAGAAGATGCTTGTTATAAAACCTTAATATTCGCATAGGGAACCCTTGACACAGCAGAACTACAAAACATAATTAGTATATTATATTCGATGACAATTATTATTTAATGAGTATCTATAAAAAAGAAGTCATATAGGACTTATTATATATATATATATATATGTATATTTTAAAATATATACAATACCTCGATACACCACGTATACGTGGTGACTATAGTCAATATAGTCACTATATTTAGTCAATAGTGGTAATTATATTTACTATAGTCATTAAGGGAAAGTCCTCAAGTACAGACCCCTCCAAGTACAGACCCCCTACATGTAGTATCTCAGTAATTATAAGAGATATCAACACATATATACACGAAATATTATTAATTGAATGTGAATAAGTATTTTGTTTTTTTTCTATTATAAATATTCAATCTTACAATTGTTATTTGATCAAATGTAATTTTCTAGTTTTACTTTTTAAATTAGAGAATAATAATTTTTTTTAAATCATAATAAATACTTTATTAATTAAAAGAATGCGGAATGCTATACATAATAATGTAGATTAACTAAATGTTCATAAACATTATTAAATAGTTTAATTTTAATAGTAGTTATATTATTCTATATATTTTTATTTTTAATCATATCGCTGTCATGCTGATAACACATTAAGTACTCGATAACAATATTCCTACATTCATGTATGATGTAGTAAATAAATAGAAAGATTTTTATTTAGGTATATATCCTACTTCTGTATGTGACTATATTAAGACTATAAACGTTACATGTTACTTTGCATTCTATAAGTTTACCATGTTGAATATATCATTTGTAAATTGATAGAAAATTATATATATATTGTATTTATTAAATAGAAAATGTTGTAATACTAAATATTAATTAATACCTATATATGACGTACTATTATGGTAGTTTTACTACTATATATATATAGTATGGTATCTTACTGCAATATTAACAAATATATGTTGAATATACTCAAACTCGGGTAAACTGTAATGAATAATTTTTAAATTAAACAATTTTCGTATTAGAAAAATAATAATGTCGAACGCATATATTTAAAAATAGGACACGACGTCTGCTAACGCATATTGTGTGAACTATTTATTTTAAACTTCAATGATATTATTAATAATATTATTTATGTCAACATTCTAAATAATATAATATATATTACATTATATTATGATTTTAATATAATCAATTAGAAATCATTACTTTAAAAATGAGTTTTTTATTTATTTATATTTTGAATTAAAATATATACTACTGGACCATAGTTCAATACGATAGCTATTATCGTGAGTGATATATGATTATATGATTATACTAAAATCATAATATATATTATATTATTTAGAATCTTGACATAAATAATATAGAAAATCATATTTTATTTCAAACTGATTTTATAAATAAATTCGTATTTTAGTAACCTATAACGAAATTCAAATCATAAAAAAATGAATGCATTTTTATTTTACAAATAAATATCTTAAATATCTTGAAAATATCAGTGATATATTTGAAATATCATTGAAATATAATTAAATGTAATACTGAAAAGAATAATTTCGGAGTATAAAAATAAAATTGCATGCATATATCCTCAGAGCCAGTGAACAATATAATGCTCTAGCCATGGTTAAAATAACGAAGCAGTTTAATATAGGTTAAACTTAAACTTAAACCTACCGGTAATTTCGTTCACCTATAGGTTAAACAAATTAAACAAATAGATTAGTATTTTAATTAGTATTATAACAATACATTACAACAATACATCAAGGGCAGTTACACTAATACAATTATAAGTGTTTATAATGATTATAAAAACTACTAATAATCTAAATATTCTATATAAATATCTTTATAGATATAGCCATAGCCATATCTATGATCTAATTAAAAAATGTATAATATTACTTTCTCTTACCAAAATGGTTACCAAAATCTCCTCTCCTTATTTCCTGGAATTCTAGTAAAACTTCTCTAAATTATATAGATTTAAAAAATGCCGGTCCCATTCTATGGAATTCCCTATATCCTATAGGAATACCACCCGTTCTACTAGATACCACAACATATTTATAAATCTTACTTCTTATTTTCTCTCTACGTCTAATCACTAAATCATCCAACTTATTATATTTGTATTCGTTATTTTGGTATCGTTTTATCTTTAACGTATTATTATATATATCTAATTGTTATCGTATTATTATTATTTTATTATTTTCTTCTCGCAAGACCGTAGAACACGTATACATTATGTATACATGTCCATATTTGAGTGTATAATAAATAGTATATCATCATCATTATAATAATTAAGCGTTACTATTTCTGATATTATAATATTTTTTATTGTTATTTTATTATTATTACAACATACTAAAACACTCTCAATATATAACGCTAAATTTACCATCGCTATACTAAATCTACTATTTTATGTATATATTATGTAATATTATATATATAAGGGGGAGGCTCCCGTTCATCTAAATAATGCTATTTTAGCTCTATCTATAAACGCTAAGGATAAATAACTAATAGAGATAATTACTTAATTTTATTTTATTCAACAGATAATTTCCTCCGTTATATATATATATATATATATATATATATATAATCTGTCTTTATATAAATATAATTCATTTAAAATGGTGAAAAAAATAGTCTCAATTAATTTAATATTTATTTTTTATTTTGTTTCATTAAAATGCAAGTTTATAATCATTTATTGAATTAATATGAAATATAATAATAAAACCAACATGATTCATGTAGATTATAGTAAAAATTGTAGATAAAAATATTAATACCAAATAAGTAGTAAGGTATTTATATATGGTAAGTGAAAAAGTAAAAACTTGAGAAAATTACATTTAAAGATTAATATAATACATACAAATTCCTATCAATTTCAAATAATTATGATATCGATTACGTTCATAAAACACTTTATATTGATATAAATAAGTTGAGAAATTTTAAACACAACAATAAGTTGAGAAATTTTACAAATTTATAAATAAGATATTAAACATGGAAAATATGTAATAAAAAAGTATTGTTAAAATAAAAATATTAAACATATTTTAACTAGAGCCTCTCCCCATAAGTACAGATATAACTTAACATATAAGGTATTATAGCGTGTGTTAGTGTAAACATAAATACTAGTAATAGTATTACACAATATCTACGACATTAATCTTCTAACCAACGCACAAATATGGCACAACGGGATTTCGTTATATGGAGGTATACTATCATCATATTAAAGAAACCTATCAAATTGTGAGCCATTGAGTTCTTCATGCAGTAGCATAGCTAGTAAACTATCATCTCCTAGGTATTCTGAAGCCATTTCTTATCTGTAAATATGTTATATAATTAATTATAGTTAGTCTACGATATAGAGTAAAAATTATAATACTACTATAAAATACACATTGCAATGGATATTTACAACTCTAAATTAATATGAGACAATATCAGAATAAGTTACATAACTGAATTGGTATAACTTCTAAATACACTATAATACAACTATTATTTGTATAATGCTATCAAAGATTTTGCGAAAATCTTTCCTTTGGAAAATCTTTGATGCTATATATATATATATATATATATATATATATATATATGATGAAATATGATGATGAAATATGGTTTATTAGGCACCGTTACAAAGTGATGACACTCCTCGTAAGTGCACGTAAATTAAATAATACAAATAAAATACAACAACCACAATAACAACAAAGTGAAATAAACTAACTAACAATGTGGAAATAATAAGAACGAAATATAAAAGTTAATAATAATATAATGAAATTAAATACTGGATAAATATGACTTGAGATGAGCATTGAAGGAGGTGGGAGATTGAATAGATATTATAGGTGAAGGGAGTGCATTCTAGATAGATGGGACAATGTAAGAGAATGAGCGTTTCTGGAATTTAAGGGAGGATGGATGTGGGATTATGAGATTAATACTGGGAGTTGAACGTGTATTGTGGGTGGTGGAGCGAATTAAGAGTAGGTCAAATATATATGAAGGAATGGAAAAATATATAGATTTATGGGTAATAGAAAGGAGTCTAATTAGTGATCGTTTTCTATAGGGAAACCAGTTTGGTATAATTTGAAATGAGTCAGTAGAGGAATGGTCAGATAGTTTAATATTGAAAATGGATCGTATAGATGATCTGATGATTCTATTTAATGGGGCAATGGAATAAGCAGGAAGGATATATAATAAAGAAGAACAATAATCAATACGAGAAATTACAAGTGAATTAATAAGGACAGCACATAGGGGACGAGTAATATCTTTACGGATACATATGATTCTAAATAAATGATAATTAGCAGCTTTAGAAATGTTAGCAATATGGCTAGAAAAAGATAGATCAGAGTCAAAAATAACACCAAGATTGAGGACTGAGTTGGAAGGTGAAATAAGAATCTTGTCAAGGTAAAAATAAGGGAATGATAGGGAGTTCGTAGGTATATTGAGGAGGGCAGTTTTTGAAGTATTTAGTAAAAGGTTATTGGAGAGAAGCCAGTATTTAATAGAGGAGGCACACGCAATTAGTTGAGAATTATCTGGAGTAGAAGTAGAGAGGAATGAGTAGAGTTGGATATCATCAGCATATATATATGATAGAAAACGCTAGGAAATTTGGATATAATAGACCTTATATGTGCTATATATGTGGAGAATAGAAGTGTGCCTAGGACAGAACCTTGTGGGACACTATAGAGTAGAGGACGGGGATCAGAAGAGAAATCACAGAATTTAACAGAGGATGATCTATTTAGAATGTAAGATTTAAGCCATTTGAGGGCACTACCATTAATGCCAATCATCTCGAGTCTTGAGATAAGAATATCATGGCGAAGAGAATCAAATGCACAAGATAGATCAAGTAGAATCATTTGACAACATAGTGAGGGAGAAACTTTGGTATATATATTATTTAAGATTTGAAGGAGGGCAGTCTCAGTTGAATGAACTTTACGAAATGCACTTTGCAGGACATCATGAGAGGAGTTTAGTGACATAAACCTATTTATTTGATGGACAACTATTCTTTCAAGTATTTTACTAAAAATAGGAAGTTGGGAGATAGGACGGTAGTTACATAAGAGATTAGGGTTGGAAGACGTTTTTTTTTAAATGGGAGTGATGATAGCATGTTTAAAATAGGGGGGTAAAATTCCATTGGAGAGATACGACGAGAATATAGTATGCAAATAAGGGGATAGGGTACTAGCGAGACTTTTAAAAGTATAACTATTGATAGGATCAGATGGAGAGGAGGAATTGGATTTTAGAATTAGGTCATAAATGTTAGATATTGAGGGAGTAGTACATATAGATAGATACTTATCAATTGGTTTACTGATTAATATATAAGGGATGCTATATTTTTGGTGAAGGGAAGTAACGATTGAACAAGTAGATAGGATTTTATTCGAGAAAAAGTTAGAAAATTCATTACAGAGTTTATTTTTAAGAATATTTGGTATGTAAGGTATGTGTAAAGGGGGATCAGGTGCAATAAGTTTTCTAGCTAAGGCAAATGTGGCACGAGGATTGGAGGAAAGGCTATTGATGTTATTAATATAGTAAGAAGATTTTGTTTTACTGATTTGTGATTTGTAGAATTTGTGATGATTAGTAAACGATAAAAGATTTTCAGGAGAAGGAATACGACGATATGTTCTTTCAGTTTTACGTAGAGATTGCTTGAGTTTAACAATATGAGGTGTAAATCATGGGCAATTAGTATGCAGGGAAATAGTAGTAGATATGATGGGGGCATATTTGTCAAGAAGAAGGGAGAGAGTGGCGTTTATTGATTCAGGGGATATGGGTAGGGATGCAAGAATTGATACAAGTTCAGAGGAAAATAAAGGAATATTAATAGATTTTATTTTTCTATAATGAATGAGTTTCTTGGATAAAGAAGGAAGCAGAGGGAGGATAACTGTAAAAGTTATGAAGAAATGGTCTGTAAGAAGATCAGATTTGGTACAATTAATTAAACAATTACATGAATCATGAGACCTGCAAAAATTAAGATTGAGAGAATACCCAGCACTATGGGTAGGAAAATTGACAACTTGATTCATGTCTAGGGAGTCGGTATGACACTTGAAGCTTGAATGAGGATATTGGGTTGAGTGAAAATGATAATTGAAATCACCGAGTGTAGTGGTCTGGTGTTTGGTGGAGATTGGAATATTCAAAATGAGATCGTTAAATTCATTAAAGAACGTAGTATAGTCAAGTTTTCGAGGTCTATAAATAATATAAATAGAAAATGTAATGTTCGTCTTGGGGAATGAAAAGGAAACGGAGAGACAATCACTATACGAAAAAGTAGGATGGGTGAAAGTAGGATTAGGTAAATAATGATGTATGATAACTCCTACACCACCTACACGACCATGAGTGCGGGAAGAGATAAAGAGTGTATAACCTATATCAAGGAAAAGAGAGAATATATCAGTGTCATCAGGTGAGATCCATGTTTCTGTGAGGAAAATTAGCCTGAGGGACGATGATTTAAGGTAGGCCAATAATAAAAGAGAATTTGCTCTAAGAGATCGAATATTGAAGAGAGCCATTCCTACACTTAGTCATGTGGAAGTAGTTGTATTATCAGATGAATCATGTGTAGAGTGGGAAGGAGGAGATAAAGAAGAAATATTTATTAGTTGTGAATCAGGAATAGAATTAGAGGAATTTGAATTAGAGGAAGATGAATTATGTAGTGGAACAGAGGTAGAGGAATTGATATTTGCGGAAATATTAATAGGTGGTAGATCAGAAGTAGGGAAATTAGTATTTGAGGAAGGATCGCTAGGTGATGGAACAAAGGTATAGGAGTTGGTATTTGAGGAAGGATTACTAGGTGGGGAATCGGAAATAGAGGGGTTGGAATTTCCGGGAGGATTATTTGGTGGGGGTCGGAATTATTATTAAGGGAATAATTACTACACAGTTAAAAAAATCCGATTCCTATTTGTGTTTTTATCGTTTCCTGAGTGTCTTAATGAGAATCGGTTTTAAATCGATTCCTAAAATTCAAGTTTAGGAATCGGTTTATATAAAACCGATTCTTAAATTGCTATAGGAATCGGTTTATTTGAAAACGATTCCTAAATATTACTATAGGAATCGGTTTATTTGAAACCGATTCCTAAACTATTACTATAGGAATTGGTTTAACTTAAGTTGTTGATGTAAGTTTGAACGTAATTTTAGATGTAAAATATAATATTAAAATAAATATTAGTATCGTAGCAAAGTATTAATTCATATATTATAATGTATTATATAAGTTACTTTAAGTTAGATTTAAAACTTAAATTCAATAATAATAACATTATAATATTAAATTCAATATTCAACTACTATATTCAATATTGAGCAATTAGTTAAACATTATTAAAATTGTATTATAAATATAATTATGAATACAATTGTAATTCAATGTGTCACTTGATTGAGATTATGATGGCTTAGAAAAATACATAGGATTACTTACATAATTTTAGTTTTTAAAATATTATTTTATTTATTAAAATCAGTATATTAACTTAAATATAAAATTAAAATAATAATTAATAATTAATTTGGATAGATAACAATTAAATCAATATATTAAAATAATTAAAAGGTATAATATTTTATTCTTTCTATATTTAAAAAATAATATTCCTATAATTTAAGAAATTCTTACATCAATACCTTAAACCGATTCTTAATCATTTGTTTAGGAATCGTTTTTAAAAACCGATTCTTAATAATTAGTTTAGGAATCGTTTTTAAAAACCGATTCTCAATAATTAGTTTAGGAATCGTTTTTATAAACCGATTCTCAATAATTAGTTTTGGAATCGATAATATCGATTCCTGCACAATAAAATGTAGGAATCGTTTTTATAAACCGCTTTCTAAACAAACTTTTCAGGAATCTGTTTTCCAATTTGAATCCGATTCCCATAATAAAATCGTCGTAAGAATCGGATTTTTTTAACTGTGTAGATAAGGGAACGGAAGATATACATTTAAGGTAGGAAGATTCCAAGTCAGTAAGGAGAGTTGAAGGTATGGTAATTGGGGGGAGATACCAGTCTATATAATTAGATATAGTGCGAATTTCAAATGAATTTTTATGAGTGTTAAATATAGGTTTAGTATTTATAGGGGTCATTTTCAATATATAAGCATGGTAAAGGACTTTGCCTAACAAACGGGTTTTATAGGGTAGGGAGTTTCGTAAATATAGATGGGAGAATCTGGGATTTGATTTAAAGGAACTAAATCGTCTGAAAAATATGTCACGGAAAGTTTTATTAGAGAACTGGATAATTGCAATATTATTTTTAAATGTGACTATAGAAATGGATATTTTAGGCAGTAACATATGAGTTAAAATTGATGAAATGTAATAAATATTCATATCAGACTGTTTTAAATGTTCAATAACAAGTGAATAATTACCTAGAATATTATTATGTAGAAGTTTACGGGGTATGGGAGGATTATAGGGTGGGGTAGAAGAATGAGGTATAAGGGGGAGGCTAGGAGATTGAATAGGGGTAGGAGAAGAGGAGTTTCTAATAGCAGATGCGTAGGATTTATTAAAAGGTAAACAAGGGAAAGATGATGGGAGATTAGCGGTTATGAAGGATGGGGGGAAAGTCTTAAGTTCCATACATTTAGGTATATGAAATTGGGCAGGTATAGGGGCTCGGATGGGGGGACTAGTGAGACGTATATGAGTAGGGGAAACTAGATAGGAAAATGTGGTGGAAGTATTTAATGAGGTGTTTAGGAGGCAAGATGGACATGTAAATGTGAAATTAGGGGAAGAAAAAATGGCAAGGGCATATGATGGAGGGGGACCATTGATATGAGTCCATAATTTGGATATAATTGATGCAGGGAAGAGGCATATATGGTGGTAGAATGATTTACACGAGATACATGGTAGGTCAGAGCTAGAAGCAGGTTCATTGCAATAATGACATACAACTGCCATTATAGATACACGAGCTAGCTAATAGATGAGCTCGAGTAACGTTGTATCTATAGGTATTATATAATAGTATAGTAAGCCGTGAAGTCAACTCCACGTATATGATAGATTCTCCGATACAGTGGAAACTCTTCGTGCGGGTAGATTCTACGAATATGCGACCAATTCTTCAGTACAGGACCAGTACCGCGAAAGATAAAGGAAAATGAGGGAAGCGAATAGAACACGTGAGTAGTTACACAACCTCAGTGAAAAAGGGTAGTCCAGCTACCCGTGCATGAAGTCCTAGGGGATATCTCGAGGAACGTAGAACGTTGTGTATGATCTTGTATAGTGCACACTATAGTGTACATAGTGTACACTATACGAAATACAATATGTGTAGTGTATAGGATTTAAATATAATATGCAGAATATTATTGATAAATTCTATAGAAATAAAATAATTGTGTATGAATAGAAATTGTTATGCTACATTTGTATGAAACACGTCTGGCAGACGTCGTCTGGTCGGTTCGGATGCAAAAGTAAAAGTCAAAAAAATATAGATATTGTAAAGTATTGACTTTATTGTTGATAATAAATACAATTCGATTCTATGATTAATGAGTGAAACAGTTGCACTCGAGGCGACCCACCGACACACGCCACAGTTATTAAAAACTAGAGCCGGTGTCATATAATACTTCGTCCCCATCCCAAAAATCGTCCCCGATTGTCACGTGACAACAACATCGATGATATTTCACTAAATACACATACGAATGGCTTCAAATTTAAACCACATATAACTAGTATGTATATACACACGTGTGGGAAAAATCAATGTCTAATTATGCTTTAAAATAAAGTAATACTCAAATATATAAAGTAGAATGGAGATGACTTTAAAAATACCAGATTAAACGATAATAAATTAATATTTTAAAATTCTGAATCGACAGAAGTTATTATTTTTCAATTTTAAGTATAATACTATAAGATCGTATAATAAAATTGTCTCTATGTACTATTTTAATTAAAAAACATTATACGCATTTTCAGTTAATTATTGAAATAGTTGTAATTTGAATTTAATGCAGGTGTTGAGCGCGTGACACGGTAAGAACTAAGCCATAACTATTAATAACTAAAGTCGACGAGGAGATAACGAAGCGTAGAAGGGACAACGCACTAAGAGCAATTATAGATAAATACTAACTCCGAGCCACGACGGAGACAGTAATATATTAATACTAATTAAGCCAGTGTCAGATGACACCTATCAAACCAAGGGAAAATTCCAAGCTGGAACCAAAACTCTCTACCAATGAACAAATAGTAAAGTTGCAAAGATCATACAGAGGCGGGGCTAAACTAGACCACACCCCTCTTCCTATATAAGGAGATCACCAGAGATGATCATCCTCTTCCCACTTTGCCTTGCGACATTCATTGAACGACATCTGAAGTCAAGCAAACTGCATCATATACCCGAGCTGAATCGTCAATACTGCCGTACTCTTCAACATCGTAGATCGAGCACTGAGAAACCATCCAATTATGAGTTGACCCACTCTTGCATATTACTCTTGTACTATTCTAACATTATATATCGATTTGTTGTTTTCTATTAAACTTAATTAACTTAAGGGATCGCAGCGCTCGCGCGAATAGTCAAAAACACATGTAGCAGATGGGCATATACATGGTATATGCAAATAAGGCTAACAATAGAACTATTCAGTGTATTGAGCTAAATTTTTTTTATCAGGTTCATATTATACAAATACATATTTGTAAAGAATAAAATTTTCAATATATACTATACTATATATATATATGTATACATATAAATAACATTTTTATTTTTTTATGTATTTTGATTATAAAATGAACTTATATAAAGAATTTTATAATATGCTTCCTTGTAATTATTCATATAAATATATTCTCTATATAACAATAACAATTATTAAAAAAGCTGCAATAGTTTTTTCTGTAGCCACTCTAATGCGTACACACCTAGCATAAATATTGATCATCTAATAAATCGCATTTGAAGTTTCATACCAAATAATTATTTATATATTTGTAATAATTATTCCTTATCAGTAGGCTAATTTATCATTCATTTATACATAATTATAGTAGTAATATATTTCTAAAGTACACATAATATATATATTCACTATTTGAATAATAAAAAGGTTTTATATTCACTATTTACTATAATTATAATTACTATATTCACTATTTATATTTACTATAAAATTGAAAGATAGCATCTCTTTTAATGTATCTAATTGGTTCATAATACTCACGTGAGTAAACACTGAGTAACAAAGAAATTATAAAAATAAATAATGTAAACAAATCTTATTTAATTTTTGAAAATCAGCGATATATTAGCTATAAAACATAATAAAATGATATATGTCAGTTAGGCTTGATATAATATTACAATTTAATTACTTATATATTTTTTTAGATAGAGAATGGTGATAAAAACATGTTTCTATGTGATTTATAGATCGTTTTTGGATACCATTTTTTTACAGATACTAAATTACTTATTAAATGGTAGTTTTATGGAATAATATTATTTTTTATTTAATGAAAATTTATCGTTTTCAGCGCTGCGACCTCCCCTTAATTGAAAACCTGCCTTATTGATTTATAATACAAATAAACTATACATTCTGTGACAACCAGATCAAATTCTTCTCACGAATTATTCTTGATTCTTGTTCCACTTGAATAGATACTTTTTTTTATCGTTATATTCGCAATATAACGCAGAATCTAACAATATGCTATATGCTATATAATATAATACTATTTAAAAACTAGTTTTATATTATTAGCAGGGAGGTTATACTCACTGCTGGTGGTTATAGTATTATTTATTTTTTTAGAATCCATAATTAGCTATATTTATTATTAAATAAAATATATCTTATATCCTATTATCTGATCGATAATATCGACTATATTAATACAATTCATATATTTACAATATAAAATTCTGAATTACGTTTTCAAAATTAATATACACATATATATATATATATATAGGATAAGATAAATAATATTAATATTCAGAATTGGCTTAAAAGCATAGATGAATGAAAAAGCAAAAGCTTGTATGATCATTCACCTATTTTCGAGATTACGAGAATTCTTATATATATATAAATATATATAAGAATACAGCAGCTTATATTTTATTTATAAATATTAATATTAATAAAATTATTAATAATAATTTATATAATATATAATAGTAATATATAATAGTAATATTAAATAATAAGTAGTAATATATATATACCTATATATATATATATATATATATATATCTATATATTATAAATGAATTATAAATGATAATTGTAATATTTATATAATATATAATAGTAATATTTATATATTTGATATATTATGTATGTATATCCATGTATATATCCATGTATATATCTATTATATATTAAAATTATTATATAATATATCTGACAATCTACAATCTTATAAGAAAAAATCCCTATAGGGTGCATTTTTAAGTATACCTAATTATTGACAAGTATACTGTATATACACACTTAATCTATTGTATACATATATGCTTATAATTTATATTATATAGTGAATATTATATACTATATATTATAAAATATATACTGTATATACATATCAAAGATATATCTTATTTTATGAAGTCCTTTGGAAAATCTTTGTGCATATCATAAGTAGGTACATACCTATATATATATATATATATATATATATATATATATATATATATTATAGGCCTAATGGCCTACCATTTAAAACTTACATGTATTCTTTAAATTTGTATTAGGTTTACTCGGTTGATGATACGTATTGCAAATAAAAACAAAATAGTTATATTTTGTTAAATCATTCATGCATAACATAAATCAATACACTTCTAAAATAGTATACATTTGTATTTAACTTCATTAGTAATGAATCATAACACAATATGTGTAATAATATATGTTTACTATATATAATTTATACAATGGATATATTTAATGTTTTTCTTTAAATTAAAATTATTAGTGGCTTTCAATGCTTATAATGATAATATAACCATACTCAATAACAAGACGTATATACAACTACTATAATATATGTTATCTATGCGATGGTAATGTTTTGTATTCCGAAATAGATAATTTGCAGTGGTATACCTAAATATATATATTTAATTGTATTTAAATGTTATACAATATAGGTATATATTTATTTGTAAAATAAAAATGTATTTATTTTATTTTATTTTATTTTTTTATAAATATGTTATTTAAAATACGAATTTATTCAAAATACATTTTTGAATTAAAAGATTTTTTTTATATTATAATTTATTTTAATTTATGGTAATATTATAAATAATATAATGTATATTACATAATATTACTATTTAATATACTCATATATAAATTATTGAGGATTTATCGCCATGGTTAAAAATATTCGTTAAAATCGGAAAAAAATGTGTATTATATACTATTGAATGATGATATGTTATTTAGTAACTGTGACAAAATTGTCTATGAAATCAGTTTAGAAATAGCATAAAAAGAATAATTTATAGCATGCCATTTTAAAATATATTACTTATTTTGAAATATACATTCATTACTAATATATTATTATATACTAATATATATATATATATATATATATATATATATATATATATATATCTAATATAGTCACGCTTTCAAAATTTAAAATCAGGATTTTTACATTTATTTGATTTATAAAAAAATTATTTATTTTGAAATCTACATTCCAAACTATTATAAATTGTTATATATTATTTTATATATAATATAATCACGATTTAAAAAATTAAAAAACTGGATTTTTTATATTTATTTGATTTATACAGTCATTGGTGTATATATATTATACTTAAACTGCTTTAATTATATATGTATTACCCATCGATATAAAGAAAGTTTCTTTATATCGATGGTATTACCAAAGATTTTGCGAAGCAAAGATATAACACTCCCTATGCATGCAACGTAATTTAGTAATAGCCCCAACCGCTGCTAGCAGTAGTATCGAAATCACTGAAATAGATTTAGGTTCGGCTCTGTTTGCATACAACAATGTTTTCATTGCTCTATTAAATTACATGCAATATAAATTAGCTTTTACTCACTAAATATATACTTATATCATTTAAAACATACATATCATATTTGTTTGTTATATATTAGTAATGAACACTTAGTTTTCATCATATAAGATATTTATATATAAATATTAATTTAAAGCATATTATTTAACATTTTAAAAGTGTATAGTTAAATACGAATTTACATTATAAACAACGCATAGTTCCTAAAAGTAACCCGCTATAGGTGGCACCGGGGTATTTTGTATACAAATTCGAATTACACGATTTCGCGTAAGTGTTATATCTTTCCTTCGGAAAATCTTTGGTATTACCCCGGTATTACCATTTATATTTGTATATATCATGGGTATATATGTATAGCTTATTTTGATTCATTATTTTTGTATATATACTATATATTTATTTTAACTATATATATAATATTTATAATATATAAATTATATATGTATCGATTTTATAATTATTATATAATGTACACAAAACACGTACACAAAAGTCTATTATGTTATATATATATATATATATATATTCTATAAATATAATATTTATATATAGATAAGAAAAATAAAACTATTTCTTTATAATATTGATTATATATATTTTGAATGTATATATACAAAGTATACTAAAAAAATACAAAAAAAGTATACTTTTTTTATATTTATTATTTGTATAGAATTTATTTATTGATTATTTTCAAATACTATAAATAATCAAATGAGTGTTTAGATAAAAGTACCAAAGTGATATTATTGTTACCATATATAAATAACATATGTATGTAGTGCATATATACAATTCTAGAAAGTCCATATTCACAAATATAATTATTATGTATAAGATTTTATAAAATTGGTGAAAAAATAAAATAAAATAAAAGTATGTATATTTCATGTAAAATCAATATTTTGTAATGTTGATGTCTCTATGATTATAGATAATTTTTAAATTCAATGACGATTTGTTTAGAAACATTCAATAAATGGAGGCGATGCGTAATAATTATTATAAATAAATGCGAGGGCCCCAGAAATACAATAAAAATAGTTAATAATATTTTTCATATATATATATATATAATATATATAATATATATTATCATATAAATATATATTAATTTAAAATTGTGCAATATCCATTATATATAATGTATGCTCTATTATACTTATATATGTTAAAATGTGCATACAACATGAACAGTCACATCTACAATAAATATTGTTTTAAAGCGTCGGCAACCCTATATCTATTTTTTTGCGATATTATTGCAATCAGCTTCAGGGCCTATCTATTAATTACAGTATATATATATGCTTTTTTGCCGAGCAAGCTCGACCTGGTAAGGTTAGGTAAGGTATATATATATATATATATATATATATTCTAGGAGTGATAGCGTTATATCTTTGCTTCGCAAAATATGGTCGTACATCCTTGCTACTATAATAGTATACTAAATAAATGTGTTTATAAACATTTTTATTATAATAAAAATGAAATTTGACGGGTCAACAAAATTAAAAAATGTTATGTTGAAATGATATACAATTATTTACCATCAAAATAGAGATTTATCATAATTAATTATAGTTAAATTATTATATTTACAAAGGTAATGATAGTTAACCTAATATATTTTATGATTAATTCAATTTTAGATGTGACTTTTATTGATCTAATAGGACATTATATATTTATAGCGATATTTGTCACACAAATCGTGATAAGCATATCATTATAAACCTTTGTTATAATATTATAATACAATTATGATATACAAGTTTTCTTCTTTACCGTAGACTATAGTCTTATATTAGCTACATTAAGGTAATAATATAATTATAAGGTAGATAATAAAAGTAAACTAATTACCATTAGTCGCCTATTAAGCCCACTTCGTAGGTTTTGAAAGTTATGGATTTGAGAATTTTACAGATACGGTAAAGACAAAAACTTGCATATCGTAATTTTATTGAAATATCGCAACAAAGGTTTATAATGATTTGTGTGAAAAATATCGCTATAAGTATATAGAGTCCTATTAGATCAATAAAAGTCACATCTAAAATTGAATTAATCATAACATCTATTAGGTTATCTATTATTACCTATATAAATATAATAATTTAACGATAATTAATTATGAGAAATCAATATTTTGATGGTAAATAATTGTATATAATTTTAATATACTAATTTGAAATGTTGTTGACCCATCAAATTGCATTTTTAATTGCATTGTTAAACACATTTATTTAGTATACTATTATAGTTACTATTTTTATATAGTTTATATATATATAGAGTTAATATCACAATTTTCAATAGAAAAGTATAATATTGTACTAATACAACTTGGAGTTACATTATGTAACTTAAATACCTATAACCGTCAGTGAAATTACAAGAGAGCTGTTAGCACGATAAATAACATTAACATGTGCAACACTCTAAATACTAACTAACCTTGATCGCTTACTAAATAGATTAATCAGTATTATATTCAGATTGAAACCTACTGACTACAGCACATCTGTATCATAAGTTATGATTCATAAACTACAACTAAACTGACCTACCATTTCCCAGGCTATTAACTATAATAACTTTCGTATATTATGTAAATCCTCACCACCACTAAACCTTACTATCTCCATAATTCATGTATCCCCAACCAAATGTATGGTGACTCCACTATGCCACACTTTCTCTGAACAATCTACCTACAGAGTATCCTGTTGTGACCGCCGTTTCGCTATACAATCTATTTAACTCTGCATCAAGCTATTTAACTCTGGATCAAGCTATTAAACTCTGGATCAAGCTATTCAACTCTGGATCAAGCTATTCAACTCTGGATCAATCTATTCAACTCTGGATCAAGCTATTCAACTCTGGATCAATCTATTCATATCTGGATCAAGCTATTCAACTCTGGATCAAGCTATGCAACTCTGGATCAAGCTATTTAACCATGGATCAAGCTATTCAACTATGTATCAAGCTATTCAACCCTGAATCAAGCTATTTAACTGTGGATCAAGATATTCAACCCTGGATCAAGCTATTTAACTGTGGATCAAGATATTCAACTCTGTATCAAAGTACCTAATTTTTATAATTTATTACACCAGTTACGATTTATTTAAGTCATAAATTATAAAACACTTTCTCTTCAATCCAATTTACAACCTCTATAATTATCATACCTGATCACTGCCATTAGTTATTATTATCATTGATAGTATTGTTATTACGGTTTTACTGTTATTATTGTTATTATTGTTATTAATTAAACACGGTCACTAATAAGAATTCCTAGAATATTAAATTTATATATATATATGGAAGTATTTATATAAATAAATATAATCAATACATCAATCAATATATTTAATTTAATATATTTATTATTTAATACACACACACTCACATACATACACATATATATAACTATTATATTAGCGAACACAGTTCATAACACTAATACAATAATATAGTTACATAGCATTATTATAAGTGATAGATGTGATGCAATGATGTAAACACACCCCTTATAGGCGTATTAATTACAATTTAATTATGTATTATGACATAATGTGACAATACGTCACCCCGCAGGCATCAATCACTGCAGTGCTGCACTAAATAACTATCACGACTACATATATTGTTCTAATGATCACTGTTTTATCGTTATTCTAATGGATCACGTATACATAACATAGCATGAATGCATGTCTATATATATATAGATATATCTCTATAGTGCACACCCATACTATAGTAGTAGATATAGAGAGTGGTCGATGTGTTTACAGGTGTGGTCACATGCACAACTAAATTAGTTACTAAACAATGGTCTCATTGTACTATAGTGCGTATGGGTAAGTTGTCATACACGCACCATAATGCTGCATGTGTTCATACTACACAGTAAAAACTAAACGTTCATTAGACACATTCAGAGTCTAATGAACGTTTAATATTATAAAATTTAACCTAAACGTTCTTGAAATATAGTTGTGTAATGAACGTTTATCAACGGTGTATAAACGTTCTTTTAATATATTTAATTTCTTCTCCAATATCACCATTGCTGCAGTTTCTGTGGCAATTAAAATCTCTTTCTTGCTCGTTCCATTTTCAGTAATATATTTGAAGGTTTTAACATTGTCATGCTGCTCTCCATATAAGGTGAGGTTTGGTCCACATCCATCACCGGCTCTTTTTGTGACTTATTTCCATATCATATGATGCAGAACTTTTTATAAATAGTCTGTTAATTCTTGTAATTCACTTTCAGATCCAGCTAGAAGATCAATATCATCAGCGAATCGTAGGTTAGAAATTAATCTCCATCTTATTGATATTGTTGACTGATGATTTTCTAGAGTATCCTGCATTATTATCTCTAGAAATATATTGAATAATACTGGAGATAATATTCAACCATGTCTTACACCTATTATAATAATGATAATTATCATTGGAAAGGGAATTCCAATTAGGTTGTTCAATAGAATAGAGCATGTTGTAAAATTATATTGTGATGATATGATATTGATCAGTTCGATATGTATACTCATTGTAGTCGTGGCATACCATAGATCATCATGTCATACTCATTCATGTGGATGAAATTGTGATAGAGTTTCCTTTGTTGGTCAATGTGTTTCTCCATTAAAAGTCTACAGTTTAGAATGTGTTCGATGGTGCTTCGATTTTTCCTAAATCATACATGTTCCTCGACCATAATATGTTCCGCCTTCGGGTTTAACCGTTCCAAAAAAAGTAGAAGTTTGCTCGTGTGACTTATGAGATTAATAGTTCTATAGTTTTAGAACTTTTTGAGGTCACCTTTCTTTGGTATAGGTATAATCAATGATGTAGTCCATGATTTTACCCATTACTTTGTAATCCAGATTTTTGACAGAGTTTAGTAAATATCTCAGTCATTGCCGGTCCACCTTCTTTGATAAGTTCGTTTGATACATTATATATTCACGGTGATTTTTCATTCTTCATGAAATGTATTACATTTTAAACTTTTGATTTCAATATTTGCAGCAGTTGTCCCATCTCAGACTGATGATTATATATCATATCATTAGTATTTCTTTCCTGTTACTTTATCGCTATCAGATTTTGTATTTAAACTTGTAAAAGTAACGAAGTTATGTGTATCTGAATTATATAATCGATCGCTATGACTCGAAATTCCCAAGTCATTCGAAAAAAATACGCCGATCCTTTTGGATAACGAATGATTATAACAATTTCGTTAGAATATAATATCTATAAAATGGAACTAACTATTTGCATATATTCTTGATTGTATCTCAGTCAATTTTTTAGAACCAGGCTTAATACCTGAGCGTATTAACTAATTTTATTTATTTATCTGTACTTTTTTTTAAATTATTTGTATAATATATGATATCATATCATATACAATATATATATATTTTGTTGTTGCTTTATCTCGGGATTGTTGTTTCCCGGACAGTAAAAGTTCTCCAAACATCACGGTTCATCATAGCTACTTCATAACTCGCCGGTATATTCCTTTGGCTCTCAAGATTCCTGATGTAGCTTTCTGGTGGCCTTCCCCGTCTTCTAGTTCCATGAGTATAATCATACCTATAGGTTCCAAATAACTAGATCCGAAACAACTTCAATATCTCTACGTATGAAATTTCCAGCAAACTTTAAGAATCGACGTCTGATCATTGTAAATATTTTTTCTATAGACCCATATAGTACTTCGTTAGTAACTTTCTGAGACCAGTGTACGTTTAATATCATTCGTAGAATTCGAGTGTATGTGCCATCAAGTTGTTTGAGTAGTGTTTTATGAGGGTCCAAGTCTCACATCCTTACAGCAGAACCGATTCAAATGTAGTGTGTATGAGCTTGAGTTTTAGTTTCCTACTAATAGTTGATTTCCAGATATTCCTCATTTGATGATATGTTCTCCAAGCAAGCGCTTTTCTGATTTTCAGTTTGCACTGCAGTATATCCATGCCCCTATATGGTATATCTACCCATACCCGTACTTGAAGTCTTCAACCATTTTCAGATTTGACCCATCTATAGCTTTGATTTCAAACTATTGATTAGTATTATAACTCATGTATTTCGTTTTCCCTGTATTCATGCTTAGTCCTACTCGTTTTGCTGATTTTTCGACTCGAGTGAGCATCTCTTGGGCTTCTTTGATACTTTCACTTACTAATGCAATATCATCTGCGAAATCCATATCCGTAACAGTGATAGGTATACATATATCGACTATAGTACTCTTCTGCTTTTTCTTTTCCTTAGTTGGAAACCTAGTTTATCTTCTCTTCCTTGTAAAGCTGTTCTCATAATATAATCGATAATTATGACAAAAAGGTATGGAGCTAACGTATCTCCTTGTAAGACAACAGCTAGAATAGTGAAAGTTTCTGTTTCTCCATCGGGTTTAATGACCTTAGCAGTAGTATCTTCATACATTATGCTATTAGCCGTCACCAACTCCTCCGGTATCCCATAAGCTTTCAGTATCGTAAGAATGTCCACTCTATGTATAGTATCAACGGCTTTCTTGAAGTCAATGAATATCAGGATTGCTTCTAGATTATTATCTTTAACACCCTCAATCAGTCGTCTGAGTGATAATATTTGACTGGTTGTTGTTCTGCCACTTCTGAAACCATTTTAATTTTTCCTTAGATGCCAATCTAAATGATGCCTAATTATGTTCATTATCATACGATTATAAGTTTTCGCTACTAATGAACTAAGACTTATACCACGATAATTACTACCTAGACTTAGATCTCCTTTATTGAGTATTGGAATTACATTCAAAATTGACCATTGTTTTGGCTTCATTTTATCTATTAGTGCTTTGTTACAGAAGTAGAGGATAATTTCATCTATATTACATCGTTTTAATACTTCTGGCCGTATTTCATCAACACCGCAGCTTTTACCTTCTTTGATTACCTCTTTTCCCAACTTATATACAATGAGTATACTCATACATTTCAAAAGATCCACGCTTTATCTCTAGAGGTTGTATAACTTGTATTATCATTTAATTTTCGTCTTCAATATTTTGTGGTTTGCCTAATAAATCCTGAAAGTGTTTGTACCAAGGTTATAGATGTTCTTTTTGGTTCTTTCCTTTTATCATTCCTTTGTGAGTTTTTTTCTACCAGTGATTTCATTTATTAATTAAAGCTTAATTAGTACTTTCTGTTGAGATCAGCGTTCTTAATTTGTTTGATCTTTTCTTCTAGGGTATCGACTGCAATATTTGTATATGCTGTATGCTATAGTTTATATAAGTATTATTATGTTTATTGGTCTCAACTGGATTGTCTTTATACTCTCTATTTGCTATATGAGTGTCTTCTCTAGCTCTAGAAACAGTATTATCAGTGGATGGACACATTTTATTTGTTTTAATTAAAAGTGGAATTAGTTCTCTTGTAACTTCAGCATTTATATCTATGAATCGTTGATATGTGTCTGAAATGTATTCATCGCCTTGCAAGATAACTCCATTTTTTATTTCAACTGCGTATTTCTCCTGAAGGGACATGTCAGATTTAAACAAAGGCCTGTAATAACGGAGTTTTCTTGGTAATGTCTTCCTATTCGCTCGCTAACTTAGCTTTACTTTAGATGATACGATACAATGATCTGAACCATGCTAGAAAAGTGCTATAAGCTTCCACATTTGTGATGCTATTTCTCCATTTTTTCTCATTAAGATATAGTCAAGCTGATATTGCCTGCATCATGCATCCATATATGTCCAACGTTTATTAAACTTTTTTTGAAAACATGTATTTGTTATTACTAATTGTTTTTCATTTATAATATCTATTAATAATATACCATTTTATTTGTTTCTTGATGATATGTAAAATTTCCGTCATCTTTCCCTATCCTTGCATTAAAATCTCCAATAATGATAAGACATTTTGATGTGGAATAGTTTATATAGCTATTTTAAGTTCATCGTATAATTTATTTATAGCTTCATCTTCGCTAGAATTTGTTGGTGAATATATGATTATAATAGATGTTGCCGGATTTCCATTGAATGTGCTTATCAATATTCTCTCAGAGTGTGATATAACCTATAATAGTGAGTTTATTGATATTTTGTTTTACATTATACCAATTCCTCCTATTGATGCACCTTGATCAGTTTTCCATGCTGATGTTGTTATAAGTGTGCTATGTCCAATAGTATTATTCTTAACAGTTTCATCATGCATAATTCGATGTTCCTGTATTCCAAGAATATATAGATCATGGAAATTATATATGAATTCTAGCTGTTCATGTTCTTCTCGAATTGTTCTAGCGTTCATAGTTGATACAATGATTTCTCGTTTGCATCATAATAGTTTGGCCTTATTATCTACGCATTTCTCAAGATCTATCCTTCCTTGCGGGTTTGGAAAAGGTCCGTCATACTTCTCCTTATAGATCTTTTCGGTTGAAGGGAAGGTTATATTAGGGACTTTAACCCTAGTGTTGTTTGTTGTACTTGTCATGTGTTTCAATTGATAATACTGATATGGGTGCAACTACTATAATAGTGCGTTTGAATTCAGAGTTGCACTCTTTTAGCCTTTACCTAAAGAGGTCTTACTACAAGGAAGCAGAAAGATGTTGAATCAGAGTTACCTTCTCCTAGATCCCCTACAATTTAGCCTGTATAATAAGTAAACAGTTTACCGTGGTATGCCACTTGGAGGCATTGAAGGAGTCTTGACTTGTAGAATATATATATATATATACATATATATATTAACATTACCCGTATTATATATTAGCACTACCACTATTTTATATTAACACTACCACTATTATATATTAGCACTACCACTATTTTATATAATACAATATAAACCTATATAATATACTTATTATATAATTAAAATAATATTACCATTATTCTATTATAAGTTTCATATATTTATACTCTTTTAGATGAATCCTTAAACATTTACAGATGAAATAAAGATACTAGTTATTCTAAAATAAGAACATATACAACATTAGTAATCATTAGTAACTAGTGCTGTACAATTTCAAATAGTTGACCAGTCTCAAATCTTTAAAATATTAAAAAACATGGTCTCAAACTTTCAAATACCTATGCCCTATAACATTTTGTGGTCTCAAACCTTTCAAATCTACAAAATCATGATTTCAAATCTTTCAAATCATATAAAATCATGGTCTCGCAACTTTAAAATCTTTAAATCATTATCTCAAAACTTTCAAATCATATTTTATATCATATACATAATCTAGATTATAATGTATATCATATGTTAACTAATACTACTACTACTACTACTACTACTACTACTACTACTACTACTACTACTACTACTACTACTATAACTAATACTACTACTACTACTACTACTACTACTACTACTACTACTACTACTACTACTACTAATACTACTACTACTACTACTACTACTACTACTACTACTACTACTACTACTACTACTACTAATACTACTACTACAACTACTAATACTACTACTACTACTACTACTACTACTACTACTACTATTACTACTACTACTACTACTACTAATACTTTTGAAATTTATAATTTTATTTTACTCTATTTTTACTTAATATGTTTGTTTTTTTTCCATTCCTTTTGCTGACAGGTAAGTCGATAAGTTCAGTGAACTTCTATATCTACATAGGTTCACTCTCATTTATTATGAGTAACCAATCTGATTATTATTATTATAATATTATCCATATTTAACATAATTGTATCAGCTATCATTCATTTGTTCATTAATATAATATTTAATATTATATTTACTAATAATATTTAATTAATACAATTATAATAATTATATTATATAATCATTATAATCGGGAATCATCGAGTTGATATATTAAATATGATAACTATAAAGAAAATTCTATATAAATATATAGTAATTATAATAATCAGTTATCAGAGTTATAACCGCATATATTTAAAAATAGAATCATGTGAACGCTCTAAATAACGAAAATCACGTTTCTAAATCGATCGCGAAACCATGTTCATATTTATTATCATACTACAGTCAACTTCCTATAAGTCGTACTCGCAAGGGACCGGGAAAATTGTCCGACTTAGGGAGATATCCGACTTATCCGAGATTAATAACATCATGCAAATAAGACATGCGACGCGCAGCGTGAATTAAAGGGTTACCAAAATGTGGAATTATGTAAAAATTAATAACATAAAATGTGGTATTCAATAATATTACTTACTAAAATTATAATATACATTATTCAAACTAAACATTTCTGACATTTTATAAAAATTCCTACTTATCCATATAAAAATCATAAATTTTATATAATATGTGTTCGACTTATATAAAAGTCCGACTTATCCAATCCAACTTATCCGACTTATCCGATTAATTTAACATGGATCAAGATACACATCCAACCAAATCAACTAAATGTGTCCGACTTATCGAGAAGTCCGACTTATCCGTAGTCCGACATACTGAGAGTTGACTGTATATAATTAAATTATTATGTGTACAAATATATATTTATATCGAATTTTCGACATATATGTGATATATTCGATATATATATATATATATATATATATATATATATATATATATATATATGATAACTATAGTTTAATATACCTATAATAACCTATCATTTTTAATATATTTTAAATAATATCAATATTATTTATTATAACGTTACTTTAAACGTATACTTATTATTATAATAATAAAAAATAAAACAAAAATCTATAGAATATATATTTCAAATATATTAAATTTCGTATCTCTTTACAATCTCACTTTCGTTATTTAGATAACTCACTCAATGATTCCAGATTATAATGATTAAATAATTGATAATTATTATATTTTATAAAATTAAATATTATATTTAAAATAATTATTATAATGATATTTTTTAATCATTAAAAGTAATATTTAATATTGTATAAATATTATATTTAATGATAATTGATATACTTATATTAAATATGGATTATAATTTACATATTATAATAACATAGTGTATATGTTATATTTATAATTAAATATACTACTTTAATCATATAAATCACTTAATAATATATCCGTTATTATTAGTAAATTATTAATACTCATTTATTAAAACAATAACAAATTTTAAAATTAAAATGTAGGTCAGATTATAAATACAGTGATCCTATTGGCTATTGCATTAGCATCGATTTTTAATACATAATTAATTATAATTGAACCAAACATACATTTTATGTTACCTAGATCGTATTGCTTATATTTGTTTATATTTGTATTTTATTTTTCTAAACTATAATTCTATGGATTCCAAATACGAAAATACATTTACAAACAAAATGTAATATTGGAGAACCGATAATTAATTTTAAAAACCGAACCGGACCGAAATCATAAAAAAAGTATTTGATATCTTCAAATATTATAAAATTCCCGATATTTAAGAACCGAACCGAACTGAAAAATTAAGTATTTGATATTTGAGATCGATGATTTGAAATTTTACAGTACTAAACATTACTAAATATAAATACGCCTTTCATTTTATTAGAAAATAATACATATTCTTAGTATTGTGAACTTAATATTATTCTCAAAACTGAATTTTTATCTAATCTTATATATTTATGATTACCATTATATTACATTTACCCTATCATTATTATAAAAAAATATCGCTTATTTTTAGTTTTGTACCCACAAATAATCCTTAACTTACAGGATAGTATACAAATACCTAATCCTTTAATTATAGTATATAATTCACTAATATAACTATATGTATATATATATTTTTATATATTTATAACTATTTTTATTTTCTAAATATATAGATTTGTATATATTGTTATCAAACTATACTTTATTTATTTTATATCATTTAATAAAAATATAAGAAATTACTATATATAACAATTTATTATATTCAAAATAATAATGTGTATACATAGATGGCTATCTAATAACAGATTACACCTAAATATTGAAAAGGTGTTTAATATAAAAAACAACATATTCTCTAATGTCAACTATATTCATAATAGTATATTTATTAGGTAACATAACATTATAATTGTCTATTGAAATATTAACATATTTAGATTAGAAGTCATTTATAAATGACTAGGTATAATAGTCAATAAAGAATATACATTAGCTAGATATTTTATTCTAGTATATTTAAATTTATTAGTTAACTAGTCAATTATAATTGTCTAAAGTAAGTTGAATATATTTTGAATAACATGGTAATTCGAAAATGACTAGGTATAATAGTAAATAAAGACTATATAACTAGTAAATATCTAGTGAATAGATAATATAGTCAATTTTTAAATTACCATGGTCAACTTAGACACTCTTGAAATAACTAGCCTTTTCAAGAAAATGACTAGATTTTTATTCTCAGTGTAGATGTGGTTATACTACTAGCATTTAGAGAAGCTTCACCTTTTTCTTTAAAGGTAAACGAAAACTATACGTAAATGGACCTATTTACACTTGGAATATAACCAACCACAATACATACTATCTAATTAGTCTCACGGGGCTGATAGAATATACATTATTCATCTAGATCACATCATGATGTGGGTGCACCCTCCCGACCCTCGAGTCACGTGTAGATTTCTATATCATAATAGCTTGCTCGTGTGTATTGTTTATTATTTATGTTTCATATATGTAAAAGTATACTTTTTATGTCATAACAATAACATATATATATATATATACTTTATGCTGGCCGTAGTATAGCAATCACTGAAATAGTTTTATGTTAAAGTAAATTTATGTTTGACGCGATTTATATACAACAATATTATAAGATCAGGCTTATGAACTATTTAGTAACGTCAATTTATATATATATATACATGCGAAACCTGGATGCTAACAGCTGAACTCGAAACAAGGATAAAAACATTTAAGACAAATAACTTTCGGAAATTACTTGGAGTTACCTATATAGACAGAATAACAAATTATGAAATCAGAAACAGAATATCGTAAGCTGGCCGTTACACAGATTAATAATCGTAAAACGACGAAAATTAACATGGCATGGTCATGTAACACTCTCTGAAAGACTAGCTAAACTCATTCTACAGGGAAATGTTTAGGAAAAATACGTTGTGGTCGGCCAAAAAAGATGTGGATTGATAACATCAAAGAATGGACCGATAAAAGTCTTGGCGAAACTCAACTGATGGCACACAATAGGAAGGAATGGAGAATATTTGTGTTGAACATGACGCGCCCCCACGGCTACCCAAGCTAAGGGACTAATATAACAAGGTATAAATATATATATATTATTGTATTCTCTCTTCAGTTTTTTTTCTTAGTAGGATATATGAGATTTTATATAGATTTTTCAAATTTACTATAATAATATTAAAATACAACATTAATAATTGACTTTAATAGCTATATAATATAATATACTATTTACTATAATAATATAATAGACTATTATAATTATAACACATTTTAAAGTAATACTCATAACATTATTGGACATACCATATCCAAAACCATAATATTAAAAAAAATACTAAAATCTATTGTATTCACATTTAGTATTATTACATTTCTAATTTCATTTGTGTACATTTATTTATATTTTATTTTGTATTATCATATAAGATGAAACCTATAGGTTTCATTTTATTATTATTATTATATTCGGTACTTGGCCCGATTCTATTCATTCTATACATTAATGATATAGTAAATATATCCAATTAATGTAAATATATACTATTTGCCGACGACACAACTCCTTGTGTTCTCTAATGAAAATAGTATTCAATTGGAGTTATCAATGAATTAGGTACTGTTACAATTAAGAAACTGGTTAGTTATAAATAAATTAACTATTAATTTATTAAAAACCTCATATATTATTTTCAACAAACCTAAATTAAAATGTATTATTACATTAGATAATATAATTATAGCTCGGTCTAGGAGTATAAAACTTGGCTTAATAATTGATGATAAGTTGTCTTGGAAACAACAATTCAATAATATTTAAAAAAAACTATATTATGGCATTTCAACACTATGTAAATTAAGTAGCGTACTTCCTACGTATATCCTAAAACTTATTTATTATTCTATATTTCATTGCCATTTAACTTATTGTACCCATATATGGGGTAACAATTATTATTCAAAAATGAATGTATTACGTATTGCACAAAATAAAATTATAAGATTAATATTTAAATTTAAAAGCAGAATTAATACAACTAGTACTTATATTAACAATAAGATTATGTCTTTTGACAACATTATATTCTATAAAACATGTACAATTATGTATAGAGTATTTATAAATGACTCTCATATCAATATACAAAATATGTTTCAATTAAAATTAAATAAATATTCAATGTGCAATACTAATACTTTCATTTTACCCATGATCTATATTAATATTAATAAATTCCATACAGTTTATTACGGACCAGTAAGTTGGAACAGTCTTCCAGTATCAATAAGAGGAAGCAAATCCATTGATATATTTTTAAAACGATTAAAATTTAAACGATTAAAATTTGAATTTATTTTTATATGAATATCTAAATAAAATTAAGTTTATTTAAAATTTATTTTATTTTATTTTGTTGTTTTCTTGTGTTTTTTTATTATTTTGATATACTATTTATTGTTAGAGGCTATATCACTAATCATTGTTTATATCTGTATACGTGTATGTGTGTGTGTGTACGACGTATGCATATACTGTACGTGTGTGTATATATGTATATATATATAATGTGTTTCATATTATCAAGTGGAGAGCGGCATATGTGTGGTGGATGCTTGGTGATATGTCTCCGGGAGTAGGGATGTCAGAAGTCTATCTTGTGGCGGAAGATAGACACTCACGACATAGGATTTGGTCGACCCTTTACCTGAAAGCTGAAACTTCATGGAATCATCTGACACATATATGCCTCTCTCTCGCTGGTTATAGTTATTTATAGTTATTCATAGCCTCTAACCTACAATTTACCCTACAATTTAACTTACAATTTATTTTATATTTTGTTTGTTTATTGTTTTTTTCTATTGTTTATTGTTTTTTCTATTCTGGTTCATAATTCATATAAGTCGTAAAGATTTCTTTATGTACCTTAAAGGAGCTATTTTTATTATATTAACCAATAATTGTTTATTATATATATATTGTTTAATATAGGTTTATTATACCTAATAATGTTTCTTTAAAAAATAAATTCATTTCATTTCATATTATGTTTTGTTATTATACATTAGAATTCTGTGGTACTGAAAATCTATCAAATAAATTGTATAAGTATTGGCTTATTTTATAATCCCAAATTATATGGTATTCACCAAACAATGTATTTTATTTCTATAGAATATATTCTCGATTATTTTTCGTTTGTTTTTACTGTAAAACTTTTACATTCTTAATTTTTTAATTTCATATTATTATTTGAATAACATACATACGATCATTGAACGTATAACATGTCCTATAACATATGTCCTTATATTTAACACGTATTTCTATAGAAATAAAGTATACTTTATAAGTTCTACTATGGTTTGCTTTAATAATAAAAGTAATCGATCAATACAAAGTACAATAATAGTAGTAATAATAATAATAATAATATTATTGTTATTATATTGAGTATAATAATAATAATATTATAATATTTTAAAAGTAATAATAATATATAACTAAATGAGAATAACGATATTATAAATGAAAATAGATAAATATGCTCCTCCCATGCCAGATTGTATAATATAACCTATATATCCAATATAGAATAATTGTTCTAGTATTAATAAGCATTGTTAAATGTCCATTATTTGTATACGCATGTGTGTATATGCATGTGTATATATTGTTATCATATATACATATATATATATATATATATATATATATATATTCGGAATAGACAAAGAAACTTAGTAATAATTATACTAAGCGATAATTAGAAAAAGCGTGAGTGAACTGAAACCCCGGAAGTAAGCAATATTCTGACTTCTTAAACGAATTAGTGTTCGACTACAGGTCTACTTCCGCTTCACAAATATACGCGCGCTATAAAAAATAGATAATGCATGGACTATTCTAGACTATTAAACGTTTTCTTTCGCAGACGTTATAATTTAAATATGCCTATTTTTAGATATATATATATGCATTAATGGAAATGCAATACAATCATTGCAACTTAGTAATGATCAGATTTTCAATAGTGTTGTATATTCACAATCGTATTTAATTTCGTTATAATATATATATATATATATATATATATATATATATATATATAGGAATGTGTGAATTTCAAATTCGGAGTAATATCATATTATATAATGATATATTACAATCCAGATGCTACTTAACTACTTAACTACTATCATCTATACACATTGTAAAACGAGTCATATCATATATAAATAATTGGCAGACCTGATACGCTTTAATTTGTTTTTAACTCTTATAATGTAATCTAATTTATAAATAAAATAATACGTAGGGTAAAGTAACATAATATGGACAGTTTCCGAATACGGACACTCTCAATATCTCAGAAATAATAAATCCTACAAACAAATGTTTAATGAATAAAATATTCATAATTATATAAATAGTCTATAAATGTATTTTTTATTTTTTAATTATTCAAAATATTGATGATCCAATAAACTATTTTTTTTATTACGTTTTTTAATTTATGAAAACAAAATTTCAACTTAAAACCTTCTCAATAATATACAAATATATCGATATAAAATATAACATTATATTATTAACAAATAAAGTATTCTAAAATCATATATATAATTTCTATATTTGTTATCAAATATTCATAAAGTTATAAGCAATTATCTAGAGGTCATATAAGTCCCTAATACAGACACTCTATATGTCTTAATACGTAAACCCTATAACCAATCAGCGCGCAGCGTGTGAACTATTCTGATTTTCATAAAAATCGCGTGCGTTATAATATTAATACCACCAATAAAGTTACATCTAAAATGTTATTATTTAGATACTTTAATTGTATTATTAATGAAAAAAATAATAAAAATAAATAAATTATTAACTAATTAAATTAGAATAAATTGTTCATAACATTAATTATAAATAATGCAATTATAATTTGTCTGATTGATTCATCAATAATATATAGTTTATCTGGTGGTATATAGGGTGTCCGTATTATAACACAGGGTGTCCGTATTCGTACACGGGTACCGAATACGGACACCCCCTGTATCTATTGAATAAAAATATTAAATAAAATTTAAAAATCACAATAATATCTATATTCATATAATATTAATATATTGTAATTTTTGAATACAAATAATGAGTCATAAAATGTTAAGACAATTTATTGTTAACGTGTCTGTATTATGTCACTTTCCCCTATAGTATTTATTAGTTAAAATACAGATATTAACGTTAACATTGACAGATAAGTCAATACCATAATGCAAAATGCTTTGTTACACTTCGTTTGATTACACATTACTTCCTAAAATATTAAACTTAAATTTGTAGCAATAACGATTTCAGTATATCTATAATGCATTAATGTTCACCGTGAGGAAGGAAACTATTGATTTACTAACTTTTTTGGTAGATTGTCGATAATATTGTGATCTTATATAATTGTGTATAAATAATTGATAGGCTCCATAGATCCGATCATTTATTTAACTATATTTAACTATAGTTAAACCATGCATGCATTAACATGATAGAGGTACATTATATCCATATATGGTTATAAGTACACAACATGTCAGTATTTAAGCTATTTTGTTATATATAGTATAAAATTATTATTAACATTCGTATATATTTTGTTGTTAATTTATTTTTATTGATATAAATAATAAGGTTACTTTCTATTAATTATGCAGAAGCACCTCCGTTTTTATCTTTAACTAATTAATTAATTTATCTTATATTTTCTTTCTTTTTAGAGTAATTTATAATTTATTATATGTTAAACCTATAGGTATATATTTGTAATTTGTTTTCAAATCTTTTCTACGATTCTATGCGTATAAACTTGTTACTATACAAAATATAATGATTTGGGAAATTCAGGAACAAATAATATATCATTTATTAATTCCCTATTACTCCTTTCCCGTCGGCAAGGAATTATAAATATGATTTATTATTATATTAGATGTATGTGTGGGGGTGTGTGTGTGTGTAGCATGTACAAGCCGATGCTATATTAACACTAAATGTCTGATACATAAAACGACACTTGTGCGTACGTGTATAAATACATATGCACACACACACACACTCACACACACGCTCACACACTCGCACACACACTCTCACACACACACACACATGCACACACACACTCGCACACACACACTCTCACACACTCGCACACACACACTCGCACACACACTCGCACACACTCGCACACACACTCGCACACACGCACACACACGTATGTGTCGATGTGATTATGCAAACTATAATTACATGTTTGAATTCTATATTTAAATGAACATATCTATAATTATATTATATATAAATATATATATATATATATATATTTATATATATATTTATATGTGTGTAATACACACAGTGTATGTGTGTATGTGTGTGTGTATATTATACAATATATACTCATATTAATACGTTAGTATTATATAAAATATTATAATTTAAATATAACATAACTATATAAGGTATATTTTCTTTATTCTATATGTACATTTAATATATACATACAATTTCATGTATAACTACATTATATGTATGACACTGGAATAGACTAACTATAGCTACACAGCCTATTGCATATAGACTATATATAGCATATAGCCTATAGCCTATAGCATATAGAATATAGCCTATATATTATTGTTATTAATTTACTATATTTAGTAAAGTTATAAATAAGCTATGTTTAGTTATTGTTAGTGCATGCCTGCTGTCAACCGTTATTTACTTTGAACTCTGCATATAAGGTCAAGGTCACTAGTTATAACAAGCACTAGCCCGTGTCTCGTAACTATCGGCTATCTAAGCTACACTTGTACTTGCACGAGCTCTCTATTTATCATATAAATAGCACTTGCTCTTTCACCGTATACGGTATATAACATGTCATTGTACTTCACAACTTCAGCCGCACTTATCACCCAGCACTTGCACCCTAGCCACGAATAGTACTGGCACACGCACCGTTATATAGTGACACGTGCCACACTACTGGCATGATAGTGGCATGATAGTGGCATCATAGTGGCATGATACTGGCATGATAGTGGAATTATAGTGGCATTATACTGGCATCATAGTGGTATGATAGTGGCATGATAGTGGCATGATAGTGGCATGATAGTGGCATGATACTGGCATCATAGTGGCATCATAGTGGCATCATAGTGGCATGAAAGTGGCATTATAGTGGCATTATAGTGGCATGATAGTGGCATGATAGTGGCACTATAGTGGCATGATAGTGACATGATAGTGGCATCATAGTGGCATGATAGTGGCACGATAGTGGCATGCTAGTGGCATGATAGTGGCATGCTAGTGGCATGATACTGGCATGATACTGGCATGATAGTGGCATGATACTGGCATGATAGTGGCATGATAGTGGCATGATACTGGCATGATAGTGGCATGATACTGGCATGATACTGGCATGATAGTGGCATGATACTGGCATGATAGTGGCATCACTGATAGAGCGTAGTCACACGCGCTAGTGCACACATACATACACACGTACGTATGTGTACGCGTGTGTGTGTGTGAGAATAAGTATGCGTGCTAAATAATTAATTCGAAGTGATGTCACGTGATGTAACGTATAACAAAAACATGTCACGTGGTTATATATATCTTACAGCGTTTCACACGTACATAATATACATGACAACATGATGCGACCCTCACACCCACGCATTCAATCGTATAAGTTGGATGCACTCAGAGTTACCGAGCATCACCGATGGCAGAATGATGTTTCTACACGTGACTACATCTTAGTCACGTGACTATCGAGTCACGCGAGGACGAACAGCGAGCACGCGGCCTCTAGACATCAGTCCCAAGGACGCCCTAACCTTGAGGTATTCGGTTGCGTAACAGTCTTTGTGTGCTTGATGGAGGAAGAGTCACCATTATTGGAATATGATTACAATATTTGTTGATAATATTTTAAAAATAAAATAAAAATATAACAAATATGTTTTCACAGAAATCTCTAATTTAATAATGTCCATTTAGTTTTTTAAATATATTTGTGTAATATAGAGTATGTATAGGGTTTCTAACATATATGTTGCATATGTATACAGTGTATACTATATATAGTGTATGGTATACAGTATATGGTATACCGTATACATATTAAAATATTAAATATAAAATGTTATTGTGTAAATAAATTGTTCTTTTATTATTATTTTCTCCCCGCACGAGCGAAAGTACCTACACGGCCCTACTTTTAGTGCTGAATAAACAGTTATTCATCATCATCATTATTATTACGTAGGCATTAATGTGTTTGTATATAATGATTTAAGGTACCGAATTAAACGAAAAATAATCAAAAAATTATAGTGAAAATTATATATTAAATATATTATATTATTTACATTTACTTTCTATATAAGTAATACATATATACATATATACATATATATATATATATATATATATATATATATATATATATATTACATATACAACTGCGCCACATAAGTAGTTAACGATGCACCACGTGATATTCTAATGTTGTTATTGAGGAGTTAAGATCGACACCTCGTGGGTAGATAATTACGCGATATCTCAACGAGTGACGAGGGATCACGTGATTCTTATTAACGCGACTTCGCTACACACGGGCATTAATCTCAGTTACAGCGCAGCCTCGGTTACAGCGCAGTAGCCTCCGTCGTCGCCTATATAGATGAACACTTTAATTCCCATTCTTCCCTATATATCGGTGACGCGCTTCCGGTGTTTACCGTTACTACAATGAGTGTGGCATATCTAATGTCGGTGCTACAAACCCCTCCTCCTCCGCCTCCGCCGCCGCGTGTCGCCACCGTGCATCGTGATGATTACGTAACAATGCGCAGCGTATTGTTGTATAGGTTACGCGGCCGTTCTCGTCTAGTAATCGAATATACCACGACACCGATGTGTTCTATTTATAGAACTGGCCTACCGAGTCGGGGAGGTGAACTATGTGGGGGAGATGGGGGGACAGGCGGGGGGAGAGAGGCTGACGGGGGAGATGGGGAGAGGAGAGCTCTAGTTAGAATGATGTCATGTTCATTCGAATTGACGTGATGATATGTCTTAATATATATTCGTAAATAAATATGTAAATATTTATTTATATGACACACATATCTACACATACATACATATATATATATATATATATATATATACTTACAATCGCTATAAGGACAAGCATGCACACATACACATACACATACACACACTTATCCACATATCTACACATGCATATATATATATATATATATATATATATATATATATATACTTACAAGCGCAATAGCGACAAGCGTACAGTGTACGCCGTACACACACACACATACACATAAACTACCTGTGTATCTCATTATACTATAGTATATATATATATATATATATATATATAATGTAAATAATTTGTTTTTACAAAATAATCTAATGTTAAATATGTCTAAAACCTCTCTTATTAATTGTCCTCGTGTTAATTCCATTTTTCCTCCATTAATTGTTGATGGACAAATTATTTTGCCAAAAAATATATGTTAAAAATCTTGGTTTTATTGTTGATAGTATACTATAAGCTTATAAGCTTATAAGCTAAGCTTTATCGACCAAATCTCAAGTGTATGTCGATCTTCTTTTTTTAATTTACACAAAATAAAAAATTATTAGAATTTTTTTACCTGATAACATTTGTAAGATCCTTATTGAATCTACAGTCCTATCTCGTATTGAGTATTGTAATTCTGTATACCACGTACTTCCTTTATATTCTATATATTACATAAATAGAGTTATAATGTCTTCAGTACACTTACTATTTCGCATAACATTATTTGATCATTTTTGCACTTCCGAAAAATTATATGGCATAAAATAGTTATCTGCTAAACAGCGATCAATATATAACATTATTATGATTGTTCATAAATGTATAAACCTTAAAACACCTAAATATTTAAATGATTTGCTGACATACCGGATTGAGTCGAGAACCTCTAGATCGTCTAACAGCAAAATACTTCGTTACCATAAGTTCAAGCTGGCTAGATATGGCAAGAGATATTTTCGCCATTCGGCATCTGCACTATGGAATGGTCTACCTCGAGATCTAAGACTTGTTACATTCATAGACCGTTTCAGAAGTAAAGTAAAAGATTTTATTATCGGTCATTTTTAATATTCGTATAGTTTTATTTTTTCTAACATCCTATTTTTTTACTAATATATTATTTTATCGTTTATTTATTTATGTATTATTATTTTGCTAAAACACAAATAAGAACTATATTTTATCTAAAGATATATCTTTGTTATATTTGTGTATACATAAATCATCTATCTATCTATCTACTAAGGCACCAGAAACACGAGTTGTAGGATGCGGGTTCAAGCCTCGTCCGGACCATTCAAATAGTTCTTAATATACTCTATTTAGAAGTGATCATATATAAAGATGATCGACCCTCCTTAAAACAATGAATGCTTTAACACAGAACCCGCTTCGAAGGGACATTAGAACCATATGTTATAAGTAAAAGCGTCATCTAAGTTCATGGATGTGATGAAAGGATTCATTAAATTAAATTAAAATAACAATAACAATAACAATAACGTATATATATATATATATATATATATAGATTAAAACGTTAGTTTTATAAAATCCGATAACCCGATAGGCTACACATGTGTTATGCATTACGGGCATCACGTGTTCTAGTATACAACTGGTCACGTGATACAGCTGGCCACGTGATACATCCTGTCACGTGATACAACTGTCACGTGATACATCTATGAAACGTATCCAGCTTCAGTACCCCCGAGTTACTACCAACAATACATGACTATCGCTATAGTGGCCCTTGTATGGTGATCTTTTACTGCGGAATGTGTTAAAGTAATACCTTGCAAGGTATACCTTAAAGTAATATATTACTTTGCACGTAATACCTTGCAAGGTATACCTTAAAGTAATATATTACTTTGCACGTAATACCTTGCAAGGTATACCTTAAAGTAATATATTACTTTGCACGTAATACCTTGCAAGGTATACCTTAAAGTAATATATTACTTTGCACGTAATACCTTGCAAGGTATACCTTAAAGTAATATATTACTTTGCACGTAATACCTTGCAAGGTATACCTTAAAGTAATATATTACTTTGCACGTAATACCTTGCAAGGTATACCTTAAAGTAATATATTACTTTGCACGTAATACCTTGCAAGGTATACCTTAAAGTAATATATTACTTTGCACGTAATACCTTGCAAGGTATACCTTAAAGTAATATATTACTTTGCACGTAATACCTTGCAAGGTATACCTTAAAGTAATATATTACTTTGCACGTAATACCTTGCAAGGTATACCTTAAAGTAATATATTACTTTGCACGTAATACCTTGCAAGGTATACCTTAAAGTAATATATTACTTTGCACGTAATACCTTGCAAGGTATACCTTAAAGTAATATATTACTTTGCACGTAATACCTTGCAAGGTATACCTTAAAGTAATATATTACTTTGCACGTAATACCTTGCAAGGTATACCTTAAAGTAATATATTACTTTGCACGTAATACCTTGCAAGGTATACCTTAAAGTAATATATTACTTTGCACGTAATACCTTGCAAGGTATACCTTAAAGTAATATATTACTTTGCACGTAATACCTTGCAAGGTATACCTTAAAGTAATATATTACTTTGCACGTAATATCTTGCAAGGTATACCTTAAAGTAATATATTACTTTGCACGTAATACCTTGCAAGGTATACCTTAAAGTAATATATTACTTTGCACGTAATACCTTGCAAGGTATACCTTAAAGTAATATATTACTTTGCACGTAATACCTTGCAAAGCATGCTTTACTAATACCGTATACAAGTCTAGAACAATACGTGTTCAGTTAATTTCAAATAATATATGATTAGATTAATATAGTCATGTGTATGGTATGAACACGTGCGAGTATTACTGAAGCCCGTATACCGCAGTGTACAGTATGCTATAGGTGTGTACTCAGGGGTATCGAGTTATGCGGTCTGGTACCCCCCTTAGTGACGCGTACACAATGGTAAACAATAGCTGATAGATGCAGCAATATTAATGTGTATAGATTATATATGTAGTTATATGTAAATGTAAATAGTTATAACGATTATAACATATGTATATTAATTGATATATTTAACACATATACAGTAAAACCTCTCTATAAGAAACCTCTTTATAAGAAAATTGTTCACACATTTGGTTGGAAGTCAACCTTTTCCACATTAAAAAACCTCTTTATAAGAAAATCTTATAAGAAAAATATAAGAAAAACCTCTTTATAAGAAACTTATTGTATACAAAATAATTATATATAAATAGAAGTATTGTATATTGATAAACATTATAGAAATTAATTATTATATAAGATATTTTATTTTCTTATAAATACTATATTACATAAATAGCTCAAAATGAATTAAAATTAATTAATAATTGTTATTGTATTTCCATAAATTTATTAAACTTTATTAAAATTAATTAATAAATTTTATTTTTATCCTTGAATTTATTAAAATTAATTAATAAATGTTATTATATTGATGATACAATTTATTATATTATATAATTAAATAATAGATTATTATAATATTCATTATATTATATTCATCAATGATGATTCATAATTTATAATTTCTAATGTAAATCTAATAAAATTGCATTATGTATTAACATGTCTAAGCGCAAACAATACAGTATACATTTAAAATAGTATACAAAATAAATATACTATATATATATATAACCTATGGGTTATATAATGCATTTTCAATTATAAATTAATTCTTAAAATCATTGGAAAAGTAAAAACCTCTTTATAAGAAAACCTCTCTATAAGAAAAAAAGTACTGAAAAATAATAGTTTCTTATAGAGAGGTTTTACTGTGTATATATATATATATATATATATATATACAGTCAACTCCCGATAAGTCGGACTTGCAAGGGACCGGGAAAAATGTCTTAGCGAGATGTCCGACTTATCCGAGATTCAGAATATCATGCAATTAAGACATGAAATGCACAGCGCGAGTTAAATTGTTACCGAAATATGGAATTATGCAACAATCAACAACATAAAATGTTGTATTCAATAATATTACTTACTAAAATTGTAATATTCATTATTTAAAGTAAACATTTCTGACAATTTATAAAAAGTCCAACTTATCCAGTATAAAAATCATAAAAATGACTATAATATATGTCCGACTTATAGAAAAGTCCGACTTATCTAATCCAACTTATCCGACTTATCCGATTAATGTAACATGTAACTAGATACAAATCCAACAAAACCAACTAAATGTGTCCGACTTATCGAGAAGTCCGACTTATCCGTAGTCCGACTTACCGAGAGTTGACTGTATATATATATATATATATATATTCCAATATCTACCTTAGTAGTATTTGGTTACCGAATAGAACATACATGCGAACAATTAAAGTAGCGTATAATAATGCTTATCGTATAGTGATGAAATATAAGCGTCGAAATAGCGCGTCATTGATGTCTTTATTTGAAACTGTTAATAGTGTAACAATTAAATTACGTAAATCTTATAATTCACTTTATCAACGGATACGAATTTCTTGCCATTCATTAATTGTTCAACTTTATTAATATAATGTCACGTGGCCATCGCTACTATAATTACCTTATAAGGTAACATGTTTAAATTTGTATTTAGATAATACTTTAGATTTCGTTTTCGTCTAATAGTTATTGATCGTTTTAATTCCATGTATACATAGTATATATTCCAAGTGTATACTCTATACACCTCTGTTATGCATGTATGATTACAAATAAATAAATAAAAAATACCACACAAGCAGTAGGACACGGGTTCGAGCCTCGTCCTACTGCCTGTGTGGCTCAGTGGCTAAGGCGTCAGACACACAAGCAGTAGGACACGGGTTCGAGCTTCGTCCGGACCATTAATTAATTTTATAAAATGGGTCTAAAAATTATTATTTAGAAGTGATCTTATATAATTGTGTATAAATAAATGATCGGCTCTCGTTAAAACCATGGATGCCTTAACATGAGAGCGGCTTCGAAGGGACATTAGAGCCATATATGGTTATAAGTGAAAACTTCATTTAAGTTCCTGGATGGGATGAAAGGACTCCACCAACTAAAAATAACAATAACAATAACAATATATATAAATATATATATATATATATAATGAATTAAAAATTGTCGGAAATTAACTTATATTTTTGAAGTAAGTAAATATACTCTTTCAAGAATAGTTAATAAGAAGTCAGATATTGAAAGTAGCCATGCACCTGGGAAACCCATATATGGGTATAAGTAGGATACCATACATATACAAAAGTGACATTTACATGAGAGGAGGGTGAGGAGGAGGAGGAGGAGGAGGAGGAGGAGGAGGAGGAGGAAGAGCAGCAGCAGCAGTATAAGATGAGGATAAGTTAAAGCCTTGCCACCACTCAAGAGGACACGTGGTATAAAAGCTAATCACGTGGTCAGCAGATCATGACGTACACAGCCATTTCGGACAGTGGCCAGTAGTCGGTCAGAATACATGTTTAAATTAGAGGCGCGCTACATCAACAATTAATCGTAAGCGATACTGAAAGGGGCGGGGCTATCTTATTGATTGACGTATACTATAATTTAATCGGAGTGATATGCATACCCTAGTATGTTTTTGTTGTTTTGCAGCCCTTAATGGTGTACATAATGAGCTCGGGTGATAATTAAACTATATCACAAAATCGGTATTGATTAGTTATTTCATTTTATTAAATAAATATAACTTTAATATATAAATAATATTAGATAAATCTGATTATTATTCTTCTCCAACAGGCTAGGAATAATAGGGAAATTAATAAACGATTTAATTTTTTCCTGGATTTCCTCAATCATCATATTTTGGATTGTCCAAATTATCATAAAATAAATTTGAAAAAATAAATAAAATAATCATATAATCATAATATATAAATTAAAAATTACATATATATATATATATGTAAAAGCTATAGAATACGTTGTATTACTTATTATTGATCGTATTATAAGATATAAATAGTAATGAATTATCAAATATTGCACAAAATTAATCAAATGAAACGTATATAATAAAAATATTAATAATTAAAATAAGACTTTAAATAATGATTATAATATTAATAATGTATGCATATAGATAAAACAATAGACTTGTGCTCACGATGTATCGTGGGTAGTGTTATCAGAACAATGGTTAACTATGGTTATGTAATCTGTCATTGTTCGCCTCCTCGTCTCATTAGGGGAACAATAGTTTCTTCCATCGAACTTTATATTTGTTGTCCACACACAAAATCAGATGTGTTTATAATCCCAATCATTGTGTATAAACTAGTAGGGGTGTTTTAGTTGATAGTTTTTCATATACAATCTAAAACAAAATAACTATTTATAACAAAAATAAATATTTTTTAATTTTAAACAACAATTTTATGTCATTATATATTTATTGTAATGCATTATCAAACATATCGTTTTAACAAACAAAGTATGATAACAATTAATCAATTTCATAACAACAATTATTACACAAATACCATAAAATACATCCACCTAATATATACATGTATATTATATAGCATGTAATATACTGTAATGTATAATACTACTACTAATAATAATAGTTTATTGAAAACAATAAAACGATTTGTAACAATAAATAAGTGATTAATCGATAACATAATAAGTACAATAATGATGACTTTCGCATAGCAATGCATTAAAACACAAGTGATCGGACAGGCCTAACATACGACACAGAAATAGTCTACTACTACCACTAGAGAGAATATAGCAGGTTGTTCAGTCACGTGTAGGATAGATGTGTTCCTATTGGTTAGTCACCGAAGAATAGTGCTAACAAGTATCGCATCAATAAAAACATTTATATTCCTGTTTTGGAATTTCCCCACCACTATTTAAAATGCTCAAAAAAGTCACAGGTATATTCTATATCTCTAGTAGTAAGTGTGGTGGCTAGTGATGTTTAGTTATCGATGCGACACTCAGGTCAGCATTACGTAGTTCTGCGCATGTCCACACTGATCATGTATAGTTAATATTACGTAACACGTATCGTATACGTATACTATACATATACTATAGTATACATCATATTATAGTTAAATATATATATATTTAAATATATTATTAAATATTGTTAAATATATATATATATATATATATACTATTCATTATAAAGCGATACCAGTTCTCGAGTAATACAGCTGGGATGATTAAAAGTATACATTCGTGTGCTAAAAGTATATGTAAGGCCATGTCCTTATATCCTACAGGGTGCACCCTGATATGTCCTTAGGGTCAGATAACGTGGTAAATATCACAAATATACCCGATAAAAAGGCGTTCATTGGTTATATTTATACTTGTTTATCACGCGTTTAAATGCTTACCAATTATTAGATACACGTTGTATAGGTTTCGTGGTTAAGGTCATCTCAAGGTCACGTGTTATTCGCGAATGTCAGACCTTCGAAGCGTGATT
The DNA here is from genome assembly GCA_964019155.1 of Osedax fenrisi. Classification (NCBI taxonomy): domain Eukaryota; kingdom Metazoa; phylum Annelida; class Polychaeta; order Sabellida; family Siboglinidae; genus Osedax; species Osedax fenrisi. The sequence continues at coordinate 36,079,743 of OZ025242.1, forward strand.
CTTAAAACTTACAGGTAATTAACTAATAATTAACTAATAATTAACAAATAATTAATAAATAATTAACGATACGATGTTATTGTTTAGATTCCTATCATATAATGTATAGTAGACTATATTATATATATATATATATATATATATATATATACGATACCCATATATAGGCATATAAATATACTCGGGAACATATATGATGCTATACATAACAAAATATATATCGATACACCTGACCCTATATATATATATAATTCATATATATATATATAGGGTCAGATGTATCGATATATATTTTGTTATATCGAGTTTATGATATATATATATATATATATATATATATATAACTATTTATATTAACATTATATTATTGAATTAATTAATATGTTGAATAAATATTCATGAAATAGTATATAATCAATTATACTGACAAAGACTTAAGTTTAGTTGTACAACTATGTCCGTATACATAAATATATAGATTAACTATAATTACATATGTTTAATAATTAATATACAATGTTACATAATGTATATTAATTATTAAACATATGTAATTATAGTTAATCTATATATTTATTACAAATATTGTAATCGAGGAGGTATATTAGTATTTGTATTAGAATATCTCTAATAAGATATATCATTGTTATCTTAGAATTAGTTGGAATTTATAAATACGAATATGAATTTAAATAAAAAATAATATGAATCAACATATGTATGTATGTATATTTTATTAGTATATATATATATATATAATAATAAAAATCGATATTTTAAACCCGTGACAGTAATTGACCAATGAGATTCTTACATTCGCTGCAGACGACAAACATCGACGGTTACGCCCACAATTTGGCCGGAAGTCGATGTGGCTTTAAAAAGGAGACGTTCACATACCGACACCACCACAACTATTTTGTCGTCTGTAAAGGTTTGTTTAGTCACGTGACGCCTTAACCTTTCAAATGTCATCGTGTATACATATTTATATATGTATATATATATATATATATTATGATATATTACGATATTAATATTAATGTATGTATCAGCTAATGTATTATATATCTTTAAGTTAAGTAGTGTTCTAACTTATGTACATATAGTAATCATTAACATTATATATATAGCATATATATATTATTTTTTATTTAAAAAATCTTAGTAATGTGTATATGCGTAAAACCTATATATATAATTAATTTATGTTAACAATTTTGAAAAATATTGATTGAATATATTGCAATTAAATATAATTTCATCTAAATGATATAACACACCACGACGTCAATTGTTATCTAATATTTAGTACACATATTATTATTAATTATACATTCATATTTTATTTATCATACATATCTAATTACAAGCAAATATTTCGAAATACTTGCTTGTAATTGGATATGTACAACATTGTAATCTATAATTAAAATAATATTAATTAAAAATATTAAATAATAATGACCAAATAGCATATCTAATATGATATTAGCATTATATATATATAATAGTAATATATTTGTATTTTATTATGTTATCACCAGAATAAAATAGCGTATAGGCTTTAAGTACTAACGTATAACGTATAGGTTAACATATTACAACACTACTTTATCAAGTACAAGTACCACATAGTACAAGCATGCTACCTACATAGACACTCTACAGTATGACTGTACTAAGTACTAATTATCCTATGTAATTAGTGAAGGCTTAAGTTAGGTCTCCTAACATATACGCCGGGTGCTAATAACCTTCTGAACACATCCGTATGTGTACTATGTCATATACTATACTATTTCGTAGTATATATATATACGGTATATATAGTATATATACTATATATACTATATATAGTATATATACAAGTATAAACAACCCATACTATAATATATACGTGTGCATTTAGTTATGGGTTTGATCCAGTAACTTTTAATGATTTGAAAGTAGTATGGGGTCAATTCCGAAATGGAAATAAACTTATTTTCATTGTTATTTGTTGTAGGTCACACCTCGCTACACTTCCGGGACTTATCAACCCATGGCAACACATCTACCCTATATGGTACTTAACAACCCCTAGCAACAAATCCACCCTATATGGTTATTAGCAACCCGACACCTTCCCTATCTAGTAGTATATTTGATGTAGCGTTAAACTTTATGTTTTATTTTAATATATCGCTATGAGTAAATCACAATTATGTTACTTATTGTTAGTTCTGTAGTTATTTATTTATTGTTATATATCGTTTTGATTTTTCAATAAACTTATTAGTATACATTAAAGTATACTTTAATATATATATTACTATAATACACATATATAACATATGTACCTAATGCAGTAGGTACATGTATTTTAATAAATTTGCAATTGCACCTAATTTTTGCGATAATCAATTAAATGTTAACCTTTGTTTGTTGGGTTTAATTAATAATGCATTACAATAAATATATAATAACATACAATTAGTGTCTAAAATTAAAATATTTATAGGTGATATAAATAATTATTTAGGTTTTAATTGTATATGAAAAACAAACAAATAACATTGTTTTGTATGTTATAACATAGCATATATTCTTTAATACATCTCCTACCAGTTTATTTAACGATGTTAAACTAAATAAAGGAAGTATGATATAATGTATTATAACAAAATCTGATTTTTTGTGTGGGACAAAATCTAAAAGTGGGGGAAAAATATTACTGGGGGTATACCCCATAGAGTAGGGTATAGGGGGAAAGTCTCCGATTACCGACCCCTAAATGATTATTTGTAATAACTTATTCAATATTAAATATATTTATATGAAATTTTGTAATTAGGGTAATATTATGGCAATGAATAATGTGGATATTTTAAATGTTTGATATAATTATATTTACAAGAATAAATAGGGGGGTCGGTAATCGGATATCTCTTCCTAATACCGACCCCCTTCTCCTATTACCTACCCCCTAAAATAATCGTGGTATAAATAATTTTAGTATTATAATATCCAATCAACATAGTAGATATTTATAAATATATTTAATTATAACATGCACGCAATTATTTTGTATTGAATTTATGTTTTAATATTAATATTAAATTTAAACTTTATAGTATTTATATTAAAATAGTGTATATTATTATTTAATATTTACTTATTAATCAGTATGTATATAATCAACTGGGATCATGAATCCTAAATCTATATCAATGATACACAAACAGTGTACGATATATTTTAAAGTAAAATACGGATCTATTTTGATTGGATATTATAAATCACATGGGGTCGGTATTAGAAAAAGCATATGGGTTGCTATAATTAAGATATTTTGGTTAATAGTTATTCAAATTGAATTATTTTTATAATAGTTATAAACATTTTATTGATCTATAATATTATGTGCAGTATTAAGTTTTCATTTAATTAAGAAAGTATTTACAATTATTTCAAAAAAGTTAATATTCAAATATTTAAAAATTAAAAACAGAATATTACATTTTATCAAATAACAATTGCAGGATTGAATATCTTGTAAAACAATATACTTATTCATATTTATCATTACATTGCTAACAGTTCATGTATATATAATTTTTTGATATCTCTTATAGTTACTGAGTTACGAGAGGGGTCGGTAATCGGAGACTTTTCCCTACCCCATACAGTTGCCAACAAACAACAGTGTTTAAAAAGTCACGTGTTTAATATATAATTAAATAAAGCTAATAATGTATCTACCATTGTTGTAGGTATGGGTTGGAATATATATATATATATATATATATATATATATATATATATATATACGTGGTCGTATACTATATAGTACTAGCAAAGCAAAGGGCTATGGTACTAGGTTATATTACCTATATTGCTATACTAATGTAGTTATTGGTTTCGTAATATATCACGATGGTTCACTTCAGAAGTTGTGTGATCAAATAAAATATCATCTATAGTTAACGATGATTAACGATATATCGTTAAAACATGGCCGCCGTATGAGCATCTACGAAGGACATTATAGTTCCTTGCATCATTGCACAACTTCATTTAAATTCATACATGAAAGGGGTTACGATCAAAAAGGACGAGTTAAGTAGTTAAGGTTAACTTTTAAATGTGAAATAAATTTATATAGGCTCATTTTGGAATGTAATGCAGCTAAAAAAACATGCAGGACAAAATTAAACCAATTAAACCAAAAAACCCACAAATACCAATACAATATATATATATATATATATATATATATATATATATATATATATATATAAATAATATTAACTCTTATTTCAAATATAACCACTAACCCCCAATTAGTCCTTTTTGATCGTATCCCCATGAAAGTATACTTACAAAAGTACAACAAATTAAAAAAAAAGATAAGTTATACTATATATATAGTATACAATATAGGAGTATATCATATATATATATATATATATATATATATATATATATATATTTATATATATATATAGTATATATATAATATAGTATACTATAGTATTCCAAACTTATATTTTTTTACATTTTTTATTATTTTGGTGTAGTCCTTTCATATATAAATCATCAGTGTGCAAAAGTTACTTTGTAGTTGTTTGAGGAGACAGCGGAATGTATAAACTCAGCTATAGACGCGGAGACATAACTGTTGAGATACTGTTAACGGGGTATCACACTACAAGTATGCAACGGCAAGTTGCCGGAAATATGTTAACTTTAAAACGATTTTCTATCAAGTTAACTATACTTTTAGTGTGAAACCCCCTTACATTCAGGAAACTTACCTGAAATATAATAACTTTATAGGGGGTATCCCATTACAACTTGATAGAAAATGGTTGTAAAGTTACAATATTTTCGGCAACTTACCGGAAATACTTGTAGTGGGATACCCCGTTTACAGATATCGAGGAAGTTGTATGTGGGGTGATACAATATCAGTATGGCGTTGTGGGGTGTAGGCTTTACAAGTATTACCTACTGTGAAGTAAGTTAGGCAGCAGATATATTGAAGATAATAGTGTTAACTTTCTGCCTACAGTCACTAGAAAGTAGGCGCACATTAAGATGAACATGTGTGTTCGTAGTGTTAGCAAGTATAACAGCAAGTATAACAGCAAGTATACGTAGTGGCAATGGTTGTGTAGTAGCGTACGTGTACAGTGTACACCCATACGACGTATACCCTTATATACACCCTTACGTATACCCCTATTAGGTGTAAGATAGTCACTTACATTCGGTTGGAGAATGTGCACATTTAGTGCAGGAAATAGTGAGATTGTAATTATTACGTATATATATATTATTTTATATTAGTAAAAATGTGTTAACATATATATATATTCCCTCATTAGCTATATTTCATACGTATTCTTTGTAGCCTTGCCGATCATGGTTACCCCTCCCTCCTCTCCATCCCCTCCATCCTCTCCCTCCCCTCCATCCCCTCCCTCCTCTCCATCCCCTATATATAATTGATATACAATGTACATTGTACACGTCTGTAACGATCTCTATCGCGGGTGAATCTAATTTAGGACGGAGTGACCGATATCCGTGTTTCTGTGGTCGCTAACAATGGCGGTGATTGCCCTAATAATGGCGTACTATGTGTATGCGCATGTGTATACGTGTGCATGCGCATGTGCATATGTGTGGGTGTATGTGTGGGTGTATGTGTGGGTGTATGTGTGGGCATATATGCCAACATATATGCATAAATGTATGAGAATAGTCACTTTAATATTTACACTTTAATATATACCTTTAAAACAACATAGATTTATATAGCTTTATATAGAATAAAATAACTGTACATAACTTTATATAGATTTATATAAATACAACTACAACCACCCCGAATACTACCTACTACTAATACTAGTAGCTACTACTACTAGCACTGTCATTCTCTATATATATAGTATACTATCAAATTTAATTATATTATTAATAAGTTAAATTAATGTAAAATATATATATATTGTAAATAAGCTATGATAATTTATAATTAATTAGTACTTATATATATTAATCTATAGGTTATTATGATCAAACTGTTAATACATAGATAAAGTAGCTACTAATTCGCCTAGCTACATGTCCTAGCTACTACCTGTCAGAGGTAACGCCTATTTCTGACACGCGCGCATGCGCATTGTCTTAACAATAGCTAACAATAGAGAGACAATAGAGAGACAATAGAGAGACAATAGAGAGACAAGATAACACTAAGAACAATAGCTCGCTAAGTGCTCGGCGTGTAAATATCAAAGTCAAGAAACCTCCTACTCCGATTGCATCGCAAATAATTATATGTTATCGACAAAAAACGATAAAACGCAGGCAGATCGCCAAGCAACAGTCCGAAAGGTGTCAGCACGTGTTATAGTTGATAATTCGTTACTATAAATAGTAACACATTAACACAGCACTTGTGACTTACTCGTCACGTGATCCGAACATATCACGTGTTATTCGTATGTGTACCCATAAACATCACACATACATCACACATACATCACATCTACATACGTATATATATACGTATATATACATGTAAAATACGATATTTAAGTGACGATTAATTGCCAGCTATCGATTATCTCCGAAACACTCGCTTAATTTAAACGCCTAACCACGCCCCTCACACGTGATCCGCTAACAATCTTCTAACCACGCCCCCCCCCCCTACGCAGCCATCACACACACACACACACACTCGCAACAGTATGGTATCAGCAGTATTGACCTTGATGACATTGCTGGCGGTCACGTGTATATTGACCACGTGTCAGGCTGGTCCCGTACAGCGACACATCGATAACTCGGATTCTCAGTACGAGAACTCGCTATCGGAAGAGACAAAGGTTAACGCCACGCCCCTACCCCCACGTGACCCGTACTATTAACCTCGTGACACGTGATTAGATCACACTGACGCGTGGCTAACTCGACAATCAATTATGTTATATGTAGTGTATACACTTACATGTTAGCGCACACGTGTTCGCTGGTAGGTCGTGTGAAGGTCGTGTTCAAGGTCACGGTAAACGTTCGTGTAGGTCATCGCTTCGGAGTGAACTAACTTGCAAGTTACGCAAAACATGTATAATGTCTGTGTTTAGTTAATCAACAATTGTATTCATAATTATTTTATGAAGATCTTAAAAATATATATATATATATATACGTGTATACGTGTGTACGTGTGTATACACAGTTAGCTATGCGCACCAACACACGTACACGTAGTGTCACCTTACTAATAACAATTAAGCGACTACACCTAATTACTGACCACGTGACTACATTACCTAACACGTGACCACCACGTGTTTACCTCGTGTGATAGGCCCGTACTAAACATACGCTTCGGTCACCTGTCATCTATATCCGCGGTATTTGTTCACATCTCTAATACCAGATCATCGCGTACCGTCTTCGTTTAAAGTCTACAATTTAAATATATGTTTTAAATACAATAATCGTTATCTATATGTGCCCGCACTCGTGACACCGAAACGCGTCACTGTACTCTAAATGTCACGTGACGTGCTTATTACGTAACGAGGTTACATAACAACGAATACACCGCTAACAACGAGAACATACGGGTTACAGTTAACTATACATGTGACCCGGTGACACACGTGATGACCGGGTAGTGTTAAGACATGCGCCTTGCTAACGTGTATATCGTGTAGCTATTACGTGTGTGATCTCGGCGTCATCGAGGACATGACCTTACATTAACCGATAGATGTCGCCACCTAGCCGTGCGTAGTTAAACGCGCCGATTAGCGTATCCGGTGCACGCGGTAGCCTACGTACTATATCCGGTAAACTGCACGTGACCGCGCCGCACGTGGCGTCGCGCCCGATACATCCGGTGCACTCGTCGCTCTAACAACCGCACCCGCACCGCAGAACCTGTACGAGACGAGGCTGGAACTGCTGAAACTACTGACCGAAATGAAACGCCAGCTGAACTACGAAGAAGACACGCCCACTTTGCTATTGGACGACCCGAGTCACGTGGCCAGAGCGGCAAGGTCACCCGCAAAACGTAACGCCGGTATGGTGGACATGGTTCTCATGATGCCCGACCTATTCCGTCACGGACGAAAGTAGGCGTAACCCGTCCGAAAGGGGCGTAAACATTGACCGGATGTGGGCGTATATCTCCCGGCACTCTTCTGCACCGGGTCGTGCTTCACACCTAGAACGACGTGCATTCGTTTCCTAATATTATCCTTATCTCTCTCTCTATATACATATACATATATATATATATATACATGGTTATTATATAATATCATTATCATCATCTCGTATTATCGTCAAGGTCGTTTCCTCTCCTTGAGTTTTTAATCCGCTAACCCATAATAACTATGATAACTCGAACGTTGATAACTACTACTACTAACCACTGCGGTGTATTTATCGTTACAAGACACGTGTTAACACTTAATAAAATGTGTGTGTAAATAACGCCAGCCTCTCTTATTGTGATCACGTGGTCACTGAACACGCCCACCATTACGTAACATCTGCATCCGGTACATTGTAATACTAGAGAAGCCGTATGCAGGGATGGTGCGCCCATCACCTGCTGATGTCTATCTAATGGACGCCAATTTCCGGGATAATATCACGATATATAATTAGGTCACCTATTCATATATCAGTGGTAAATATATATACATATATTCGGGAAATAGATATAACTACCTATAAAATATGTACATCAATTATAGTCATGCTGGTGATTTGTATAGCTTATATAGCTTATGAATACATCTTTTTGTAGATATCACAATATTCCTCCTCCTCCTGCGTGAACAATAGATAAGAGTATCCATTGTTAAACACGTTACATAAAAACAAGTAAACTGTATTTCAGACCGCGGCATATCGTAAAGGTAACGTTAGACTATCGGGTACACACGGGGTAGAGGGCAGGGTTTTTATGTGAGACATTCTATTACGTGCAATGACGTCATCTTCATTGCCATCACAATACTTCGTAGCTAATAGGAAGTTATCGTAGGCATTGTATCCAAGATCATAGTGGGCGGCAGTAATATTAATACAAAATAATATATATATATATATATATATATATATATATATATATATATATAAGTGCCTATTATACTAGCTATAGTTCAGATATAATAATGATAATAATAATATTTATTTATTGAAATCTCATTAATAATATCATATATATATAGGATACAATACAAATATCGGATACAAATTGATCCCTCAATAAGTCATAGACTTATACATGTTATAAATAACTGTTAGGGGACAAAACAATACAAATAGTAACATTTTTGTTATTGTATTTTGATTTATCGTTTATTAAATTACTGATAAACACAAGAGAAAAACTTCCATGATTCGTACTCGGGACCTCTGGCTTAATATAATAAGCTTACTATAGTAAGCTATAGCTTATGGTTGTCCCACTGAGTAGGGGCGTTGCAACAGGGGGGGATGGGGGATATGTCCCCCTCCCACTTTAAAATCTAGGGGGACCTCCTATGTATTGCAATACCATGGTCCCCCCTCCACTTTTACTACAGCATTAATGTTGATTGGTTGGTCCCCCCTACATACAAAATCGTTCCAGCGCCTCTAACACTGAGCCATAGACCACAGACATAAAGATATAGCAGACTAAGGCAGTTTACTATTTACTTCTTCTGCGCTGACTTCCTTATTACATACATAGCAGATAGTATCAATGTAATTATGTTCAAATCCCACCCCAACCTATAATATATATGTTACCTATATGTATTTAAATATATTTAGTTTTAAGTTATAAGTTATAAGATATCATATATAATTGTGTATACAAAATGATCATCTATCGTTAACATGTAGTGTTATTAACATGAGAGGTTTTGAAGGGACATTATAATGCTCTATAGAGCCATTTAATTATTAGAACATTTATAAAAACTTCATCAATGAATTAGATCTAAGTTCCTGGGTGGGATGAAAGTAATCCACATAAATATAATAACAAATAACAATACAAATATATACATATACATATATATATATATATATATATATATATATAAATTGATTAGTTGTAGACATGTTAGTTATTGCTTGAATAACCCTATTAATATGTTATACAATTATTATGGGGCCCATACGTTTTGTGTTGTACCGGGCGTGAGTTTATGATTACAACTCACTTTAGATTCAAATATTATTACAAATTTGACCCACTATCTAAATGTCTTTTTAGTATTTGTAATAAAACTGTTATACTTTATTCTAACTAAATATTTATAATTGTACCCAGTAAACCAAAATTTGAAATGTTGTCTAAATTGTTTGTAATTTATTTATGAATATTGAAAATTATTGTAAATAATTTACAAAGTTTGCAAATTTCTGTATTTTTTGAAAATAAAAAACAAAGTTTGCAAAATATTTGAAAATAATTTGCACAAATTACGTAAATGATTTTCGAAAATTTTACGAAAATAACTTAAAAATAAAACTCATTGTTTGTAAATTTGTTGAAAATAATACGCGAAGTTTGCTAATCCTATACTAATATAAATTAATTAATATAGTAAGATTATTAATAGATTTAATTACATTTAAGATATTAATTTTATTGCAGATAAATGTTTAAATTTTTAAAAAAGTCTACTTTTTATTATTTATTTATGATTAATGAAATAAATTTAAAATAGATAAAATGTTTCTATCTTACAATTTGTATATATATATATTGATAAGTTCAATAGAACTTCTATACCATACCTGGGTTTTTTTATCTCGGTCATCAACTGAATCTGATATTATTAAAAAAAAATATATATCTTTAATATTAAATCTAATTGTTAATGGTTATTCAATGACAAATAATATAGGATAGGTCTTCAAACACTAATTAATAAACTAATTTTTATTCAGTTTAAACTCATTTTTGAATCATTCAATGAAGTAAAAATTACCCATTTTATATATTAATATATTTATTCTAGGCTTATATATATAAATATATATATATATATATATATATTTAGTTTGCATGCGATTTTCGAAAAATTTACTTAAATAATTGAAATTTATTTGTGAAGTTTGCAAATGATTTTCGAAAAATGTACACAAATAATTGAAAATTATTTTCAAAGTGCAAAAATATATCCACAAACTTTTCGAAAATCATTTGCAAATGTGGCACATAATTTTCAGAATTTAATAATTATTTAGTCAACAACAAGAGTATAATCAAACAGTGCACAGAAATTATATATTTGAAAAAACATTTCTCCATTCGGATTGTGATCAGTAACTTCTGGTTTGGCTATAATAACATATATAATCGATTACTATTCAATCACACACAATGGTTTGATGATATATATATATATTTTTTCATTTAGTAATCCTATTAATTGTTGTCTAATTCTATAAAAAAAAAGTGTTGTTTTTGATTTCTTGAATAACACACAGCATATAGGACACATAACACATACATGTACAGTTACATGTACAAATACAACATCTTCAACTCTTTATTTATATTTTGTATCAATATTTGACATTAAATTGTACCATATTTTATAGTATCTATATTTGATTATTAAGTCATTATTTTCTTGATATATCTTAAACTAAGTTTAGGGGATAGCGAAACATATATTTTTAAACTTTATTTTTAATTCTTTGAACATCCATAACGTGATCTACATGATAAATGTATAATTTCAGTACTTAATCATACTACATCTCTTCAAATATAACTAGATTCCCGTTATTTTAAAATTAGTTTTTGTAGATCTCATTAATCTCATCGTCATATAATTCTATAATTTAATATATGTATATATATATTAGATATAAATGTATTTAATAAGATCTAAACAAATGTATTAATTCTCTTATTTAATTTAGAAGTAATCGTACTTTTAGTTAAGAACTCTCCACTATCTTCACCATGTAAATATGATGTTTCACCCCCGGCCCTTCATAACAAATTGTTTAGGTTAAATATGTTGTCCTCGTATATTTATTTTAAATTTGTATGTTTTTAAAAATAATATTAAAATACGTTTATACAAAATAATTAATTATTAATAAGATATTAACTTAATTTAATATTATCTATGATTAACTTAAAGCCGTAATTCATAATTATTAAATATTATATATATTCAATAAAATTAGTAGCATTTTTAAATTATGAACAATTAATTGCAATATTATATATTCAATCACATATTTACAATTAACTACAAGAATAAATACATAACAACTATATGAAGTATGTCAACATATTTAGCTGGTTTTATGAATACACCTTATTAGTATTTGTTATTTTTAATTAGTATTTGTATACATATTAGTATCTGCAAACAATTTTAAAATATTATTTAAAATTGTTACCATAACAATTTTGCTTATATATATATATTATATATTAGTTAATGATATGACAAAAACATTAGAATTCTATTAAATTATAAGTATATCTAAGAAGTACATATTACATTCTAATCGATATTATTGAAGATAAATCACAAATTAGAGTTATGTATTAGTTATAAATTATTGATCGTGATATATACATAGTTTATTTCATTACAGAGAAGTAATATTGATGTGAATTCTTAACCTATTTCTCTTTCATCAGAATCACTATGAATCAACGAGGAGAAGGAGGAGAAACCAGCTTCTCTCTCTCTCTCTATCTCTCTCTCTCTGCCTCATAAATAGTAATGCGTAGTAATACTTTATTGATAGTAAATGCATGACATGAGTAAAGGTGGGTGGTGCAAGGGGGCGGGGGGTTACTTAGATAAGTTGCTGGTGAACACACTGACGATGTAGTAGTGGGTTGTGCAAGGGGGCGGGGGGGTTACTTAGATAAGTTGCTGGTGAACACACTGACGATGTAGTAGTGGGTTGTGCAAGGGGGCGGGGGGGTTACTTAGATAAGTTGCTGGTGAACACACTGACGATGTAGTAGTGGGTTGTGCAAGGGGGCGGGGGGGTTACTTAGATAAGTTGCTGGTGAACACACTGACGATGTAGTAGTGGGTTGTGCAAGGGGGCGGGGGGGTTACTTAGATAAGTTGCTGGTGAACACACTGACGATGTAGTAGTGGGTTGTGCCTGAGCTAGTCTGGGTGTCTATCCATGTCAAGCCTTCCGTTACTAGGTGATCCTGTTGGGGAGGCGGGGCTTGTAAGGGGGCGGGGCTTGTAAGGAGGCGGGGCTTGTAAGGAGGTGTGATGCATAGATAATGACTGGGTACAACTACTGATGCGTGCGTTGATTATAATGATCAACATTTAAAAACAAATTCTCTGAAGTCTAAAGGCTTCTGTTAAATGATTCTAGACTAGTTTATTGCGCTGATTTTAACTATGTATTTAGTTTTTCCTAGATCAGATCAAGTTTTTTTTATTAAATTTGTGAAATAATCACAAAAATAGGAAAAATGTTGACAATTAATGGAAATGTAATGAATTTATTTCAATTATATTTGGTATATTTTAATTAATAATGTACATAGTTAATATTATAATATTCATTGTTTAAAAGATTATTTCAATGATTTTCTTCTATTTTAAGTCTTTTATATCCTTGTTTAAACTCCAACAGTAATCATCTGAAATGTTAATAGTTGCATTTCCTCGGTATATATATTACATTGTCATAATATTCTGATTAAATCACTCTTCTTGCTCTTCAATATAGTTAAAATAGTTATCAGGAAAATAGTCTGATGTGTACTGAGAAAATGAATCATCATGGACATACGAGCACTGAGATCTCTAAAACATAGAAGACATTCATCCACAATATTTACATTTTCTATATTTCTATGCTTTCGGAGATAATGTTTAATAATTAACTCTAAAGCCACCCAAGCTCTTAATTCACTATCTCTCATACATAAATCTAAATTAGTGTTGTTCATTAACTCCTTAATTAGTGGTCACTTACAAATCCCAGCCTTAAAGCCTTTAATTTAGCTTCATAGATGTATGGATATCTCTGTTGTAAATGAACTAATGCATGACCTTCATTATCCAAATCATTAACAAAATTCTTTATTAATTCAATCTTAATGTGTAATGGAGGTAATAGGATATCCTATATCATACACATGTCATCTGTATTAGCGAGCGGTTATGACTTAACATTGTATGCTCTAGGCTGTAAATTCTCTCTAAATTGCTCATCACTTTGTGTATAATAATCAGCATTGTCAGGACTATCTCACAACAAATAGTGAAAGCATGTGTATTTTGTGTATCCTTTTTCCAAAAGTATTGATATAAACTTTAAGTCTACACATATTTTCCAAGTATAATCATTGTATGTTAATGAATCAAGTTGAATATACGTGTTGATTTAGCTTTCAGTCATTTGTAGTGAGTATCCCAAGTGCAGAGATACAACAGTATTGCCATTATAGAGCAATACAGCTTTTAAATTTTTATTTGATAATCCTATGAATAACCTCTATTATTATTATTAATAGGATATGCCTATTAATTAAACTACTCTATTTACATTATGGCAATATATCAATGAATATTTCTTGGTAAAGAACTGGTGAAAGTTACTTTCACGATAACGGTACAAGAATGGAATCTTGAAATTGGAATATCAGTACAATGTAGTACTTGTCGAAATCTAGATAGAATATTCGGATATTTTAATGTATGCTTATAATATATATATAAATGAATATACTTATTCTATATATATATATATACTTATTCTATATATATATATATATATTTATCTATATATATATATATATATATATATATATATATATTATTATATATATATAATATATAGTATATATAGTGCACAATATAGTGTATACAAAATATATAGTGTATATTAAATATAATATATATAGAATATATATATATAGAATATATAGTAATGTTTATACATGTATACATTTATATTAAATAGTAATATTTAAAAAATTTTCAAATTTGACAATTTTTTCAAATATTTTCAAAGTGAATAAAAAAAACTTGATCTGATCTATAAAAATTAATTTCATATTTATAATCAGCGCAAAAAAAAACTATTCTAGAAAACATTAATGCAACCCAAACCTCTAAAATCATGTTAACCAGTGTTATAATAAAGTGAATGTAGCGTATGCCTATTGCACATAGGTTAGCATAGAGTAAGTGACACACATTATTGCGCTGTGATTGGTAGATAAGCCGGTGTCTTATTGAAATGATACCGATTTGAGATTTGTTACCGATAGAACTTTTACCTATACATATTATCTCTCATAGATTTTAAATTCCTACATACTGCATTATAATAGCATATAATATCACATGATTTATTAAATAATTATTATATATAAATGTTAACATGTTGGAAAATTAAGATGTATTTTAAACGATATACTAGAATTATTTTTAGTGATATTTATTTATTTTCATATTAAATTAAAATTTGTTTGAAATACTTCATTTATTATTTATTGTTTATTCATAATTATGAATATTGAAATAAATGAATGTTAATATATTCACATTATAAGTATTTATATTAATTTAATATTGTGAATAATATCACATGTGAATACAATAAATTAGTTCAATTCTGAATTAATAATCAATTAATAATCTTGAAACAATTTTTAAATTAAATTTAAAAGTATATAATAAATATTACTTATCATCATTACGATTATCATAATATGATATATCATTAAAGTTGCATTTTCTTTTGCCAAAATTAAAAAATATTCTTAAAATGCTACTTATTTATGAATAATATACACACAAAATAATATAAGCTATTATAATGCAGTTAATATGAATTTAGAATCGACGAGTGATAATACACAAAGATCAAAGTTCGAGTTCGCTAACAAACGATGACAACAGCTCCTAAGCACTAACTAAGGAGGCGTGAATCCTGGTGAGGTCCCATTTCAGCTCTTTCTTGCAAGACTCCACTGTCACGTATCCATCTTTCTGCAACACAACACAAAGATCTCATCAGTTCACGTTACAGCAAATGTATATAGTTAAATATATAAACATATAATAAATATATAAACAATATATATATAGTAAACAAATAATAAAATGATAAAAATTGACATTACTTCGATCGAAGAATATTTAGTGACGATGAAATGGATCGTAGAGGAATACGTGATAGGAAAACTTGGATAGATTATAACATCTAAAGTGATTAATACACTCATTTACGTGTTTGTGTTATAATACAAGTGGGACATGGTTTATAGAGATGCGTTCTCTCCAGGATAGCTAAGAACATAAGAAGTTAGGTTAACCAATCAGTGATGATCCGGTAATGAACTAACACGCCTTAGGGCAGTGATTAAGTTAGGGCTTTTTAAACTCTGGTTATTATATAACGGTCTTTATTAGTTATGCTTTAATCATCTTTAATGGTTATATTTATTATAAATCATTAATTAATATCAATATATTGAACATAAAGAATTGGTTACAATATAATGATTAACAAATAATTACTATATTTATTTATATAATATTTTATTTGATTATATTAAATTAATAATAAGGAAATCTGTATATTTAGAAAAATCAAATATTGAATTAAAAATCATATATAATATACACTAGTGTTTGCAGTATAATACATATTACACTATTACAGTGTAATACAACTATTTGATATTTGTTACTATTCAAATAATAAATAAATTTGAAATAAATTATTATACAATGATATTTCTATTATTTATTATCTATTTTATTATCACATAGGTTATTTATTATCACATTTACCATCACCCATCTACTATATATATATGTTAAAGCATACATTTATTGATGATCTAGATATGACACATATGCGATATACATATAATAACTTAACAACATTTTGTATCATATAATTATGTATAAAGAATAATCTGTTATCTATTTTATACCATTATTGCAATATTTTAATTATAATTGCAGATATATAAGTATATAAACAATGCACACAACTAGTTAGTGAATAGTTTGACATTTAATATATATTCCAATTTTAAATAAAACCAATATAAATTATAATAATAGATCATTGTTCACGAATATTTTATGATAATTTAATAATGAACACATCAGACGGATTATTTCCAGTTTAGATACATGCTATATACTAAATGCTGGTATACCCAGCAAACCATAACAGCAGATTTAAATACTTATTAAAGAAGTTTATAAAGCAATTTTAATTAGATTTTCGAACATTCTGATTTAAAATCTGCTTTAATTCAACCGACTTAAACGTTTTTAAAACATCTTTCTACTGCTTTAATAATTAAGTATTAAAGCCTGATTTAATTCTGATTTAATAATCTCCGATATCTTAAGATATATTTAAATCTGTCTTAATAAGTATTTAAATCTGTCAATAGTTATTACTGCTTTAAAAATCTGCTATTATTGTTTGCTGGATAGCTATAATCTGAATACCTAATGCTAGTATAGCTATACGCTACAGGCTATTAATAGACTAAACGAGGCATTACCTGAGCTACACCTACACACACACACTACTAGGGAACCTGAGACAGAGTGATCACATCGTTATGGTCTGTGTTCAGTTCCAGAGGTATCGACTGTATCAGGTAGTCTTTCTCCTGCTTCATCTTGATCACCTTGAACCCTGACTTCAACACCTTCAGGGTCTTGATCGCGGCTAGGATGTCCTTACTAGAGAGATGGTAACGAGTTCAAACTATGATGAATACTATCAAAGATACTAAGTCTACTTATTATAACTTGATATTTAGACGACGATGAATTAAGGCGTCATTAGTTTTAATATAATTTAATTTTTTTAAATAATATTCTTTTAATTTACATTATCATTATATAAATCCACTATTTTAAGTCAAATTATGCACTAATTCATTATATGAACATGCAATTAATATATTTTATGAAACATTGAATCTCAAAATAACTGGTGTAAAATCAAATAGATTACTCAATATTTCTACGATTTTAAATCTATCAAAAACTATTATGATATATAAACATTACTTAGCTATTAACAATATGGATAAAAAAGGTATTACCCATTATTCAAACTAGCCAATCAAATCAAAGCATTATTATTGTGGCCATACTATTGTTTTTCCTTTAGTTATATATTATTATTTAAATGTGTATTTTTTATACAGTATTTCATGTATTATTGACTAGTTGATAATAGTAAATTATCAATACGTAACAAACAATCATTTATTCTATTGTGTATCCTAGTTATATAAATATATATTACATATATAATATAATATTAATATGTATGTATTGTATCTCAATATATATTATATGTTACTATAACAATTATATATTAAATAAATATATATATATATATATATTTTTATAAATAAATATAATAAATATATATATTTATATTCCTATATGTATATATATTTATATTCCTATATCTGTACTTTTATATTTATATTTTATATTTGAATTATTTTCTAAGTTATTAATTGTATTATTACTAGTATAATAAATTATTTACTTTGATCTTGATTTTCTCATTATATTGATTTCTATAAAACATCCACATTATGTAATATTACCTATTACCTATTTAATAATAATTTCAGAGTATATAGATAATAACTAGGTCAATATTAAACTTCCAATTTTTCGATTGTTTGAAAATGATCAGAAAATTATGAATGCAATACTATTTACAATTATATTATTTAAATATCAATAATTTTCACAATAAACCTTATAATATAATATCTGAAAGAAATATACACAAATAAAATGGGTATATCATAGCTCATTATAAATACTATACATTCATATACAAAATTATAGTGTTACCTAAATAGAAATTACAATTTGAGCCATTTATAACGTACTCCCAAATATGCAAGAAATCCCTATCTATTATCACGACTAGTATTATATCACATTATTAGACACGAGGGGGGCCCCTACCCCCTTAACGTACTACCATGATGAGGGAGCACTGTTATATCACATTATTAGACACGAGGGGGGCCCCTACCCCCTTAACGTACTACCATGATGAGGGAGCACTGTTATATCACATTATTAGACACGAGGGGGGCCCCTACCCCCCTTAACATACTACCATGATGATGTAGCAGTGTTATATCACATTATTAGACACGAGGGGGGCCCCTATCCCCCCTTAACGTACTACCATGATGAGGGAGCACTGTTATATCACATTATTAGACACGAGGGGGGCGTCTATCCCCCTTAACATACTACCATGATGAGGTAGCAGTATTATATCACATTATTAGACACGAGGGGGGCCCCTACCCCCTTAACGTACTACCATGATGAGGGAGCACTGTTATATCACATTATTAGACACGAGGGGGGCCCCTACCCCCCTTAACATACTACCATGATGATGTAGCAGTGTTATATCACATTATTAGACACGAGGGGGGCCCCTATCCCCCCTTAACGTACTACCATGATGAGGGAGCAGTGTTATATCACATTATTAGATACGAGGGTGACCCCTACCCCCTTAACGTACTACCATGATGAGGTAGCAGTGTTATATCACATTATTAGATACGAGGGGGGCCCCTATCCCCCTTAACGTACTACCATGATGAGGGAGCAGTGTTATATCACATTATTAGACACGAGGGGGGCCCCTATCCCCCTTAACATACTACCATGATGAGGGAGCACTGTTATATCACATTTTTAGACACGAGGGGGGCCCCTATCCCCCTTAACATACTACCATGATGATGTTAACCTGCCTATGACTACAGCACTTCTGTTTCTAGACTTGGTGAGTCTGGTCTTCATCTCTGATAGGGTGATCAAACCTGTGTGGGGGTGTGTGAGTGTGTGGGGGTATGGGTGTGTGTGTGTAGGTGTGTGGGGGTATGTGGGTGTGTTGGGGTGTGTGGGTGGGTGTGTGGGTGTGTGTGGGTGTAGGTGTGTGTGGGTGTAGGTGTGTGGGTGTGGGTGTGTGGGTGTGGAGGTGTGTGGGTGTGTGGGGGTATGTGTGGGGGTGTGTGGGTGTGTGAGTAGGTGTGGGTATGTGTGTAATACACACTGTGTATGCATGTGTATGTATGTATTACTAGCAGATAACACTGATCTATTGATGTAGTGGTAGGTAATCTATTGTGTTGCTGTGTATTGTACTGATGTTTAGTTGTATACAGAAGTAGACATTGTAGATATTGTATACAGAAGACTTAATCAACCCCAACTTGTTGACAATACAATAGCTTTTAAATAGTTCATTATTAATCATAACTAATTGTTCATGTAATCCTGTAATGATTACAGCTATACCATAGATTAGATATTGCATGCTTCTAATAGTAATGAAGTAACATGAAGTAACTTGTCTACTAAGATGAGTTTGCTTAATGTCTACGCTATCCTTATATTTAGTATAAGTCTAGAATAAATAAAGTATACCAAATGTTCTAGAACCATGAGTTACAATAACCTCACAAGATGACAACAACATAACAACAAATAGTCGTACACCTACAATAACAACACTAACTATAAAACCACAAACTATGAACCCGATGAATCATTACTGTATTCAACGGGGTCAGCGGGGTAAACAAGTTAAGCTAGATATTAGGTGACTCATGATTATAAATTCACGTTATTAGTTAGGCAACATTCGAGACCCTAACTGGATGTGTTTACACTGGATGAGTCTCTAACTGGTTGTATTTTGAGAAAATTCTGGAAACTCTAACAATTGCCACGATTTAAGACATTTCTACTATAATTCGATGGAAAATACAACTCGCGCGAATCGAACGTTACGGGCTGGTGTTATAGACGTGTTTTACGTTTACTATAATTCGATGAAATGCAGCTCGGCCCAAAAATCCTTTAGGGGTGGGTGGGAGGGGAGCGGGCGGGCGGGCGGGCGGGGTAGAAGTGTTTTCGCGTGGTTATAGGGTAGGGTGGGTCTAACGGGTTGGGTTCGGACACTAATAACGAAGCTAGCGTAACGCCGAAAGCCTTAAAATACTCGTGTGTATGCATACGATGTGTCATGCTAAACATACAATGTATCTACAATTCACATACGCATGCTTGACATCACTTGATGGCAACATGATGGCCAGTCTTAGGGTGTGTTTTTGGTCAACCACAGGTGTAACAACCACATGTGGAACAACCACAGGTGTACGAGAAATTCGTATTCACTGCATGTAAAAATCCAACTGTTACAAAACACGTCTGGTTTGTAACAGTTGGATTTTTACATGCAGTGAATACGAATTTCTCGTACACCTGTGGTTGTTCCACCTGTGGTTGTTACACCTGTGGTTGACCAAAAACACACCCTTAGTGTACGTCACACCTACCTCCGTTCATGTAGGCCGTAGACAGACAGATCTCTATGACTTGAACGCAGATCTCGTAGTAAAAGTCTCCAACGCCCAACAGTTCGGCCCAGTACCCCTTGTTCGCTGAAGCGTGACGGTATAGCATGAGAGTTACCGTAGCGTAGGTCTATACTATACTATATAGTGCAACGCTATACTATACTATGTACGTGTAGGAATACGGGTAAAGCTGCGATCAGTAAATTAAGCTAAGGGTAAATGGGGTGGATATAAATTGGAAAAAAGTTACGTAAATAAGGGATAGTAATTAATTATTAACATACAATAATACATAATAATGCACAATAATTAATTATTAATTGTGTAGTTTTTAATTTTCGCACACTCATACCATCTGTAGAGTATCATATTATCAATCAAATATCATACAATCATGTACTAGATGAACAGTGTTCAACGGAATATTATTAATATATTAAATAAGTATATTACTAGGAACATAACCTATAGGCATGTACTAACAAGTGAGGGGGCGTGTACTAACATATGAGGGGGCGTGTACTAACATATTAGGGGGTGTGTACTAACATATGAGGGGGCGTGTACTAACATATGAGGGGGTGTGTACTAACAAGTGAGGGGGCGTGTACTAACAAGTGAGGGGGCGTGTACTAACAAGTGAGGGGCGTGTACTAACAAGCGAGGGGCGTGTACTAACAAGCGAGGGGTGTGTACTAACAAGTGAGGGGGCGTGTACTAACAAGCGAGGGGCGTGTACTAACAAGTGAGGGAGCGTGAACTAACAAGTGAGGGGGCGTGTACTAACAAGTGAGGGGGCGTGTACTAACAAGTGAGGGGGCGTGTACTAACAAGTGAGGGGGCGTGTACTAACAAGTGAGGGGCGTGTACTAACAAGCGAGGGGCGTGTACTAACAAGTGAGGGGGCGTGTACTAACAAATGAGGGGCGTGTACTAACATATGAGGGGGCGTGTACTAACATATGAGGGAACATGTACTAACAAGCGAGTGGATCGACGCCTATCTTGGAACACATCTCCTGAAACTGAAGCCTAAACACCGGATCGCGTCGTATCGCTTCACGATGCTTGGTGGCGTAGCTCTCCAGGTGTGTACGGAACATGTCTAGCTGATTGTTCAACTGGGGAGGGGTAGGTGGAGGTGTTAGGAGTAGGTGGAGGTGAGTAAGGAACATGTCTAGCTGATTGTTCAACTGGGGAGGGGTAGGTGGAGGTGTGTAAGGAACATGTCTAGCTGATTGTTCAACTGGGGAGGGGTAGGTGGAGGTGGTAGGAGTAGGTGGAGGTGAGTAAGGAACATGTCTAGCTGATTGTTCAACTGGGGAGGGGTAGGTGGAGGTGATGGTTAAGGGGAGGTTATGGTTAAGACGGACGTAGCTAGAGGAGGTGATGGTTAAGGAGGAGGTCAAGGAATTATTTGAGGTGGAGGTGTTTGAGGAGGTTGTCAATAAGGTAGGGTTGAGGAAGGCGTCATAATGGTCAAGGAATAGGAGGTGATCGAGGACATCTGACCATAGTGGTCAATAACCTGACGAATCTGTTCAGATGCTAGCTCTTTACCCTTGTTCTTGAACAGTAGCTGTGGATGGAGAGGTAGTGATAGTTACGGCGAGGCAATGCTGAACTACTAATCATGGTTAGCTGTGTGGTAAAGGATGGTAAGAGGTCGTGAGGGGAGGTTAAGTATAGTTGGAGATGGTAAGAGGTCGTAAGAGGAGGTTAAGTATAGTGAGGGATGGTAAGAGGTTGTTAGAAGTGATGTTTTTCCTAATTCTTTAAATTCAGTCATTTAAATTGAGCTATTTCTACGTTTTACTCCATTAATATACTTCATTTATATGATTTTATATGTAAGTTTTAAAATATATATATATTAATTTATTTAATTAATTATTTCAGAAATTATAGAAATACCATATTATTATTTACATTTTTATTATAAATAATTGATATTACTATTAAGTATTAATCATAAATTATTTAATTATAATTATAATAAGAATTAAATTAAATCATTCGTGTATATTTCTTTTAAAATTATAATATACCTCATCTTTTTTCTTTTGTTGAAGAGCTCCTACCGCCCCAATTCCATGTCTCCGAGGCATCTTTATAACGATGATATATTTAATACAAATCTCATAATTATAATCATTGTAATATATTACAATAATAATGTTATATAGCATAGTCATCCAGTTTATTAAGATGGATTATACTTTATTAATGATAAAACTAATGTTACTGTAATCTAAGCCTTAGATAAGTTGTCTATATCAGATGTATCGGATAAAACGGTGGATATAAAGTACAATAGTTTACGTAATTGAATTCATTCATTTAGATCAAATATTTTATATTATTTTTATTTTCTAAATTAATACTCCTCAACTGAGATTCATAGTTACCCAATAAGTACCATAACGTGAGAACAATTAATTGAAAATATGTTAACGGATAGTTTGTATTAGAAATCCATCTGATTCGTATACGAAAATATATATTTTTTATATATTTATTATATTTTACTCCTATACCATACATGTTATTATAATATATATATATATATGTAATAATGAATATAAGTTGGTAAGGTGATTAAGTGAATGTTAATCGATTGATGTTCAAGTGCGGGTAAATACGTAATGATATATATAAACATAAATTAATTTTATAATTATGATTGACTATTGACTTTCATGTAGGATTCTTTTTTTTATTAAAGTTATTCATGTTTAATAACCAATATCACAAGGTTGGATTATGGTTAAAAGGTTCGAGATTTATAAAATAAGCTATGACTAAACTCAAGAAATATTCTGTATTTGAATTAGTGATTATATACATTTATATATTATTATATATTATAAGAATAATTGTGTATCATAATTGTATATCCCTAAAGAGCATGATACTAATATTATATACAAAACTATAAATACCAAACTACACGTTACTTATGAATCATATGCTCGTGATTATTATATATATATAGACATAAGTATATGGTTACACCATTTATATATATATATATAGATTATCTATATATATATATATATATATATTATATATATAATATATATAATATATATATATATATATATATATATATTATCTATTAGATATTCTATTACTAAATCTCTAAATTGGATACAAAATGTTACGAGTTTTGATCCGTCACTATCATATTTATATATATTTAATATTAAATATAATTATTATCATAATAATGATGATATGAGAAAGGTCTTCCACGAATATAAATAAATATAACTATAATATATATTATATATATATATATTATAATTATATTTATTTATGGAAGACATTTCTATATATATAAATAATATTAGATATTTAATAAATATTATTCTGTTGTAATATTTTTGTATTCAAATTTATTTCAAATTATTTCAATAAAAATGATAAAATAATGCATGGATAAACTGTATATGTATTACATAAATATCACTGGTATATGAATTACCTTTTTAATTTGTAATAATTTTTAATTATATATTATTTATTAATTATATGAGCTATAATGATAAAAATACTTTATTTATTAAATTTAAATTTACAATTAATATCACAAATTGAAGATGTTTATTTACAATTAAAAGGTTTATAACCTATGTCATGGGTTAATTGGTAGGTGTTTTAATTCGTTTATTTATAACTCATACAGGTACATAAACAAATCCTGAGACGTTCAGACGATATAAATTTAATTTTAATATAATTTGATTATGGAATTAACTTTAGATGATTCAAATAAACTGAGAGATGTATTTAATATATTCGACAATTCATCTACTGGTCATATTCAAATTCTTGATTTTAAAAAGCTTGTCCGTGAACATTTTAGTGTGGATAATGATTGTGAAAATGCCCAGGTAACTGAGACTCAAATCTTATGAAATCATAATTATTTTGAATAATATATTATTTATATTTATTTTCTGTTTATTAACCAATAATCAATTATTTCAGACACTGTATTTGTGGTATTATTATTATAACAATACAGTATTTTAATATATAATTATTATATACATATTATGTAACATAACGATATAATTTATAATCATAATCATGATAATAAATAAATTGTTCAATACTACGTTACGTAAACTACGTTTCGTAGTACGTGTATTACTGATAAACTGTATTATTATTATATATACCATACAAGAATATAGTTTCTATATTACTAATATATTATGATTAAAAGATTAACTAGGAAAAACATATTATTATCTTTAAACTAATTAGCAGATTTGTACACTCAAAAATTTATGAAAATTTATAATAATTATGAACATTCATGATACATTATATTCCAAGGCTCTTTGCAATGGGAGAATCCTTGAACTTTCAACTGTTATCACTGTTATTGATTAACTATAACACTGTCATAGTTATTAACAAGAGTATTAAAACTATACGCTTCACATTATTAATATAGATTTTGAATTTTCTACATGATAAAAATATTATAAATTCATGTTTTTACATGGTGGAGATAGGAAATGTAATTTTGTAAAGTCATTTATGAGGTAAATAATCATAGTAAATGCATCGCGAATGGTTACATTTATATCTACTCATCACTCTTAACATTATAGAATAGAAATTAGAATTTTTTTTTTTTATAAATTGCAATTTTTTTTTCTTGTATGGTGAAATTTGGTGAAAAATTGAAACCGAGCTGGACACCCAATTATTCATATATTAATGGTTTTTCTCAATTTATTATAGGAACTTTCGTACTCCGCATCCGTTGAAATTATAATCGAGGCGAACCCGTTACCGGAAGTCGGTCAAATTTACCCCTCAAAAATCACGTATTTTTCACTATTTAGGCTTTAGCTCGAAGAATATTAAATATTATATATCACAATTTATACCACAATATTATATTTTAATTATCTATGTAATAAAGTTAAAATTATTGAAATCGATTAATTATTGTGGATTTTGATTTTTAACATCACATAATAATTTTAAGAATTTATTTTTACATGGTGGAGATAGGAAATAATTATTATAAACTCGTTAAACCGAATAACTGAAATCTAGTACGTATGATATATATTTATAATAGTTAGTAATCTTATTTTTGTAAGTATATCTATTTTATAAAGATATATTTTTTTTGTAAAATTTTAAAATATAATAAATTAATATAAATATAATAATTAATACCGATTAATCTATTGACTTATTTGATAATATTTACATTATTTTATTATAGTGATAGTATAGTAATACTAAAATAATTAAAACATATCTATATATATCTATAAATATCAAGTAAATAGAATTTCATATTTTATGAATATATAATTTGTGTTATAAAATTATAAAATTATAAATATAATTATATTTATTTGTTAATAATAGTTACCCTAATTAATTATTCGTATATATTTATATTATTTTATTATATAGATAGTATGACAATAATAAAATAAGTAAATAATACTTATATAATATATTTATTATCACATCGAATGAATACAAATATTTATAAATTTATGATTTGCGTTATAAATTTATAAAATTATAATATAATTAAATGTATTAGTTTATATTATTTACACTATCATACTTTTCGATAATATTAATATTAGTTTATTATATAGATATTATAGTAATAGTAAAATAAGTAAAATATATGTATATAATATTATTAAATATCAATATAAAATAATGATAAATTTTGTAATATATAAATTTTGTTATAAAATTATAAATATAAGTATATATATTAGTTAATAATAGTTAGTTATAGAATTATTCGATAATATGTATATTATTTTATTACATAGATAGTATAATAATAATAAAATAAGTATAAAATGATTAAATTATAAAGTTAAATTTATTTAAATCGAATAATTATTATAGATTTTGAATTTTTACATGTTAAAATTATAATAAATTCAAATTTTTACATGGTGGAGATATGAAATGTACTTTTGTAAAGCCATTTATGTGGCAAATAATCATAGTAAATGCATATCGGATGGCTACATTTATATCCACTCGTTACCGTTAACATTATAGAATAGAAATTAGAATTTTTTTTTTTTATAAATTGCAATTTTTTTTCTTGACCATTTGTACGATGAATTTTGGTGAAATATTAAAACCGATCCGTACCCCAAATGCTTCATATATTAATGGTTTTTCTCATTTTATAATAGGTACTTTCGTACGCCGCATCCGTTGAATCTATAATCGAGACAAACGCGTTACCGGAAATTGGTCAAATTTACCACTCTAAAATCACGTATTTTTCACTATTTCGGCCATAACTCGAAGAATATTAAATATTAGATATCACAATTTATACCACGGTATTATATTTTAATTCTCTATTTAGTAAAGTTAAAATTATTGAAATCGAATCATTATCGTGGATATTGATTTTTTACATCACCTAATAATTTTAAGAATATATTTTTACATGGTGGAGATAGGAAATAATTATTATAAACTCGTTAAACCGAATAACTGAAATCTAGTACGTACGATATATATTAATACTCGTCATAAATGTTATTTTTATAATTATATCTATATATTATCGATTTTTTTACGCGATACGAATATTATAAATTTAAATTTTTACACGGTAGAGATAGGACATTTTTTTTTATAAACTCGAAATTTAACTTTAACGAAATCTAGTATTATTGGAGTTGAAGTATTATTAGTATCGGGCGAAAAAAATTCGTTTATAACGTATTTTATGTCGTCCGTATACGCGATATAGACTTTCTACCTATCTCCGCCATAGAGAATCGAGAGATCAATTGATCCCTTCCATCTACGAATATCATATTTATAAATAGAATAAATATATAAATATATAAATATAGTACGTATAGTATATATTACTCGTTTACTAATTATATCGTAATTATATCGTAATATTATTACTAATTTAGTATCTATATAGTATAGATTTAATATATCGCGAACAAAATGCGTATATAACGTATTTTATAACGCCCGTATATGCGCTATAAGATAGCCCGTAGAATTTTTACGTTAACGAAAATATTTCGTAAATTTTTTTTTAACGGCGGAGATAGGAAAAAAAAATTTATAATCTCGAAATTTAACCTTAACGAAATCTAGTATTATTGGAGTCGAAGTATTATTAGTATCGGGCGAAAAAAATGCGTATATAACGTATTTTATGTCGTCCGTATACGCGATATAAGATCGCCCGTAGAATTTGTACGTTAACGAAAATATTTCGTAAATTTTTTTTTAACGGCGGAGATAGGAATTTTTTTTTTATAAACTCGAAATTTAAATTTAACGAAATCTAGTATTATTAGGGTTCGGGTAATATTAGTAACTGGTGAAAAAATTTCGTATATAACGTATTTTATGTCGTCCGTATACGCGATATAGAGATTTTTACCTATCTCCGCCATAGAGAATCGAGAGAACGATAGAATGCCTCGATCGATGAATAGAATATTTATAAATAGAATAAATATATAAATATATAAAATTATATGTAAATCGCGTATACTAACCGTGTCCTAATTATATAATCGATATATATAAATATTATCGACGATTTATTATCTATAGATTATTGAATTAGTATATCGCGAAAAAAATTGTGCCGAGCGAGATTCGCTTCGCTCGTAGAAGGTCTGTTAGCTCGCTTCGCTCGCTAGCGTCGTACGACGACGATTAAGAGAAATAATATATAAGTAGATAAAATAATGTTATATACTTGAAAGAAACACTATAAATTAAATATGATTTGTATTCAAATATGTACATAACTTTTCATTTATTATAGTGATATATTTTTTTAATTGACATGTAAACAAATATAAACTAAAAAATTAGAATTCAAATAAATAGTTATCAGTACATATTTCATAATTTTTCATTAATTTCACAAATTCATTAGAGTGACATATCTTTCCTTTGGAAAATCTTTGGTATATATAAGTAATAAGTAAATTTAAGGTAATACAGAGTTATTTGAATGAATCTAGATCTATTTTATAAACCAAGATTTTATGTGTATACATAAAATTATATTTCAATTTATCAGTATGTAGATTATGATATAATACATTATAAATAAATTTATTTACGTTTGTATTTATTTAAATTTATATATAAGATTGAAACGAAAAATGTTATTATAATAATAATGTAAGTAATTGTCCTTTACATAGATGCTATGATATAGTTCAACAATATTCACTCTGATATTCTTAAAATATTTTAATTTAACATTTGAAGTGAATTACTTTCCATTGAATTCATTCAAATATGAGAAAATTACTAATAACATTTATTTTACTTGGTATTGAAAGTTTATTCAGAATTTTCACTATCTATGTATATTTTAAATTATTTTATTTTAATTTTACATCTTTTATTTTTAAACTTGACTTATTGATACATATTTTTATTCTTTACATAATTTATTTTTAACTTGACTTATTGATACATATTTTTATTCTTTACATTTAAATTATTTATATTTACATTTTTTAACTCATGAGAATCTAACTTATCTAGAATATGATGATTGGGAAAGTTCTCGTAAAAAAAACAAATACATTTGTTTATTAACTTCTCCATTATTTCATGCTTTACAACATGAAATAATAAATCTGATTTATAAGATAATATTAATTTAACATAATTATTAAATATTTATTATTACAACATCTTTAATAATTCTATATTTATCGATTATATTATACCATTATTACTTTTATTTACTATATATATTCAAAAATGTAAGTTTTAATTATCACATTAATATTATAAGTATAATTTTATATTAAAAATATATTAAAATTATTTTAATAAAATATAATATAATTATTTAATAATTAATATAATACCTTTTAATTAATATTATATAACCAACAAACTTCAGGAAATCAATAAAATATTAGACATTGTGGACAATACATGCGGTTCGGAACTGAATTTTGATGATTTCTCTGAAGCTGTTAGACAAATTGTACAAATAAAAAGTTAGAAATTATATTTAGATATATCAGATGTTTAAATTTTATATGAGTAGTATAACTTATAAGAAATTTATATATATATATATATATATATAATAATATATTTATATATATTTGTAAATAATAATTACTTTTATTTATGTGGATAATATTTTATTTTTATATATTATTTTCAAATGTTATTTAAAATTGTTACAGTTTCCTTATATTATAGTCTACTAGTATTCTAAAACTGTAATCAATAATTTATTATAAAAAATATAATACATAAAATTAATATAATATATAAAAATATTCTAAAAATTATAATTTAATTAAAATTATTATAAATAGGTAATTGTTTTTATAATTATGTTATATTTTGTACATTTATTCAGGTAAGAAAACCACCATTAATGAGGTTAGAAAGTATTTTCTAAGTATTGAAAATTTATCATAAAACAAATTGGTATTTTATATAATATTTATTTTTTAAATGTATAATTATATATCATTATTATGATTATATTTTAATAAATGTACATAACTGATAATAAATATTATAATAATAATAATTAACTAAATTAAATATTTTAGAACATTCAATATATTACAATTGAAAATTTATATTGATTTAAAAAAATTATAATTTCTAGTTATAAAATAAAATGTCTAGTTATAAAATAAACTAATTTCATTATAAATCTATATGTAGATCAGTTAGTATCATTCCACTATCATAAGTTGGGTTATCATAGTCAAATGTAAATTTAATTATTTTCACCTATAAATAAATTATATATACCAGGAATAAGTATAAATATATTAATACATCTGAAAAGCAAATGTACACAAATCAATATGCAGTATCAATATAACGAGTATTGTATTGTATGTAAATAATATATTAAAATGTACTCTATATACCAGAACACTGTAAATTCTATGTGTACACTGTATTTGCTTATAGAGTAAATATACGGGTCAAGTATAATATTATAATTAACTATAAATAATAAATATATATGGAGCAAATATTATTTATATAACTAATTTTATAGTATTTGAAATATATATATATATGTATATATATATATATTTATATATATATATTATATATGTATATATATATATATTCTTTGTTTGTTTACTATATCAAATGCTTTAGACCATATTAAGTTTATAGTAAGTACTATATCACAGTACTGTGATTTCAATTGTATAAATAATCTCTATTATACAAACATAATATAAATAAACATTAAACTTTGTTTTCCACTTTTTATCAAATAATTGTTATTAATATCATGTTAATGTATTGTCTAACTTTCATATTATATTTTAAACCATTTATTTTATTAATAGAATATTTAATTATTATTACATGTGATTTTACTAGACTTCTATAGTGATATATATTTTTAACAAAAATGAACTTAATAGCAGTGCTTATATTGTATGCAGGTGGCCTGACCTGATCAATTGAGGTCACTACCTAAGTAGGTCTATTCATTTAGTACATAACTAGTTTAATTAGCAATATATCGTTAATTTAAATATAGTTAATTTAGTTCCATACTTTATTAACTGATCATGTGTTTTTATTATTTTAATTAAGCTTAGGTTATATAATGGAACAATATCTTATATAACAGTATACTAGTTTATCTAATATCTTACATTATCAAATATCTAGTTTGTCACCTTATTTTATATAATATTATTCATATTTCCTGATTAATTAAATTAAATCGTTTATTTAATTAAATTTCTTTCTCTCTGGGAATATGTATTCACAGTTAGCATTACATACAAACTATCTTAATCCATTGCATTATAGTTGCTTACTATTTAATGAGTGCTTTTGTATTGGGTATTAAAAATAATGCATTGCATCTAATGATTATAACAATAATAAACAACCTTATTAGTATTTGTTTAATTATAACTTATATATTTAGAAATCTATTTATTGTAATTATTTATATATATATATTCAATGTCAAATTTTTTCAATTAATTATAACTATATTTATATTATAATAAATTCATGTATATGATATAAGGTCAAATAGAATTTCTTTATATTTGTATATGTATGTATTAGATATAACATAATATACAATATAGATACATAACTTGAATGTGTACAAAACTATGAATGTATATTTTTTATTAATACAGTTAATATAAGTAATTAGATCTTCAAATTGTAATATAAGCTGAATTACTAGATACAAACAGAGCATATAGAGTTTATATGCTATTAGTGATAACGTTTTATCTGTATACCACAGCAATACATTTCCATGAGTCATACACATGAGTCACTGTATTATTTTAATTGATTATCTCCATAGAAGAAATATGCTGTTTATTATGATAATATTTCAAATTTACATATAGATATCATTTTATATTACAATATATGTCTATATATATATATATATATATATGTGTGTGTATGTGTCTATATATACACATAATATATACTAGATTTATTATCTATACTGATCACATCTACTTCTACTATCAGTGCTCAACATCACCGCAGAACTGCGTTACTAACGGTATCAGCATAGAACTGTACGAGGGGGGCGGTGATGAGGAACCGGTGCAATCGTTCCAGAAGGTCGCCTCTATCAGACGTTCTAGGTACTACCCGCAGCCCCCATAGAGACCCCTTACACCCCTCAGAGACCCATACACCCTCATAGAGACACATACACCCCCCATAGAGACCCCTTACACCCCCCATAGAGACCCATGCAGCCCCCATAGAGACCCATACACCCCTCATAGAGACCCATACACCCCCCATAGAGACCCCTTACACCCCCCATAGAGACCCATACACCCCCCATAGAGACCCCTTACACCCCCCATAGAGACCCATGCAGCCCCCATAGAGACCCATACACCCCCCATAGAGACCCATGCAGCCCCCATAGAGACCCCTTACACCCCCATAGAGACCCGCAACCCCCATAGAGACCAGTAGCCCCCCATATCCCCCATAGAGACCCATGCAGCCCCCATAGAGACCCATACACCCCACTCTAATGCCTCCAACGTCTAGCCGTCATCATACATATCAATGCACATTAATAAATAACATGCGCGCGTGTATGTTTACATATAATGCCTACATATTATATTTAGTCATTCTATAAATAGACTCGCTATTATATATACATGCTAATAAATGTGGCTATGAGTATTACATAACGCGTTGACTCACCACCACCGTGATGAATAGAAGATCGAGGCCAAACCTAGCATCACCTCGGCACGGCCAATACAATGACTCCAGCGCCACCGGTAACAATATAGCCATCGATGACATAGGCTCTCCTTTCGCACGCTCGTCACCTCTGCAGCAGTCTAACCATTCTATGAACTCGGCGAATCGAAAAACATGCACGAATAACAGCCTTGCAGAGTTAGTTCTAGCTATGCTACATGTGCTTAAATATATTCACATACGTATATATATATATATGTATATATATTTATATAGCAATGTTTTGTATATATAATTAATATTGTATTTTGTTTGCATACGCCATGAGTTCATTGTGCTTAAATTCAAATACAATGTTTCTATTAATATATAACATACAGTGAATATACGTTATGTTATGTAGGATATTATGTAGGATATAAACGGTAGTTGTTATAAAAACATATTCTTTACAAAGATATTATGCTTAGGCTGATTATGCAACTGTTAAAAACCTTGAGAATATATATATATATATATATATATATTACAGCTTATTATATATATATTACATAACATATATTTTAAAACATTCATTTGAAATAACAACATATGATTCTGCCTTATAGTATGCGTGTAATTCTGCAGTGCTTTCTTATATACGAAACTGTCACTAGTTTGAACAGATTATACAGGCGTCTGTGTATCGTGTTTCACTGCTAATTGGTACTAATCATGCATTCAGATCACTGTTTACCCTGGCCAGACCACAGTAAATAGTACTTATATAGTTCACTTGTGTAGTTCTAACATAGAAAGACCTGTATTAGGGCGCTGAATTATCATATATTGTAGACATAATACATGACCAGTATTAACACAATTATAATAGTTAAAATACATTAAGAGCTTATTTATTGCAAGGAAATAGATAGTACATTAAGTAAATAAGTATACATAAACAATATATATATATATATGAGATTTATAATCTAATTTGATATAAAATATTATTTCATTTTCATCACTTAATGAAATGATTACAAATGATTATTTAATAATAACTATTTAATTGCATATCAATTTATCGTATATACTTTTATCCACATTAAACTCACATATTTTGTAAATATAGGTTAATAGTTATCTAAATAACATACATAAATCTATTTTTATACTATTATTTCAAGCCCGATATATATTTATTATTTATCGCATATTACTCATATATTTATTATAATATCTAATGACAAAATGTTTTAATGTTTAAAGTTTTAATTGTAAAATTTATTACATACATAAATAGTTTTTAGTAAATTTTTAATTTAATTTTCTGTTTATATAGATATTATAATTAAGCTATATTTCTAACTGTTAGTTTGACTGTTAGTTTCACTGTTAGTTATATTAATCTGTTTGTAGGTAATGTTATAACTGTTAAAACAGAATTTTAGTAATACACATTGTTTATATCATATCAATTATAAATCTAAAACAAATAATATAATTTATTGATTATTCATAGTTTTTAATATATATATATATATATATATATATATATATATATATATATTTATTTATAGATTTATAGATTTATATATATATATATATATATATTTAATATATGGTTATAAGGTTATATGTTTATATAATATATTGTTATTGTTATTTGGTGGAGTCCTTTCATTCCATCCAGGAACTTAAATGAAGTTTTCACTTATAAACATATAACCATATAACCTCATAACCATATATTATATATATATATATTTATCTATAAATCTATAAATATATATATATATATATATATATAGGAACTTAGATGACGTATTTACTTATAACCATATGGCTCTATGGTCCCTTCGAAGCCTCTCATGTTAAGGCATCCATGGTTTTAACGAGAGCCGATCATTTATGTATACACAATATTATACGATCATTTCTAAATATTATTAAGACGAGGTTTGAACCTGCGTCCTACTGCTTGTGTGTCTGACGCCTTAGCCAACTGAGCCAAACAGGCAGTTATAAATATATATATATATATATATATGGCGAATATGATAGCGAATAATTTTAGCCATTGCTCTAAAGATACTAAGATTATTCTATTTAAATCGTTTGTTTCAAATATCTACCTTAGTAGTATTTGTTTACCGAAATGGACCAACATGCGAAAAATTAAGGTAGCATATAATAACACTTATCGTATAGTGATGAAATATAAGCTTGGAAATAGCGCACCATTGATGTTTTTATATGATAATGTTAATAATTTAACAATTAAATTACGTAAATCTTATAATTCACTTTATCAACGGATACGAAATACTCGTAATTCGTTAATTCTTCAACTTTATTATTATAATGTATTGTGCCCTTCTCAACTATTTACCTTATGGTATAAATCTGTATTTAGATAATAATTTAGATTTCATTTTCGTTTAATTGTTGTTCGTCTTAATTATTGTATACTCTATGGACCTCTGTTATATATATCTGATTCAAATTGAATAAATAAATATATACATATATTATATATGTAGATACAATAGTTACGTTTAAAAGTAAAAATTATAAATAATTTTTAATTAATAGAATTACTAATTTAAGTTTAATGAAAAACTTATATGTAACAGATATATATATATATATATACAATTTATTTAAATATTGTCTAAAATGAGATCATGTTTTTATTAAACATTTACTTACTAATAAGTTAATACAATTATAATGATTGACAGTTCTCTACTAGCAGGAAGTGAAGATGTTTCACAACATAGTGCTTGTTCTGATGATATATTTGATGATATCGATGGAAACTTTAATGAACTCAATAGTAAGGTATAATATGTATGTATTGTAGCTCTTTCAGTTATATTTAGTTTAGTTTTATATTATATAATTTATATGTTGTATAATATATATATATATATATATATATATATATATATATATATAAATATATATATTTATATATATATATATATATATATATATATATATATATATACATTTATATGCATAGCTATCAGTTATCATGATATATGTTTTTATGCAATTTTCAAATGATATTTTGTATCTTTTAGGATGAATAATATTTGAATAGCAAATTATGTATATATAATTTGTTTTGTATATAATGCAATTTCATTTGTATTAACTATTTACATGTATAAGGTGTTGAGTTTACAAAGTCAAATAGAAATGCTATCCAAAGATCAAGTTAAATCTGATGAACGTAACAATCGACAGAGAGATGAAAATTGCCAACTCCAAGAAAGGTTACTAGAATTAACCTCTACGATATTTTCAACTTTTAAAATAATTAATCAATATTAATAAATAACATAATAACGTTTATACTAACTAATATTGTTCATTAATACAACCTAGTTATCAAACACTGAATCAAATATCATTATCATTACTATTATTATATATTGAATAATGTTTCGATAATATATTAATTAATTTCACTTACTTTTACATTTGCTGAGAATAGCAGGTGAGTTTTAGCATTTCTATATATGGTGTAGCTATTTTACTTCTTATGTTAAGTTGATGTATCGGCATATATAAAATAGCTCCTTATACTTGCTATTATTATATATGTACCACCGTTTAATGTTTTAATATTCAATATATTTGTGTGTGCTTTTTTATCCATTGTATTATACCATGCATATTGTTTTTTTTCATTTTCTATTACGCTTTACCGATGATGCTTTTAAATCGACCAAGTTCGTATACTAATTATCTGTTATATTTCCAGAATACACATCCTCGAAGAACAACTGCGGGAAGTTGAGAACTTATCGAAAGAGAGATTTAACAAAGATTCCAGACACCACAAAGAGGCTATGGTTTATATAATAATAATATTTATTAGAAGAATTGTAGTTATCTTGAATTTTGTTCTATTAGTTTTCTAGTTTATAGTAATATAAGTGTTCCTCCTAAACGCTTCAAAATAATATATTATATTTGTTGTTGCCCATATTCATATGATGTTGCGAGTGATTATTGTTATTTCTGTATCTTGGTATTGTAGAAAAGTCTAGCCGATGAGAGAAGCTCTGAGATTGACTTGTTGATGCTAAACCTCAGTAAACTCGAGAAACAATACCAGATCTCCGAAACCAAAGTTTTTAGGCTGTCCAACGAAAACAACGAACTTAAAATGGTTTGTTTCCCGCGGAACTAACTAGCGATGATGATGATGATGATGATGATGACGATGATGATGATATGTATCACCCCCTCTAGGATCTACAGCAGGCTAATTCCGACATGATACACCTCGAAACTAACATGCTCAAGATGAAACAGGAGAACGACGACCTTAAGAATGAGAAGTCAAAGGTCAACCACGGATTCGTGCAGAAGAGTCAGGTACGTCACCGTTGCCACAGTGCTATATGCTGTGACCTCTACTGTGACCTCTAATCTAACAGATGGTCAACGAACTGCTGAACGAACTCGAGAACCGCAGAATGTCTCAGGAAATTGACATGATATCCAGTAAATCCATGTCTGTGGAATACGACAATAAGTGTATTGAAATAGACCGCTACGGTGATACCATGACCTCTATGAAACAAGTTATTACATCATATACTAGTTATTACATAATACAAGTAATTACATAATACTAGTTATTACATAATATTATAATTTGGTATAATAACCATTCCTATATTTATATAAAAATAAAACATATATATATCATTTTCTAGTGTTTAATAATTTCATATTCGGATTATCTTAATAAGATTATTTATTTCGCATTCATATTGTAAGTATATAAATGTATTCATTATATATTAAACATATTATATAGATAAAAGCATATCAACAACTTATATTCAATAATATTATATTCTATATTAATTTGAGATTTTCACACAAATATGATTAAAGTAGTTGATACTATAATAGAAGATATGTAGATTATAATGAGAGAAGCTTATGATAGTGCTGCATCTAATATTGAATAACGCTTAAATGTGGATTTAATTATTTAATAAACTATTTTCAATTATAAATATATGTCTAAACTGTTATAATCAGTTTATCTCGACTACATGTCATAGTTCACCTATAGAGGGCTCTAATGATATCGCAATATATAGTAAACAACTATTTGTTTAATATAGTAGCAATATCTCTACATTTGCGTTTTTATATTGTATAATGAATGAGATTATATATAAAATATAATCATTGATTGTATATCGACTAGCGCCCCGTATTGTTTACTATATTAAATATTACCTTTAGTTGATTGTAACCATTAAAACAATTGCTTATTACATGTGATTATTTATTGTGATTATTTATGATATTCAAATTTATAGAATTAATATCAATGTACACAAGATATGATGACATTATATTTCTATAATACAAATATATATATATATATATATATATATATATATATATATATATTCAGTTGTCTGAATATATATTATAAATATTATCAACTAATAGAAATGTTTAAAAAGCAACACAATGTTTAAACTTAAAATACTGCAAATAAACAAATAATAACTAATACGTTATAAACATAACCTAGATATTTTATCTATTTTAGGATTTTTACTTTTTCATTATTTATTATCTTCCTATTTTTATTTTAACAATTTTATATTTATTTTTAATATTAATAATAATATATTATTATTAGTATTATATAATTGTAATATAGTGTATATACTATTCATATAAATAAATATATAATAAATACATCTTTGAAAATTATACATCAATAAAATTGAAGTCAATTATCTAGAAATTAAATTATATCAACATAAAATGTAACACAAATAACATGCTTTTTAGAAATTAGTTTGATGAAATATATTCATAGAGTATAACAATTTTTTTTTATGTCACAATTTAAATAAAAATTTATGATAAAAACTACATTTATTATAAATTTGTATTAAATAATTAAATTATAAATTGTAATCTTCATATTATAAATAATGATTTAAATTGAAACCCAGGAAATAAATGAATTACGCCATGAAAGAGATGCATTAAAATTAAATCATTTGCAAACTGTTGAGAATACTATGTCAATAGCTGATGAAATATGCTCCCTATCTAAAGAAGAAGTAAGTTGTCAATTTATATTAATACACTACATGTAATGTACTACCAAAGATTTTTCTACGGAAAAATATAAGACATATGAAATTGTGTAATTAAATTTTGTACACAAAACATTAGCTGTGCCACCTATATGTTGTTATTTCGGAAAAATGTGTTAATTAATTTTGTATCATTAAACTTGTATCAAATTATACACCTAAAATGTAAATAAAAATTATATTAAATTATTATTTATATGATATAGCTATGTGTTCATTACTAATATATAACAAAGCAATAGGATATGGTTTAAATGATATACAAATCTATGAGGTGAATTAAAGCTAACATCTATTGCATGTTATTATATAGAACAATGAAAACATTGTTGAATAAAATCCGCATCAAACCTAATCTATTTCAGTGATTTCGATACTACTATTAGCAGCAACAAGTGCTTCTTATTTATTACACTGTAGATATGTAGTATTATATCTTTGCTTGGCAATATCTTTGCTACTATAAATGTAATAATAACATAATTGATTAGTATATATTTTAAATTAAACAATTTAATTTGTATTTAATTTAATATCTTATATTTACAGCTGATTCTACAATTAAAAGATTATCAAGTGGTGAACGTGAGAATAAGGCAGCATTTGGACTGGTTAACCCTACGTATTATTGACCTCTGTCCCACTATATTAGAGAGGGTATAACATAACGCATGTATAATATGTTTGGGATTAGATTATTATACATTTTTACAGATCAGGTTTTTATTGATCATTGTTTGTATTATAAATTGTTATTTTAAGTTAAGTTCAGCAATTGGTTATTGTTTTATAAACATCTGTGATATATCATTCCATAATAAACTATTTTAACTATTTTTATATTGTTTGTAATCAATTGTTTATTCTCAAATTTTGCAATAAAATAAACTTTCAAGTTGAGATATGTATACATTATTTATACATGCTATGGCATTGTATTATATGTAGTATATTTATTATTTCTTGATATTTTGTATACATTTTAATTAAATCATTAACAGGTATTATTATAATTAAATTGTTGATAATATATGATGATATCATATAACTTATTGTTAGTTTACTATCAAAATTGTAATAATATAATTTTTTAATTTATTCAATATATTTTTAGAATAGAAAAATAGTTTGAATTTATAATATTTGTTTAATTTGTAGTATCTATAAATATAACACTTAAAAATAAAATAATACTCTATAGCTAATATAATAACTAATATATTAACTTAATTTTACATATTATTTATATACCAATTGCGATTTAAGATAATAAGAATAATTGTTACGAACCTATCAGAAATTGACATTTAGATTACCCAAGTAGAAATAAAGAATTATATATGAGGTGTATTATGAATAATTAGGTTGTAGATAAACATAGAAGATATAACTAAATAGATGACATTATTTTGGAACAAATACACATAATTACTTTATAGGATAAAATTATAGGATTAATTACATATTAGGTTATAATAGATATAATGATCATAAGTTTATCATATAGATCTAGTGATGATATTTAGGTTATTTCTTTAATAATAGATTATACATAATCATTTCCTTTTAATTATTTTATTTACAA
Organism: Osedax fenrisi; assembly: GCA_964019155.1. Classification (NCBI taxonomy): domain Eukaryota; kingdom Metazoa; phylum Annelida; class Polychaeta; order Sabellida; family Siboglinidae; genus Osedax; species Osedax fenrisi. Next base: position 36,121,186 of record OZ025242.1, read on the forward strand.
ATTATTTAATAATAATAATATTTTGTATTTCTTTTATTATATTTCATGTAATTGTAATTTCAAATAATACAAGTATTGATATAATTGAAAACAAAGTAGATAGCTATAGCCTAGGCTATTGACCTACGCAATGCATGTAAAAGATATATATATATATATGAATGCCACATTTTTTCGATAATAAACAAAATGGCAAAAGATTTTGATTGGATTAGTTATATTATATATGTAATAATGAGTGGCCGAAATAAGAGTTTGCAATATAACACCACTCAATGATAGAGGAACGTTGTATTTACTCTTTACATTTTATTTATAAATCATCAAAAACCATACACTAATGCTCCACGTGTCAAGGTATAATCAAAAATGAAATAATATTATTAAATCTACTAAATCTTAATATAATTCAGATTATATTATTCCTACGCGACGGTTCATTGGTCTAACCAATTCTATAAACTAAATAACACTAAATAAAAAACACAAATCAATATTCCATAAAAGAAAACAAAAATATAACCAATTAAAAATATATAATAAACTAAATAACATTAACTAAAAACACAAAAATCACTAGACGAAATTAACATTTATAATTATTACATAATACACAACTAAATAAAATAACTAATTAAAAATCTATAATATAACTTAAAAACAACTGCATTGAAAATATATAAGACGCTAGTCTGCTACATATATATATATACTAAACTTGATCATAAATATCAATATAAATATTAATAATAATTTTAAATTTATAGTATTAGTTTCGTAGTAGAGATTTTAACTCTATCTCAAAGTGCCATACACTACATTCAATTGCTTATCCACTTTATTTACATCGATGGCATGCTTTGATTGAAAAGTAATATTAGTAATCTAGATTATTAAGGGGATATAACTTTATATAGATATAACTTTGTGATTTATTTATCAATCTTGACAATTTAAATATATTTATTTGTATACAATTTATGTTATACTATAGTGGTAACTATAATACGAGTATTGTCCAATTAAATGCAAGCATTTTAGCATTAATTTTTATTTATCTTTATTTATTAATGATAGATAAAACATATATAATAAATATTTGAATGTATGGATATGTTATAAAAATATATTTAATATATGTATTTCATAATATAATGATATATTATTAAACTAAAGAAAAAAATATTATGTGATTACCTATTATTAAATTTGTGTAATTGAATTTATTGTAAGGCATAAATTCCTATCTATTTACATTGCGAGCGCGAAGACGTACCTCCCCTTAACTATTAATTAAGTATTCCAAATTATTTTGGAAGTTGTCTCAAACTATTCGTACTCATTAGTATATATTAGCATAAGCTAGGATATTTCTTGTATACTATGGGGATAAGAAAGTAATAAGATACTATACAAGGCATAAACATTAATCTTGTACATTTAATCACACCTCTCTAAGCTTTGTTATATCTCTTATTTTACATGTGCACATTCTGAAATTCACAAATATAACTAAATAATACTAATATATAAATATAAACAAATGTGCAATTTCATATAGAAACCCGATTATAATAATTAAATAACAGAACTAAAGTAATCTATCTTTATTGACCAAAATATCATTGCCATGTACACATCAATTAAAAAACTCGTAAAATTAAATTAATATTAAAATAATCGACTGGAATAATTACTCGCTTTTCGTGCCCGGATATCTCCAGCGTAAGATGGCACCGTCGGTACTGACGCTGATTATGTATCGTTCGTTAGGGGAGATCACCACACGCTTAATGGGGGCGGAGTGACCCAAACCTATGTGATTGACAGCTCCTTCGTCGTAACTCCAGTGCTAAGAGACGGTTGTAGAATTAGATAATATTGTATTATGTTATTAATATATAGATGCTAAATATTCATTGATATGTAACGGAGAATATATATTAACAAATATAATACTTTTTACTTTAGCAATTATACTATGAATATAGTAAAATAATTAATCAGGATATGTAGAAATGAAAATCATGTATGCAATACAATATATATATATATATATATATATATATATATGTTCGATACTGGTAAATGCACAGGGTATAATCACAGTATCGGATAGAAGGAGAAGTATATTTATAAATATAATACAGTGATTGGAAGATATAACACAGTAATTGCATTATCACATCATTGTATATTGACGATTATCAGGGGCATATAATAACTATCATAAATATTATAGACATAATTGAGAATTATGCATCGATATAAAGAAGGTGGATAAACAATTGACGCACGCAATGCATGTAAAAGATAGATACGCGAATGACACTTTTCTCGATAAATTAACAAAAGTGCATTAGCTATTTTGATTGGATATTAGTCATATTAATATTTCAAATATTAAAACAGATAGAAATAGATAGAAGTGATTATCTATGGATTTAAATTATAAGTATTAATACAAAAGTATAATATATTAAATTTTAAATATATTTAAATATACTAATTTATGAGGAATGTTGTATTTTATATATATATAACTATTATTTTTGGCATAATTGATCGTAATTATCAATAAATATAAATATAATAATAATAATTTAATATTTAGTAGTAGGTTTTGTCTGCAACGCCTCTATCGCAAAATTCTATATACTACATTCAATTTCTTATCCACTTTCTTTACATCTATGTTATAACTAACAATATGACCTCAATCAATACATTAATGATTATAGTAAGTAATGACCTTGATGAGTTAATGATTATAGTAAGTAATGACCTTGATTAGTTAATGATTATAGTAAGTAATGACCTTGATGAGTTAATGATTATAGTAAGTAATGACCTTGATGAGTTAATGATTATAGTAAGTAATGACCTCGATGAGTTAATGATTATAGTAAGTAATGACCTTGATGAGTTAATGATTATAGTAAGTAATGACCTCGATGAGTTAATGATTATAGTAAGTAATGACCTTGATGATTTAATGATTATAGTAAGTAACGACCTTGATGAGTTAATGACTATAGTAAGTAATGACCTTGATAAGTTTATCATTGCCGGCGCTGACGAAGCTCTTGCCGTCTGAGCTAATATCCATGCCGTTAATGGAGCCGGACTTGGAGCCCTCGACCTCCCTGATGAGAGTCCCGTCGAAGCTTTCCCAGTAGGCAATCTTCCGGTCTGTTCCGGTGGTGATGAACTGGTATTCACTGGGGTGGTAGCACACGTACTGGAACAGGGTGTTCTCGTGTACCATCTGCTCACGGTGTCCTTTCCTGAGGAACGGGGGTGTGGGGGGCGTGAGAAGGAGAGGAGGTAGATAGCTAGATAGAGATAAGGGGCAAATAATAGGGGAGATAAAAAGGAGAGAGAGAGAGATAATTTGTATAGTATCACATGAGTAATCTATTACCAAGGTAAGTGCTGAGTATTCAAATGAAGAAGGGGAGAGTTATTCAGCTGAACTGATAAAGAAAGTTACTGTTAGGGTCGTACAATATATTAGGGAGGTCAGTTACCAGCCAATCAGTGTAGACCTACCCTAGTACGGATTTAATGAGCGTTTAAAGATGGTTTGAAAGCGATACGAGATGTTCTAGGGTGTTTAACGATAAGTCAGAAGAGAAGGAGTAAGAGAGGGTCGCACACAAACTCTAGATTCCACATGATACAGCTGCCGTCGTCGCTAGAGGTCAAACACGCCTTATCGTCCTTGCGCATCTTGATGGCGGTGATGGAAGCCGTGTGTTCCTTCAAGGTCATCTTCAGCGAGGGCGTACGACGGGCTGGGGTCGCGGGGTCAATCGTCCAGATGCGAACCTGACCGTTCACTCCACCGCTGACAAAGTGTGAACAGTCGAAGTAGGCTGCGATAGCTGTGACCCCTCTTGAACTGTGCGCATCCTTGACGCTGTACATCATGGTGCCCGTCTGGGGAGAGTACGCGCGGATGTAACCGTCATCCCAACCTGTGTGGCGGGTGGGGGGGCGGTCAGTGGCAGTTCTACATGTATTGTATGAAATTAAGAGTATACCTATATATATATATATATATATATATAGAACAAGGTTGGAGAACATGTGACAATTGTGTTCTTTCAAACAAAATAATCTATACATGTACATAAAATATATTATATAATGAGAGAATATTGTAATTTAAGATTAATCATTTTATTTATATTATAATCAAAATATATTTATATTAAAAAAATAATTTTAATTATAATATTTTCAGAATTTATCTATTTAAATTATGAAATACTGTAGTATACAATACAAATAAATAATGATACACTGTTAATTTTAAAATATTTCTGTTACTAATAATTAAGATAAACATTTAATTTATTTTCAATGATCGTATTTCCTCAATAAAATACTTTCTTTTATATCATATTTATAAAATATAACCATTTCTATAATAACTACTGTATCAAACTATTATAATCAATCTCTGGATTTAATATAGTTTATAAATAAAATATAATAGTAGAATTATATTATAGAATTTATAGTTTATATTCTCAAATAAAGTAAAAAAAATTCACAACTTTAAAGTGGATCTAGAAATATGAAAATATATGTTAATTTAGAAATAAGTTAGTCATTAATGAAATAATAGGATATAATGAATAGTAATGTAAAATTATTATAATTATAGTAATACTAAATCAACATAAATGAATAATATTACATTCAATATAGAATCAATTCAACCATGAGTTAGTCTATTTCTATAATCTAAATTTAAATTATAATTATTTTAGGATTATTTAAAATATTATATAAACAGGATATCATTAAGAATTATAATTCTCAGATTAATTTATATATGAAGGTGATGATAGAAATGTAATTTTTACAATTTAGCCTTCCATTATATATATATTTAAAATTTAAATATATAAGGAGTGATAAGTATCAAATATAGTTAATTTAAATTGTACTGAAATATATTATAAATATAATAACTAAGTATTTATTGTTAACCTCATTCTGTTAGTATCTACTAGTTCTATACATACATATATATATATATACATATATATATATATATATATATGTATATTAATTATATTTTTTATAATTCTAATAAAATGATTTCATTAATTTTAATTGTGTAAACCACTGTCAATGTCAAATATACATAAACATTTAAAATAAGATTATAATAAGCAGATGAGAGACACTACGATAGCTTCACCAGACCACTGGTCAACACTGACCACTGATAACTACTACCCAATACTACCCACTACTGACCACTACCGACCCATACTGCCCACTACACTGCCCACTACTGACCCATACTGCCCACTACACTGACCCATACTGCCCACTATTACCCCATACCGCCCACTACACTGACCACTGATAATGGTCTTTCCGTCGTTAGTGATGGCCAGACAGATACAGGTCATGTTCTTAACGGTGATCCTCAGCAGCTCTATTGCCTTCTGAAGGTCCCAGATACAGATGTCTTGATACGAACAGGTCAAGTAGAGGTCATCGCATCCACTACAGATGTGTGGTGTGTGTGTGTGGTGTGTGTATGTGTGTGTGTGTTACTAGGTTTACTAGGTGATATAGCTCATAAAGCTCACTCGTTTAGCTAGTATATTGTGTATTTTAAATACTTCAGTCTATATTTGAAATTATATAGTATTTATAATACATTATATACTGTATATAATATACTATATAATATATTTTAAATACTATTGAGTATGTTTTAGATACTATTGAGTATGTTTTGATACTATAGAATATGTTTTGATACTATACTGTGTGTTTTAGATATTATATAGGGTAAATTAATATTGCTTAAAAAGTGAACATATGTGAGAGGGGGAGGGGCTAACTAAGGGAAGGCGACATCGTTGATGGGTGAGTCATGACACGTCTTGATCAGGTTGTACTTGTCAAACTCTCCGAATGAAAATCTGTAGATGTTACAGGTCACGGTGCCCACGTAGAACTGATGACCTAGACCTCGTAGGGCTAGCGATAGCACCGCACCGTCCAACTTCTCACGTTTACTAGCGACGGGGCGGGGAGAGAGGAGGAGAGTGAGCGAGGTGAGGATGAAGGGAATAAAGGGGTGAGGATGAAGGGAAAGAAGTAAATATTCACTTTTAGTGTAATAATTGTTATATTAATTATAGACTACAAAATTAATTATTGTTTGGAATTAAACTCGGAAATAATTCTACGAGAATATAAAGAAATTATCATTTTATATATATATAAAAATATTTATATTATTAATTAAAAATGTTATATTTGTAAACTATTATATAGTATATATACATATATAGTAATGGCATAGTATGACTGATCATAGAGTGACTCACCTCTGTATCTTCTTAAACTTCGCCTCTCTGCCGTGTATAACCGCTACAGTTCCGTCTCCCGCCCCAATGAGAAGATCTCCTGTAGGCAGTATCTTAAGAGCCGTAACGCCCTGACTAAAGAGATGTTTCTCTGGTCCGTGTGCCTGTAGAGGTTACGAGGTCATGCTAGGTCATCGCATGTAGGCGTGATGCGATACACACGAGTGGGTGGTGGACACAAATGTGTCTATACAATAATTATGTCCACGTATTATTTATTTATGTGTGTAAGGATTACCATATTATTCTGTATACACTATATATATATATATATATATATATATGTATGTATAAAAAAGAATAGTAATTATTCTCAGTAAAATGAATTTGAATATTATTAATGTTAGTTACTTATTACTAGGTTTAATCACTATTAGTCTCCTCTATACACCTCTATGTCAATTGACTGATACTTATAATCAATATCATTTGAACATTTCAGAAGTTATAGATATATTATCTATAGATAAAATATAACTGAGCAATATTTAATAACAAATTGTACTCAATAACATGTAAGGTAGTGCTATGTAACCTGGAAACAGCCAGCCTGTATGTTCACGTAGACAATGTCACCGGTAGTAGTTCCAGCGTAGAAGTGTGAGTCATCTTGGCTAATCTATTAGTCATAATAGCTATGTTATCATACGCTATATTAGAACTATTATCAGAATAATTATTAGGGTGTTTATACAATTTAAATGTTAAATTTTAGTTAATATTTATTTTTAATAAAATAGAGTGAAATGAAATAGTCAAATGAATTAATGGTTTCACTATTACATACTGAACAATGACTTCGTTATTGTTACTTTATTGTTACGTAATGAAGTAGCGCAAACCTCGAGACAAAGGAAGTTTCTCTTCAGCGTGCCCATCTTAACATCTGTGGGGCTCATCTTATTCTCAGCTAACTCTAGGTTCCAGATTCTCAGTGTTTCGCTGAGAAATAGTTATTACATAGTTAGATATATATACAAATATATACATATGTTATTATATATATATTTTTTTTTTTTTTTTTTTTATTTGGTGGAGTAACCTTCATCCCATCTAGGAACTTAGATGAAGTTTTCACTTATAACCATATATATATGGCTCTAATGTCCCTTCGAAGCCGCTCTCATGTTAAGGCATCCATGGTTTTAATGAGAGCCGATCATTTATTTATACACAATTATATAAGATCACTTCTAAATAATATTTTAAGACCCATTTTATAAAATTAATTAATGGTCCGGACTAGGCTCGAACCCGTGTCCTACTGCTTGTGTGTCTGATGCCTTAGCCAACTTAGCCACACAGGCAGTTATAATATATATCCTTTTTTCTGTGGTCGATGGCACAGTGGGACAACCAAAATCTAGTAATACATGGCTTACTAGCTGCAGAGGTCCCGGGTTAGACTCCAGGCAGTTCTTGTTTTTCTCTTGTGTTTATAAAGAACTTAATAAACGGTAAATCAAAACACAAGAAAAAAATGTACTATTTGTTTTATATTGTCGTGAAATAGAATAGAATAGTAAATTCATTCAGTTAAAAGCGATGAGAAAATTAATTAATCGCTAGTAAAATATTTGTATTACAATAATAATATGCATTATATATAAGTGTATATATGAGTAGATATATATATATATATGAGTAGGTATATATATATGTTATATGAGTAGATATATATGTAATACGAGTATAGGATATAGGAATGAGGGTGTGCGGTTTACTAACTCGCCCCCGGTGATGAACAAGTTGTCATCATTGTTAGCGAAGGCAATAACTCGAGTCATACCGGCACTCTTCTTCTGGGCCTGTAACCCCCGTAGGGGTTGATGAGTCTGTACGTCCCACACCACCACGCTGTTGTGGGGTACGGGGTGTTACTATTGGGTTTAAGATAAAGATACGATGTGTATATTCATTTATATATAAATATTAGTTTATATTTTGAACTAATAAGTATTATATTGTAGGTAATTTCGTATATTTCATTGTTTTTATGAAATAGTAATTTGACGAATATAATTACCATTTTTACAAATAAATTAATCTCGTTCAAAAATAAATGTTTAACAAATTATAATTATATTTATATAAATACATATAAATATGTATATATTCGTATATATTCGTATATTTATGTATTTATTAATACTCTTTTAAAATTTACATAAATTATATATATTTATATATATAATTTGAAAAATTCGGTCAACTATTATAATCATATTGCACTATTACAATATATTCAATGTATTGTTATTCATTAATGAATGAAATGTATTGTTATTCATTAATGATGCTTATGACGCGATAACGAGGGGACAAACCTTCCGTCATCTCCCCCTCCCAACGACACGAGGTAAATAGCATTAGGAGAGAACACGAGTCGCTCAACTTTAACTTTGTGCAGCGTGAGTTTGCAGTACTTCTCCCTCGCGGCAAAGTCCCAAATAAAGATGTCCGCCTGAGTGACAGGTGTCAATCGTTAACGTAAGCGTGCGCGGGTGTTCGGTATTAGTTAAGCCTATGCTACAACAAACATTGCCTGGGATATCCTCAACGATATCAATGTATAGTTATCGCATGATTTCTAGCATAATCGGAAATAATTGTTTAATTTAAATATAATAAAGGTTTGTATATAAAATTATATTTATATCAATATTCTAGACGATATTAATTTCCTAAATAGAATTGTTAAAGATAGATAAATTGAAAACCAAAAGTGTAATATCCCCAGTAAACTTTGCTATGCCACAGGTATAACATATACATAACTATCAAAAAGTAAAAGAGTCGACTCTACGAAATGGAGAAGTTTATCCTAAACGGTACTACAAGCACGTGACCTTGAAACCCATGTAAGTGGACTGTCCGCTAGCGATGAAGCGGCCACACTTGGAGACGGTCAAACAGGAAACGGTGTCCGTGTGTCCTGACAGGAAGTCCTGGCGCTTGGTGTCGATGTTCTCGATGATCAGAGTGCAGCCAACCGAATAGATGAGGTGAACGCGATCTGGGTGCACTGTTAGACCGCAGGATACCTTGCCTGGGGGTGGGGGAGGGGTGTTAGGCCTTGTGGGGGGGGCATGGGGTGTTAGGCTGCAGGATACCTTGCCTGGGGGGGGGCAGGGGTGTTAGGCCTTGTGGGGGGGCCTGGGGCGTATGTGGAGGGGTGCACGGTTAGACCGCAGTATACCTTACCTGGGGGAGGGCGGGGGTGTTAGACCGCAGGATATCTTACATGGAGGGAGGAAAAGGGGGTATGTGGAGGGAAAGGGGGGTATGTGGAGGGGTGCACCGTTATACTTCAGGATACCTTGCCTACACGGGGGAGGTGCGGAGTATTGTGTGTATGTGAAGAGTGATCATAATGAGAGCAGAGTGGAATAGTTTTATTTAGGCTGTGGTTCTATTAATGTTCAATTGTGGATATCAAGTATCCTGTTATTAAAAATGTTAGTTAATGTACAGTATATGTGATAGCCGTCTTACAACCTAATATTATATTTTACATAAGCACTCCTTATTTACATTATTTACATTTTTTGTATTATTCGAAAACACAAATATTCTAATGATTATTATTTTATAAGTTCTGGCGCGGGTAGGAATGCAATATTTAGATTTAATTGAAAGAAAATTTAATATATTAACAAAGTATAGTATTAACAAATATTGTGTATAATGTATACTTTAGAAATAGTGTAGGAGTTTAAATATTATATTATAGTAATAATTTATGTAAAGTAAAGTAATGTAATGTAATAAAATTATAAAGTAATGTATGTTTTATGGGTGGTAATAAAATGCTAATTAAATTGTTGTATGTTATGCCACATTTTGATAAAATGAAATTATTTACATTTTTAATTTGCAAAAAATATACGATATTGAATAAATTTAGATTAATTAATTTTATAATTTCTAATATAATTTGTACTTACATAATGATGGACTGATAATGTAGAAAATGAATATGTAACAAATCTGTATTATTCCGTAAATAAATTGATTATAAATAATATATTATTATAATAATTATTATCTATAAAATAATATCACATTATTTAATGTGATAATATATAATATAATATTCATGCATTTAATATTATAGATAATATAGTATTGTGTAGGTATGTGTAGTATGATTATATAACTAATATAGTTATTTGCTATATATATATATATGAATATATTACTGGTGGCCTAGTATTCCCTTTCCGATGCACGGTTGATTATATAGATAGTTACGATCTTAAAGTGTTGATAATATTTATCGTAACAATAGTAGGTTTAAAATATATTTAATAGTAACAATATACATATGATTATTAAATTAAATTAATTATATCAGTGATTATAAAAATATTATAATATTTGTTAATAGTGAGTAACGCCATTAGTGATAAACTGAAAAGTTGGAATATAGCACTACATTTGTTTAGATTATAATGTATGAAGTAAACTTTAAAATAAGCATGATAGTAACATAATCTAGTATACACACTTACACGATACACTCTATGAATGATTTGCATGTATTATATATTATAATATATATGTATAAATATAATAATTGTTATTATATTTATAATGTATATGTCGATATATATATATATATATATATATATATATATATATAAAAGTTTAAATTTGACCTCGGCAATTATAATCAAACAAACAGTGACCATATCGGATATGATATCCGATATTGAATATCATATTCTTAGAATAATTCTACACGGCAAATAGTTCAAATATAGATAACATATTAATATCATTATAATTGTAATTAGAAAATTGAACTGATATAACATATTAAATAGTAGTACTATTATTCTGAATAACTAGAGTATAAATAATCAGTATTATAGTATTGTATAGATTTTGAATAAATTAAAAATAATTTTATTTTAACAACTATATTTTTTTATTGTTTAATTATCCATACATTATATTTATTTATTATATTAATAACCATTATATCCTGTCATTGATTCTAATTCCAATAAGGGAACTGATACTATTTCTTCCTCGTTCGTCATTTTAAATATCGATTGTTCTATTAAAATAAAAAATAAAAAATATTAAACTCGAATGTATTTGTATTTTGTATTTTGCATAGAAACCAAACATTCGCAAATTACTCGCTAGTCTAAAGTAAACAATAGAATTTTTAAACTGGATAAATAATATTTATTAAATATATATCATATATTATATGTATAAATTAGAATGTGTTAATGTGTGATTTTGTATTCAAATGTAGATACATATTACAACTATAAATTTTAATATATCATATTATATTTAGTAGACTTAATAAGTTAAAATATATAGAATACATTTACTCCTAACAATATATATGTCATTAATTGAATAATTCCGAATGTTTTAAGTGTAACATCTGTATTATATAGTGTATATATTTACTTGTTTAATATAAATTATGATAGTTCCCAGCTAACAGTAAGAGCAGCATAATAGCAGCATAACAGCATATGATAGAGCCTCAAATGTTTACATTGTGCTATTATGCTGCTATTAAATGTATATTATGCTGCTATTATGCTGCTATTAATTTGTCATAATATTATGACAAATTAATAGCAGCATAATAGACATTTAATAGCAGCATAATAGCACAATGTAAACATTTGAGGCTCTAGCATATGCTGTTATGCTGCTATTATGTTGCTCTTACTGTTTGCTGGGTTATACCATTCATTAGTATGCCCAAAGGGCTTTGGTATGCCTACGTATGTATGTTATATGCTTACTCGTATTAAAAACACACAGTATTTATTGCTATACATATATATTGCTATATATATCCCAGCAAATAATAACAGCATATTTAATACTTATTAAAGCAATTGTAATCAGATTTTCAAACATTCTGATTTAAAATCTGCTTTAAATCAACTGATTTAAACGTTTTTGAAACATCTTTTTACTGCTTTAATAATTAAGTATTAACTTACTTACTTTACTTACTTTTTTGGTTTTAGGACTACGCTGTGCGTGAGCAATCGGCCGCCCGTGGGAGAGATTATTGTGTTGGGGGAAAACATGGGAGTAATAGTATGTCTTTAGATGACGTTTGAAGGAGGAGGTTGATGTCATTGTGCGAAGGGGGTAGGGTAGGGAGTTCCAATGATAATGGCAGATAGGGCAAAGGAGCGTATATGAGAGGGGTGGCGGTTGTGTAGTAAGGAGTAAGGTGTTGTAGGTTCGGGTGTGGATTCCACACTGTGGAATGGAGTAGTGGGACCCAGTGGGTGTGTGTATGTGGAGAATGGGTTGTTGCAATAGTCTAATAGGAGGAGGCGATGGTAAAAGAAATAGGGAAGGAAATGGAGCGTCGAATTAGGGGAAGCAGTGTAAGTGGTAGTGGATGGATTTATGCATCTGGGCAATGTGAGTATCAAGGGAAAGAGTCTAGTCGATGTGTAGGCCAAGGTTACGGTCATGTTTAGAATAGGGGAGTGTAGTCATGTTTAGTAAGATGGGGGTGGTTCAGGGAGGGTGGAGGAACGTAGGGGCAACCTGGGGAACACCAATGGTGATAGAGCGGTGGAAGATGAGTGTGAGTTGATCCTAACAGTTGAAGAACTATTGGAAATGAAAGAGGTGAACCAATTGAGTGCGATGCCAGTAATGCCAATGGTTGAAAGTCGGTGGATCAGGAAGTTGTGGTCAAGGGTGTCAAATGCGTAAGACATGTCAAGGAGGACGAGTATGGAGCCACGGTTATTGTTTAGACCGGAGAGTAATTCAGAGGTAATGAGTGTTAGCGCGGATTCGGTGGATTTGTGGGGAAGGTAGGCACTTTGAAAGATGTTGGGGATGTTATTGGTTATAAGGTATATGATAAGTTAGGTGGAGATTACGCGTTCAATGATCTTAGAATGTATTGAGAGGTTAGAGATGGGTCGGTAGTTGGAGGGAGAGAGAATCAAGGTGGGGCTTTTTAAGGATAGGGGTGATGACTGCTTTTTTGAAATCGGGAGGACGGAGACGGATGAAAGTGAACCGCAAATGATTTGATGAAGGGGAGTTGCAACAGTGTTTTTATTATTTGCTTTAGTATTGGAAAGGGAAGAGTGTCAAGGGATAAGGTTGAGGAGGTAGAGTTGAGAAGGGAGATGATTTGATCAAGTGGGGGAGATTCAAATTGTTCAAGGGAGAAAGTAAAGGTAATGGGAGTGGTGGGAATGACAGGGGTGGTGAGGGTGAAAAAGGTGGTGGAAAGTTTGTCATTGAAAGATTTGTCGAAGAGGAGTGGTAGTTCTTCAGGGGTGATAGTGGGGAGAGGGGCTTTAAGTGAACGAACAAGCTATTGGGCAGAAGTCTTACTGGACTTACTGTCATTAGCGAGATTATCAAATTTGTGAGTGATGTGAAAAGCTTTAGCGGTAGAAATAGCTTTTAGGTGGATATTTTTTCGGGATGTTTGAGATAGGATTTTTCGGCTTTGCGAAGGATTCGCTTTTGTTTCGGTAGGTATATATAATATACCAGGATAAGTCAGGGCGTGTGATGAAGGTTTTAGTGAATAAAGGGGCATATTTATCGAGGGTGGAGGAGAGAGATGTATGGTGTTCAGCAGACGTTGAGGTTGGAAGGGAAGAAAGATCGGAGATAAAAGCAGGAATAGGGAGGTTGTGGAATTTGCGTGAGCTTCTGGTAGTGAGAGGTCTGGTGGGTTTGGGGTGACTAAGAGTAAGGAATATGAGGAAGTGGTCGGAGAAGAGTGGTCAGATGGAATGGTCAGTGACAATTTTATTAGTTTTGGGGGAAATTATTAGGTCTAAAGTGTTACCATGGTCATTGGTGGGGAGGTGACGTGTTTTACAAGGTTGAATGAGGTGAGCAATTTACTAAATGACTGGATCATAGGTGGGCTAGGAATGTTGAAATCACCTAGCATGATTATGTTAGAGGTTATAGTGTGGAGAAAAATTCATCAAGGAATGAATTGATGTTGGGAGAGGTAGGACGGTAAAAATGGAAATGTTGAAGGTACGAGAGAAAGGTGAGCTAATTGCGCAGCTGATGGTTTCAGAGTGGGAGAACGTGTGATTGGAAATATTTGAGATAATTAGAGAAGATTTGTAAAGTATTCCGTTGCCGCCACCGGGATGGGGATAGTCGCGAGGGTTGTGAATGAAGCAGTAGGGGGAGTGTTAAGAGCAGCAATGTGAGGAGAATCCAGAGGAGATAGCCAGGTTTCTGTGATGAAGAGGATGTCGATGTCATGGTCAGTCATGAGGGAACTTATAGAAGGAATTTTATTGCGAAGAGAGCGTGCGTTGATAAGAGCAGCGTTGAAGCAAGTAAGGCGGGTGGGGTGGTTAATTGTAGGGAGCGGAGGGAGAAGAGTGTGAGTGTTGGGAAGTGAGGGAAAGGGGGGGGGAGAGGAATGTGTTGGGTGAGGGGGAATTAAGGGGAGAGGTATTAGTAGGGGGTTTAAAGTATCAAAATATCGGGTGGGACACATGAAATTAAGGTGATGTGAATATTTTTGGTGCCGCGTACCATGTAATTGAAGTTGGGGATAGGGTGTAAGGAGTTCAGGTTATTGATGGTGGAGATGCAGTAGTTATGAGCTAGAAGTTGGGAATTGTTGAGGGGTTCACAGAACGTGACTTGAAAGGGTGATTGTTTTAAGAGATGGAGATAGCGGATAACAATGTTTTTGGAATGATGATCAAGATAGGTGATGGATAGGGGATTTTGGTATTCTGGAGGAGATGGATTTGGGTGAGTGTGGGATGCGGTGAGAGTGTATATGTGACTGGGAGTGGATATTGATGGATACAAAAAGCTTTTTTCAGGTAGGCTGTGTCATTGGTTCCGATTATTGTGTGGGAGATAGTTGGTAATTTACCTACAAGAAAGTTAATAAATGGAGTGTTGGGGGGTGGGGGTTATTAATTATTTTCCATGCAATTTATCAGATTTAGGGGGGGGAGTAGGTGAGGTATACATGAGCCGTGAGGGTTATTAAACGAGAGGGGAGTTTAGCTATGGAAGTGACGGGTTGTGATCGTTTAGTGGTGATCCTGTAGGGGGAAATTCTCTGATTACCGACCCCCTACTAATACCGACCCATCTCGTATCTCATTAACTATAAGAGATATCAAAAAATATATATACATGAACTGTTAGTAATTTATTGATAAATATGAATAAGTATTTTGTTTTAAAAAATATTTAATCCTACAATTGTTATTTGATCAAATGTAATATTCTGTTTTACTTTTTAAATATTTGAATAATAACTTTTTTTAAATCATTGTAAAAATATTATTAATTAAAAGAAAACGTAATACTGCGTATAATATTATAGATCAATAACATTTATTTAAGCAAATACATATATGTATTTGCTTAAATAAATTATCAATCAATCAATGATAACGATTTAATATAAACAAATAAAACCTACGCAATTAAAAATAGGGGAAATTAACCTAATAAGGACACTTTAGCAATAAATGGTCTTAACATGTTATGACTCAATATTTATATTCAAAAATTACAATTAATATTATATGATTATAGATATTATTGTGATTTGAAAATTTTATTTAATCTTTTTATCAAATAAATAACCGGGATTTCCGTATTCAGTACCCATGTTCGAATACGGCACCCTGTGTTATAATACAGACATCATATATACCAATAGATAAACCATATATTATCGACTATAGCGAAATATATAATCGAAAGTATAAAGTATAAATATTTGCTAACGATAACATACGTTATAGAAATAAACAAAGAATAATACGAAATTAAAAAATTAAAGAAATAAATTGTGTTTACAGTAACTGTAAAATAAATGAAAAATAATCGAATATAGAAATAAATTATATAGTAAAAATGAACCAAAAATGATCGAAAATAGAAATAAAATATAACGTAAAAATAATCTAAAATAGAAATAAAATACATTATTTTATAAATGGTATCGAAATATTCAATATATACTTTAACTTTATTGAATTCTTCTTATCTTTCCTATCCTGTAATAGAAATAAATTATTAATTATATAGTTTAATATTTAAATAATACATTTTAAATATATTATATACATAACGTTATGTACATGTACATGTTAAAAATCAAATAAACCAATACTAGAATGAAACAAACAAATAATGTAATGTGTAATAATAGTACATTATTAATTTTATATTTTAATTGTATACAATTATATATAATACATTTGAAACATATATATATATATATATATATATATATATATATATATATATATATATATATATATACATAGAGATATATACAAACAGAACACGTTAACAATAAAAAAAACAATTGTATTGTATTAATACAATACTTATCACTATAATCTGAAATAATAGTAAATTATTAATATAGTATTTTAATAATATAATACATTTTAAACATATATAAATATATAATATATATAATATAAAACAACAAAAATAAAGTAATACTTCCCACTTAAAAATCTGTAATAATAATGAATTATTAATTTGATATAATAGTATATTTGAAAAATATATATAAAAACCCAAATATTCTACAAAGAAAAAAACCGAAGATATAATGCAATAATTAAGATACAAATGAAACATAAATCAATATAAAATTATAAATTTCTGTTAAAAAAAAGTTTTTTGTCATAAAAGATGTTGTTTATTTTATTTTAAAATGATATTAATACTTGTATCATAATGAAAATAATTCCATATGGCGGATTTATTACCCCGTCTGTATGTGTAGCTAGTTTTGCTAAGGCTGTCGATACTTTAGTTTTGCTAAGGCTGTCGATGCTTTAGTTTTGCTAAGGCTGTCGATACTTAAACCGATTTAATAATACCGACACCACACATTTATTCAAATATGCGAATATATTATATATTGAAAATTTCCATTTTTAGATGAATATACATTATAGATAAAGTATTAACATTAGAAATATCTATGCATTAGTTTTCAATTACAAGCATCTGAACAAATTCTCAGTTTCGATGTCGTTATTTATATACTTTCCCCTACTTATATTATATATATATATATATATATATATATATATATATAGATAAAATACAAGGAAACCAAGTTCTAGTTAATTATTATACAAGTAATAGGTGACGAATAGGATAAAATTTAAATTTTCATTAATATAAATAATTATTTATATAAATAATAAGTATTTAACATTATAAAATAATGAATGTTAATATAATGTAATATATATATATATTATAGGTAATATAAACCTATAGGTAATATAAACCTATAGGTAATATAAACCTATAGGTAATATAAACCTATAGGTAATATAAACCTATAGGTAATATAAACCTATAGGTAATATAAACCTATAGGTAATATAAACCTATAGGTAATATAAACCTATAGGTAATATAAACCTATAGGTAATATAAACCTATAGGTAATATAAACCTATAGGTAATATAAACCTATAGGTAATATAAACCTATAGGTAATATAAACCTATAGGTAATATAAACCTATAGGTAATATAAACCTATAGGTAATATAAACCTATAGGTAATATAAACCTATAGGTAATATAAACCTATAGGTAATATAAACCTATAGGTAATATAAACCTATAGGTAATATAAACCTATAGGTAATATAAACCTATAGGTAATATAAATATATCACGAGTAAGTATACTATATTTCTATGACATTTATTTGCACTTGTGAACATTGTTATCTTATAAATATTGTAATATATTATATATATATATATATTAACATTAATATAAAATACAAGAATACAAATGACATATAACAGGTATGTACTTTATACTTTATTCTATAAATAGTACACCAGATGACAATAGGTAAATAGATACGTTCACAAGAAGTGAATTGTTTGCATAGGGCTTCTTAGTAAAGTACTAGCAGGTGGTGCGGGTACTGGTGCGGTTAAGGGTGCGGGTATTGGAGCGGATATTAGTGCGGGTAGTGGTGTGGGTAGGCCGGCTAAACATGCACCGATTATTAATTAATACGATTAATCGTATACATAATAATAGTTTATAATATAATATTTGATTGCTAACTAATCACAAATTATATGTATATAATATTATAAAATCTCGTTATAATCTTAACTTCGCCATGATAACATGTTTAATTCACTCGCTAGTATTCTTCAGTAGACTTATATATTGCTGTTCATTAGTATGTAATTTATCTGTTAACCTGATGTATACACTTGAGCGTATTCAACATCGTGCTATACGTGTATTATATAAACTAAACCTTTCCTCAATAGTTTCTATATCTGCTTTAATGAGAACATTAGGCTGGCTTAAGTTTAGATATATATGTGTATACATAGGCTATTATATATAAGGCTATAGTCTGTGTATATATATACACCTTTGATTTCCTGAATATCTAGCCCAATCCATTACTATTCAGAGTTATAACAGATCCAGTCGAAAGTGTCATATCATGAAGTTGGTGCAACGCTCAACATCTTTGGCCTACTCTGAATAAGCTTTCTCGGTTATTGTTCCGAAAAGATGGAATTCACTGCCATATGATATTCGTTGTACATCATCACTCTCATTGTTTAAAACCGGGTTTAAACGTAAACAGTGTGTCCATTTTAAATTATTGTAATTAGTTCTATTTTATTATTCGTTTTCTATTTATATTTGTATTTGTTTTTTTATTAGTTAACGACGCCTATAATCACCATGTGTTTTTGAAGTCAATAAACTATATATAATAATAATAATATATACAATATATATATATATATATATATATATATATATATATATATATATTCATAATATATATCAACGATAGTAGAGAATATACTATGAACATTATATTGTTACTATATATGATATAGGATATGATGAGATAGCTTATTTAAAACAATAACGGAATACATTGTGTTATACCCTAACTGTTATAAAACGAAACACATAAAATAAATAAAACAATGAAATCGAATGAAAGTAAACATAACATCACAATATATCAAGTACAAATAGCGATCCGGTTAGTTAGAGATTAGCTAACGTGTTATCCTATTCGAGCGACCATCACATGCATGGTAAACGATTCCATCTGGCTGGGGCAATCTGGCGGGGGCAATCATAACGTGTTGATTACATTTAGCATCTCGAGAACAATGTCACTAGATGACTGCGCTAGTATACTCGACAAGGTCATTCAGGTATCCTGATTTCTCTACGAACAGCATTTTATACGTTAAATATAATAGCCTATATTCTATAAATGGTATACCATGGCTATATCAATGTAATATGTTGTTGGTGCATGTCACATATACGACCGCATCGCTTAAGGGTATCGAATGGCTTTGAGGGTAGCAAAGGGCTTTGAAGGTAGCGAAGGGCTTTGAGGGTAGCGAAGGGCTTTGAGGATGGCGACCTCGGAAATTTAATAAAAAAGTTGATCTTCACATTTTTTAAATAATATTATTAAAATATTAACTATTATCTTTAAAATGATATATGAATATTGTTTTTACGTAAAATATAGCTATAAAATAAACACTTTTAGAAGTATATCATTTCATAAATGTTAATAATAATTTATACAAATTGAATTACATGTAATAAGCGTCATAATTTAATTTGAATATAATATCGTATTATAATAGGATATAGCTAAAATAAATAATATTATATATACATTTAAATAATCAATATTCATAGGTAGCTCTTTATTTATAATTACATAATGTGATAATTTATCGTTTGTATATATATATATATGGTTTTAACGAGAGACGATCATTTATGTATACACAATTATATAATCATTTCTAAATAATATTTTAAGATCTATTTTAATGGTCCTAACGAGGCTCGAACCCGCACAATAATGATTGTGTGTCTGACGTATTGCCAACTGAGCCACATGTGTGCATAGCCTATTTTATATGTATATAATAGTATAATATATATATATATATATATATATGTATATAATAGTAAGTTAATTATACTACATAAATAGTCAAATAAATACATATACACTGTTACAAATCAATGTAGGCAAATACGGGTCCATAGATAATAATAGAATATACTCCATGTTTTTCTAAGATTACGGGTGTTTCTGTTGCAATTTCCTATAATAATGTTTTATTAGATTAATTTGATAAACTATTTAATAATTATTAAGTAATAATTGTTCATTATATTCAAATATCATTAAAATGAAATAAATCCACTCGATGATAATTTTTGTTGTTAATTCTGCATTGGCTACAATTATATACATTAATTATATTAAAAAATATATGTTGTGTATGTTATATTATATAATGTATATACTCCTAAATACTCTTCAATACTCCTTAATACTATTATATGTGGTCATCCCGGTGAGTCCCAGCTGTTTTTAATAAAATGTGAAAATAATTTATATTTAAAAAAAAATGTGATTGTGATTAGTGATTGTTTAAATTATTCCAAAGTTGAATACCATATATGTTAATTGTGTGTAATTTACTGTTTGTTTTATATAAGTGCTTTTATTTCTTATATTATAATAATTTATTTTGTATTTAAATTTATTTGTGATGTGAATTGGTACATTTTTATTAAATATATTATGATTACATTAAGAGATACGTAATTAATTAAATCATATATATTTAAATGTGAAAATTGTTATATAATAAATCAGTAGGTATAGTATATCCTATAATATAATTTATAAGTATTGTGTATACGATAAGGTGATTTATTAATTAATCTAATTATATGTTGTTGTTGTATACATATTTTATTAAGATTACTCTTATCATACATGCATTCATTAGATTATCAGACAATACATATAGTTTGGTACTATTAGAGCAGTGGTTCCCAACCTTTTTTCATTTTTCCATCCTTTTTTTTTGATAATACTTAATTAAAAATATAACATGACCCAATGTCAAATTTTATTTTTTTTGAATTTGTAACTACGTTTGTATTAAATTATAATACAGGAGAATTTTTTTTTAATTAAAATTTGTTGATAACAAATTTTAAAATGAAAAAGTGGCTCATGAGTCATGAGTCATGACTCATGAGTCAAACAAAAAACCAAATGACCCAGGTTTGTGTCATGGCCCATAGGTTGGAAACACTGAGTTAGAGCATTGTATTAGTAGTAATAGGGTATTAGTATCAATTTTAAAGGAATTTTTTTTTAAATAAATATATTAATTTAGCTATTTTTATTTTAGTTCGGTGATATGTTTTTTATACTTTAATTTATTATCGATGTGAATCCCTAGAAATGTATATTGCTTTAAACATTATATTTACACATACACACACACATATATATATATATATATATATATATATATATATATATATATATGTATATGTGTGTTTGTGTGTGTGTGTGCGTGTGCGCGTGTGTAACTCGTACCTATCACGTGATATCTTATGGTTGCAGGGACACCACCACCATCACGGGTTATCGAAACACTTCTTAATATTTCATTCGATCCCTGCTATATATATAATAGATAATGTATAAGTTAATTATGTAATAATATGCAATAACATTGTATACCTGATATATTATACTACGCCCGAGTGAAAAATCTAATTAATGTGTTACGTCGAAGTTGAATATTCATACGTATACGTATCACTAATGTATCACGTGTGTATCACACAGTGCTGCATGCATGCCATTAGTAGTATTATCATCATTGTATTATATTTCATGGTTCGCTAAATGTATAGAATCTACACTATAGAGATATGTTAATGCATATATGTTAATACATGTATATTATTATCAATATATATATATATATATTGAATACAATAAAAATAGCGGATATAAATGTACCCCCCAAGAAGTCTTAGACTTATACGTGCATGTTATAAATAACTGCGAGAGTCCCGTATACGGGCATATATGCCCCGGACAATACAAAACAAAAGTAACATTTTTTTTTTGTGTTTTGATTTATTTTTTATTAAATTGTTGATAAATACAAGAGAAAAACAAAAATGCCTGGAGTCGAACCCATATATATATACAATATGATTTATTCTAGTAACATATATAATATATCCTCCTATTGTCATTGATAGTCTCCCTATCATCCTATCCTCATCTGTTCTAAATGTTGGTGTTACTTTGGATGCTAACCTATCCCTCAATTCCTATATAGCTAATATATCTAAATCAGCTAACTATCACCTCTTCACAATTCGTCGCATAAGAAAAGACCTAACTCGTCCTCTTACAACTGTCCTCATAAACGCACTCGCCCTCTCTCGTATCGACTACTGCTCCTCACTACCATATCATCTCCCTAATACTTCATTATCCCCTTTAAATCGTATAATGCGTGCATCTATATGCTCCATTTTCTCCATTAATAGGTTTGATCCATAGAGAACGAAGTGAATCACTTCGTTCTCTATGGTTTGATCATTCCATTACCAACTCCCACTAATCCTATCCAACTGGTTACCTAAAAAAAATTTCTCTCCTACACCTTCTATCATTCGCTCACAAAGCAATATATTATACTTCTCCTTCTTATTTGACTTCCCTACTAACACTAAGACGCCCACTGACTTCCTTACGTTTAAATGCCGACATTTCCCTAATTTGCCCTCATGTCTCATATCTGAAATACCATAAATGCACATTCAGTTATATTGTTCCATCCTTATGATACTCCCTCCCTGCATCTATTAGATCAATCCATGCACACCCATCCTTTATTACACACCTCAAAGCTTACATATCATCAATGTAATATATTCACTTATTTTAATCGTGCACCATTACTATTTTTATAAATTGTTTTATTTTATCATTATCATACAGAAACATATTGGAATTAAATTTCCCAAATTTCTCATGTCTACATTCATCATACATTATCATTATTGTCATTCTTTTTTGATCTCGGTCATTAACTGAAATGATAATATTATTATTATCATTATTATCATTCATCATAAATTATGATACATTATGCAGGGTAAACGTAGACAACTAATACGATATCATATCGTCGATATGTTATACTGTGCTCCAGGAAAAGGGGTACTTGTACCCTACACAGTAAAAAGTAAACGTTCTTTAGACACTTTCAGAGTCTAATGAACCTTTAATATTATAAAATTTAACATACACGTTCCTAGAATATATTTGTATAATGAACCTTTATCAATCATTTCTGAACGTTCATTAGATATTTAAAATCACAATGATCTTTTGTATTAAAAGTAGTATAGGATATGATTGTATATTAAGGATAAAATAAGGAACCGATAGCGAGAAAATATAGTGAAAATAAAGTGATAAAATTATACTGATATTATTATAGATATATTATTAAATACATAATTATTTTAAAAAATTCTTGCCAATAATATTAATGTACATAGATTATTTTTTTTAATATAGATACAAGATAATATTTTACCATTTCTTTATTTTGATATATTGATGTATTTACTGCTAATGGAATTAAGTATCAATTATTATTTTAATTTTATATTTAATTAACTTAATATTAATATTATTAATTTATAAATAAAGTTACTATTATAAAATCATAAATTCTTTAAGTATCTATGGTTTTTTTTAAATCATCATTATTTCATATGTGTCAACTTAATTATAAACAATAATTATAATCATAATTATTTATAAATAAGATAATACAATTTGAAATAGTATTAGGTGTTATAATGATTGCTAAATATTGAACATTGAAATATTGTATTTAATATTCAAATATTATTATTGTTAAATGCATCTATTAAATATAACCTGTATGTAATTCTATTATATTAAAATATATAAGTCATTACAAGTTAAATACTAATACGAACAGCTCCCCGCTAATAAATATAGAATTATAAGCATATTAATAATATAGAATATTTTTCAGAATATATAGTATAAATAAAGTTTATACACAATTGTCATCATAATATAGAGTATAAAGAACGTTTATATAAAAACGTTCTTGATGAACTCGAATATAAATAACGTTACAAAAAGTTCGCTATTTCGACCACCCAATGAACGTTTAAATTGAGTTTAATGAACGCTTACTTTTAACTGTGTAATTATGACACTAAAGTATCCATAAACGTATGTTCAATGAATAGTGTTCATCTGTACCGTCATTATTAACAATATGTAAAATAGCTACATGTCCTGACATCATGATTTATAGTTTATCTATAGATTCTATAGAATCTAGATTCCAGATTGATAGTCACATGGTTTTTCTTCAACATGCCTGGAGACTCGATTTATGTGTCATAAAATGATCGACCATAATCCTATTACATAATATATTTATGAAATTCTTAAGGGCATCCTTGTGTCACAAATATAAATTTAACTTTATTATAAAACTTTTAGAATACTATTAAACATTTGTAGAACACGCATAGTAAGTAAAAATATGAATTATATAAAACTAATAACATGGTAATTATAATAATTGATTATCAGATAGGGTATTCCCTGTACTTATGTCCTATAGGACATACATGTATAACATATAGTCTATTTATATAATGCGAACATAATAATAATTGTAATACAATTAATAAGGCCTATGGAGCTTTAAATAAACACAAGTTAACACATGTTAACACATGTTAACACAAGTTAACACACTGTCCCGAATAACTATAGATAACTTAGAAAATTATATAAGCTTAGTAAACAATAATGAACATAGGCTAATACTGTTTAATAAGTTAATACGTTTCTAAAGATCTCATAAACATTCGAATAATTAGTATTGCTATTTAATAACAATCTCAAACACCGGATACGTGGATACACGAGGTACGCCTTACCGGAAGCTACACGAATAGTGAAACACCTTTCTGAAAGTAAGCAAATCATTATTTAATTTAAGCTATTATTTTATTGAAAATCTTGGTATCTAATTAGTAATGTTTATTTATTCATTTTTTTTTATATATAAGGAATTTAATATAGTACTATAGTAGTAATAATATATATATATATATATATATATATATATATATATTAAAATACGTATTATGGAGTTATAGAGAAACAAACAGGTCGCTAATTTCATCATCTTCCTAACTGATAGTTTAATTGATAAGTGATATTAGTTTGTAATCTAATATCGCCTGTTTTAGTATCTCAATTTTATTTATATTGCGTATATCTATTATCGCCTGCGTTATTTACCTCTCCGTCTCTAGAACACGTGACTAACGTTGTATCCGGTCGTCTGTGAATAATAGAACAATTAGCTATTCCGGTGAATAGCGTGACGTACAGACACACGGACCTGTGCACGTGACAGTGGGCGGGCTTAGTGGGTGTGGCTTGGGTGGCTTGGGTGGGGGCACAGATTATCTTCTACTCGAGGGCGTGTTTACGCCTAATTAAAGTTAACGCCTGCGTCCTCGCTAGGGTACGCTATTTCCGCGAACCACGTATAGGTGGCGTTACGAGCTATGACCGAGGACATGTGTACTAACGCTCGTAAGCGTCACCTAGTTGTGTAATGGTGCGCGTGATTAGTGCAGTGGCGGATTACCGAGGTATACCGCCACATCTCAACACGGTAGGTAGCGATGACTCATTATAAGTACTACTGCACCGGAAACAAATGCCTTGTACGTGTATACAACAGAGTGTTCCTTACATCAGAGTGACAAGGGGCCGGTTGCTCTGGAAATAAAATATGTCCTATCACTATCCAGAGACAATCTCTGGATAATTCTTATTAAATCGGGTTGCTCTGGACAAAAATCAATGTCCTATCCTTGCAAAAAAAAATAGCGTAGGATAGATAGAGGATCGGTTGCTCTGGGAATTGTTAGCTATATTTATTCGAGTATCTCTGGAAATATTGTTGTGTAAAACTAGGACAATTTGATGATACTTAGGTGAACAAATAAGGATCACAAATAGGTGTCCTTATTAAATTTAAAATACATAGAATCAAATATTAAATATTAAAATATGAAATATAGGTCCTATATCCTAGTCCTAATAATCCTATATAATATATATGTATATATATATATATATATAATTGATGATATTCAATTGCATATTGAGCTTCCAGTAATAGCCAATTCATATGATAATGTAGTTCTAATTGATTGTATTAATATGGTTAAAATTGGTTTTTACAAAATAGCTTAATGTTGAATATGAATAAAACTCAACTTCTAAATATATCTAGAACATCATCAGTTTTTCCTTCTTTCATCATTGATTCTAGCACTATTGTTCCTTGAAATAATGTTGAAAACCTTGGTTTTATTGTTGATGATAACCTAAATTTCTCCGAGCAGATAGCTAATTGTAAATCAACTAATTAGCAATTATATAAAATACGATCAATAAAGAAATTCGTACTTTTTAAAATTTCTAAAATGTTAATAGAATCATTAGTTATGTCAAGTATACATTATTGTTGTTCTCTATATTAAGTCCTTCCTGATACTTCTACTAAATCCTTAGATAGAATCATTAGATCATCGATAAGAGTTTTACATCGTGTACAATTATATGACCACGAATCAGTCAATTATCACTTACTTAATGCTAAATGGTTAAATATGTATCAGAGATCTACCTTCAGCTATTTAAAACTCATTTTTAAGGTACTGAAGAATCGTTTTCCGAGTTATTTGAATGACATCCTACAATTCAAAGTTTACAAGAGGAATCTAAGAAACGCGTCTACTCGGTTATTACAAAAGAGAAATTACAAGCTATCGAGATGTGGAAAACGTTCTTTCAGTGTAGCTGCAGCCGATCTGTGGAATGCGCTACCTGTAGGACTAAGAACTAATGTCAATTATTCGTATTTTAAATATAATTTATTGTTATTAATTCGTAAAAATTAAGTTGATTATTTTCAATTGATTTATATTTTGTCTGTATTTTATTATTTTATATTTTTGTTACACAATAGAGAACGTCTAACGTTATTTTTGTGTATAAATAAATAGTCATTCATTCATTCATTCATTCATTCATTCATTCATTCATTCATATATATATATATATATATATATATATATGTATATATATATATATATATATATATATATATATATATATATACATGCATATATGTATGTGTAATTAGGGCAATTTATTAGATAACGAAGATGTTCGTAGTTGACCTAACATTACAAAACCGTTAACGTGCGATGGGTGGTATGGGTGCCAACAATAAGGAACACACATGTGATGTAAATGATGACGAGATTCTTAAAGCCGAGCCGACACTTTTGGTTATCGATGACGAGCCGAGACTTTCATTTTCGGAAAAAAAATGAGCCCGAGCCGAATAAAGATTTTAGCTAACTGAGACTGAGATTATTTAGATGTGAGCATACATGTCATCACTAGAACATACCCCTAGATAGTAATCGTCGATATAAACGTGCCTATAACAGATACAAAGAGTGCTACCTGTAAGAGTGCTACGATATAGAATAGCGACTCGCTTCAGTGTTGCCAGCATTCAACTTACATCAACATTTAAGTTGAACTTAAGTCATGATGTAAGTTGAACTTAAGTTTACCGACTTAAGTTGAACTTATGGCATGATGTACGTTGAATGCTTGGTTACATGATGTACATAGGCTTATGGTCCTGCTGGTCTCTGATTGGACGGCGAGTAACAGTACCGAGATAACGGCCTGTAGATGTATACATCGAGGTGCCCTGTAGGTGATAACGTTCTCGTCACTTGTACATCATTACATTACTATACGCGTTTGTTATACAACGGCATACGGCATAGTTTATATAGGTATAGCTTTAAAATACAAATATATGTACTACGGATACACCATGGTATACTATATATATACATGATTATATATATATATATATATATATATATATATATAATCTATATGCATATACAATATGTATGCATGCATGAATATATACTGGTATATATATAATATATGCATAAAAAATATGTATACATGCATGCATATATGCTGGTATATATATATATATATATATATATATATATATATATATATATATATAATAATAATAATAATCAGAGTTTAGGCATTAGCCTAGATATATATATATATATATACTAGCATATGCATACAATGTGTGGTACGGGCGATATTATATATGTTTTATCTCGTGCATGCGCATCGTATCGAGTTATAACTTATAACTATAGTTATAATATATTATCTATTAAAGTATACTTTAATTAGAGTGGATGAGAGTGATTCTGCTAGGGAGATATGATGTTAACTATCAGATGTTAACTATCGGATGTAAGTCGCATATGTCGGTACCTGTACATAATAGGCTGTTGAGTAGTACCGTACAGTGTGGGATAGGGAGACTATATGGGTGAGTATTATAATAAACTTCAGTATACGGCGTACAGTTTATTATAATAGTCGCATTCAGTTTACTAAGAATGACATTCTTATTTTTATATTTTTTTAATTTTAAAATTTAGAAAACATATTGATATATTTTAGTTATTAATTAATTAATAATATACCTATAATTATACCTATTTTATTGTTATTTTTACCATATTTTTATTATAGGAATACAGAAAAATACAGAAATTTATAAAATAATTTATAAATAATATACATATTGTTATTGTTATTGCAATTTTCATTTGGTGGATTTTTTCATCCCATCCAGGAACTTAGATGACGTTTTTACTTATAACCATATATGGCTCTAATGCCCCTTCGAAGCCGCTCTCATGTTAATGCATCCATGGTTTTAACGAGAGCCGATCATTTATTTATACACAATTATATAAGATCACTTCTAAATAATATTTAAGACCCATTTTATAAAATTAATTAATGGTCCGGATGAGGCTCGAACCCGCGTCCTACTGCTTGTGTGTCTGACGCCATAGCCACTGAGCCACATAGGCAGTTTTATATATATAATAAATATTTAATAAATATTATTTATATATATAATCCCAAGGGTAACACATTAATTAAGGTTAATAGTGATAGTATCTCTAGGGAGAACTAGACATTGCAACCTATTCAACCTATGCTAATCAATTAACAATACTTTTAATTGCCTAACATAAGGGAGCTCCCTACTAATATTCACGCCAAGAGGTTTATATAATAAACTATCAGATCATGTATAAAATAGACTTATTAAAAATAACAGAATAATAACATAATATATATCATATAATAGATATAAATAAATAGATAACATAATAATAAAAGTATAAGTTCTTGTCGGAAAACACTTTCTGATAACAAGTAGATACTAATAATACTATGAAGATATACAGATAACGAATACATATATTGGATAGTTTATGGATTAGAGAACAAAGGTAGTAGAAATATTTAGGAATCGTTTGAAGGAACTAATATATATATATATATATATATATATATATATATATAATATAATATTAGTAGGGGGATTCTAAAGAGTTAAAGACCGGAATTTCTAAAAGCTATAACTTTTATATATAATTAGAAAATAGAGAATGCAATATACTAATATATATATATATATATATATATATATATATATATGTGTATGTGTGTATACATTATGCATATAAGTAAAGTTGCGTATATTAGAAAGGAATATAGAATATAAAGATAAGTGTTGATATTATGAAAGGGGTATAGGTAAAATATGTTGATATCAACTTATATACATACACATATATATATATATATATATATATATATATATATATATATAGATAATGTAATATATAGGTATAGTAATATGTAGACATAGATAGGCGTAGTTATTAGAGAGAGACACTCGAGGGAATGGGTTAAGCTAGCGAGAGATTGACGACCGCCTCTCACTATTCGACCAGCTGTACTAACGCCTCGCTAAGGTCAACGAGTTCAATAAACAAAGGGCATAAAAAGAGAGGCGACAATCTGATCGTCTTCATTTCCGTCAGAACGAACTTCGAGTAACCTCTCAAATATATCCACACACACAAGCTCAAATAGGTACACACATGACATCACACATATGCTTGTCTACATACATATACATACACACATACCCGCATGATATAGTTATTCTATCCTGTTATGCGCACCGCCATACGCGCTTATAAGCGATGCACTAATCACACCCACGTGTATCCTCCTTCATCACGTGACCTAACCGCTACCACGTGACCTAACGCATGGACACTGCCACGTGGTCGGCGTATCGTAACGACAGCACCGGAACCGGAAGTAGTAGTACCGGCGGTGACGCTATGACGTCATCAACCCGCGTCAACTCGGACCAAGATCTGCTCCTGAACGTGATGTACGCTTTTATCGGCGCCTTCGCTATAACGGGGAACGGTTTAGTAATCGTTGTGTTCGCCAGGGTTCCCACGATGCGCCGCCACCTATCCAACGTATTCCTGTACAACCAATCCATAGTGGACTTAATGGCCGGAATATGTCTGACCGCCAACTCTCTGCTGGACTTTACGCCCGACAGGCTACCCCGACCTATACGCGACCTCTACTGCCGGTTCTGGTTGACCAAGGTCACGTTGTGGGCGTGTTTACTGGTGTCCACCTACAACGTGTTGGCGGTCACCGGCGAACGCTATTTCTCCATCGTACATCCGGTTCGACATCGTAGTCTATTCGACAGGAAGTTCGCGAAACACGTGATATCGGTCACGTGGCTAATGGGCGGGGCGTTCGTGTTCGCCTACATCGTACCCACTTCAGGGGTGGACGCGACTTCCGGTCAGTGTCGGCTATACTCGGTGTGGCCCAACCCCAGGGTTCAAAGATCGGTCGGTTGTTTCATAGTACTGGTTCAGTTCTTCGTTCCGATAGCTTTCATATCGTTCGGCTACGCTAGAATATTCCATAGATTGGCTGACGAAGCTTCTAGAGCAACGGAAGTGGCCGTGGTGGTGAACCCCAGAGGTCAGATACGCCGTCGAGTTCGTCGTAACGTGCTGAGAACGCTGGCTACAGTGAGCGCTTGTTTCGTGGTGTGCTGGACCCCTAATCAGCTGCTCTACACCGCCCACAATCTGGGCGTGGCCGTGGATTTCGATTCGACGCTATACCACGCCTCCGTGGCGGGCGTCATGCTGAACCTGTGCTGCAACCCGGTGGTGTACGCGTTGACCTATCGACGCTTCCAACAGGCGGCGCTACGCACGTTCTTTCCGGCGTGCGCTCGACGCCACCTGGGGAGCGACGGTGGCGCCATGTCTACGACTGGTGGCGGAGTGGACGGGGCAAGCGGATACGAAGCCGATGACATCGTGGATGATACCGCCGTGACCCCTAGGTCGGTGACCTCTGAACGGGCGGGCGACGTGTACGTGGTCAACGCAACAGGTTAACCGGGGGTCAACTGGAGGTCGTGTCCTTACGAGTATTAACTACGCGCGTAGATTCATTATAAACATTTACTCGCACTCCATGCTAGGCGGATATTAATATTCATAATTAGGCTAATTATCTCAGTGCTGTGAATATTAGACAATATTACTAAAATATAAATAAATATATATATATATATATATATATATATATTTATATATATATTTATATATATATATGTAATAGTATTAACCTAAATAGTATATTCAAGAATAAAAAATATGTCTTAAAAAAAATGACTCCCTAAAGCTCCTCCTACTCCATATCTGATGGGGGTAGGGGTGCTGCTGGGGGTAGCGCGAGGTTCTTGGGTAGGTTACATATACCTATCACATTGTTACGTAAGCTCCAGGCACTTATAAGGAGATACATCCGGTAGAGCAACGGTGACGCATAAGTGATCACGTGATGGTAATCATATCATTAGTGTTTCTCGTCATATTATTAATAATATATATTATTATACTTTTACACTTCAATTAATTTACAGTAATTAGATAATCAGAATTTGTATCTTTTACTTTTTACATTTTTATATTTTATCTGTACGTATATATTTGTATCCAATTGTTCATATATATACATTGAAATATATATAGGTATGATATATATATATATATATATATATAAGTTCCTATATATTAATTTCATTTGTAATTTCACCTATAATTTTAGTTATTATGAATTGTAATATGATGATAAAATACATGCTAATGAATAATATATATATATATTTATACTTTTCTATAGAAATGTTCTAAACTATATATTAACGTCATACTTTTCGCCATCATTATAAATATACCCCATCCTTGAGATAATCTGCAAGTTTCAATTTAATAAATCTGAATAATAAATATACATTCACCATTACGTTATTTATATATAAACTGTGTATATGTAAGGTATTGGAATGACATTTTATTGTA
Source organism: Osedax fenrisi (assembly GCA_964019155.1). Classification (NCBI taxonomy): domain Eukaryota; kingdom Metazoa; phylum Annelida; class Polychaeta; order Sabellida; family Siboglinidae; genus Osedax; species Osedax fenrisi. The sequence continues at coordinate 36,153,989 of OZ025242.1, forward strand.
ACACACACATAAATACACACACGCACACACACACATACACACATGTAATGTGCCCTACCTGCGGTATTATAACAACAGTAATAATAATCATAATAACAAAGATCATAAATAACCATGATGAACACGGAACCATGTGATATACACATACATCATGCATGTATACAGTGTATATATATCATGTATGTATACATCACGTGACACATATACCACGTGTAGGATACAATGTTCGAATAAAACATATATATATATATATATATATATAATAACATTATCGGGAAATACTTATGTGTTAGTACGGCTTCGTAAATAAATGAATTTATGAATTCTATATTTAGCAATATATATATATATATATATATATATATAATATTAATAATGTGAATCCATCATAATAAATCATATTCACAAATAGAATGCCTAGAAATGATAATAAATATGAATACGACTTAGTAAATACGGACGGATACAATCTATTGTTTGAAGAGGGCAAATATGTCACGTTTCTTATATTTGGGGCAGTTAATGTCGGTCCCTGGGCATCACAATATGCATGTAATCGTAATGTTCAGTAGTTATTCATGTAGTAAATAATGTAGTTTATCAGGTAGTTAATCATGTAGTTAATCATGTAGTTAATCAGGTAGTTAACCAGGTAGTTAATCATGTAGTTAATCATGTAGTTAATCATGTAGTTAATCAGGTAGTTAATCATGTAGTTAATCAGGTAGTTAATCAGGTAGTTAATCGGGTAGTTAATCATGTAGTTAATCAGGTAGTTAATCAGGTAGTTAATCATGTAGTTAATCAGGTAGTTAATCAGGTAGTTAATCAGGTAGTTAATCAGGTAGTTAATCAGGTAGTTAATCAGGTAGTTAATCAGGTAGTTAATCATATAGTTAATCAGGTAGTTAATCATGTAGTTAATCAGGTAGTTAATCAGGTAGTTAATCAGGTAGTTAATCAGGTAGTTAATCAGGTAGTTAATCATGTAGTTTATCAGGTAGTTAATCATGTAGTTAATCAGGTAGTGAATCATGTAGTTAATAGGCAGTTAATCAGGTAGTTAATCAGGTAGTTAATCAGGTAGTTAATCAGGTAGTTAATCAGGTAGTTAATCAGGTAGTTAATCAGGTAGTTAATCAGGTAGTTAATAATGTAGTTAATCAGGTAGTTAATCATGTAGTTAATCAGGTAGTTAATCATGTAGTTAATCATGTAATTAATCAGGTAGTTAATCATGTAGTTAATCAGGTAGTTAATCATGTAGTTAATAGGCAGTTAATCAGGTAGTTAATCAGGTAGTTAACCAGGTAGCTAATCATGTAGTTAATCATGTAGTTAATCATGTAGTTAATCAGGTAGTTAATCATGTAGTTAATCATGTAGTTAATCAGGTAGTTAATCATATAGTTAATCAGGTTGTTAATCAGGTAGTTAATCAGGTAGTTAATCATGTAGTTAATCAGGTAGTTAATCATGTAGTTAATCAGGTAGTTAATCAGGTATTTAATCAGATAGTTAATCAGGTATTTAATCAGGTAGTTAATAATGTAGTTAATCAGGTAGTTAATCAGGTAGTTAATCATGTAGTTAATCAGGTAGTTAATCATGTAGTTAATCAGGTAGTTAATCAGGTAGTTAATCAGGTAGTTAATCAGGTAGTTAATCAGGTATTTAATCAGGTAGTTAATAATGTAGTTAATCAGGTAGTTAATCATGTAGTTAATCAGGTAGTTAATCAGGTAGTTAATCATGTAGTTAATCATGTAGTTAATCATGTAGTTAATCAGGTAGTTAATCAGGTAGTTAATCAGGTAGTTAATCAGGTAGTTAATCATGTAGTTAATCAGGTAGTTAATCAGGTAGTTAATCATGTAGTTAATCATGTAGTTAATCATGTAGTTAATCAGGTAGTTAATCAGGTAGTTAATCAGGTAGTTAATCAGGTAGTTAATCAGGTAGTTAATCAGGTAGTTAATCATGTAGTTAATCATGTAGTTAATCATGTAGTTAATCAGGTAGTTAATCAGGTAGTTAATCAGGTAGTTAATCAGGTAGTTAATCATGAGTTAATCAGGTAGTTAATTATGTAGTTAATCTGGTAGTTAATCATGTAGTTAATAGGCAGTTAATCATGTAGTTAATCATGTAGTTAATCATGTAGTTAATCAGGTAGTTAATCAGGTAGTTAATCAGGTAGTTAATCAGGTAGTTAATCAGGTAGTTAATCAGGTAGTTAATCAGGTAGTTAATCATGTAGTTAATCAGGTAGTTAATCAGGTAGTTAATCAGGTAGTTAATCAGGTAGTTAATCAGGTAGTTAATCATGTAGTTAATCAGGTAGTTAATCATGTAGTTAATCATGTAGTTAATCATGTAGTTAATCATGTAGTTAATCAGGTAGTTAATCAGGTAGTTAATAAGGTAGTTAATCAAGTAGTTAATCATGTAGTTAATCATGTAGTTAATCAGGTAGTTAATCAAGTAGTTAATCATGTAGTTAATCAGGTAGTTAATCATGTAGTTAATTAGGTAGTTAATCAGGTAGTTAATCATGTAGTTAATCATGTAGTTAATCATGTAGTTAATCAGGTAGTTAATCAGGTAGTTAATCATGTAGTTAATCATGTAGTTAATCAGGTAGTTAATCATGTAGTTAATCATGTAATTAATCAGGTAGTTAATCATGTAGTTAATCAGGTAGTTAATCATGTAGTTAATAGGCAGTTAATCAGGTAGTTAATCAGGTAGTTAACCAGGTAGCTAATCATGTAGTTAATCATGTAGTTAATCATGTAGTTAATCAGGTAGTTAATCATGTAGTTAATCATGTAGTTAATCAGGTAGTTAATCATATAGTTAATCAGGTAGTTAATCAGGTAGTTAATCAGGTAGTTAATCATGTAGTTAATCAGGTAGTTAATCATGTAGTTAATCAGGTAGTTAATCAGGTATTTAATCAGGTAGTTAATCAGGTATTTAATCAGGTAGTTAATAATGTAGTTAATCAGGTAGTTAATCAGGTAGTTAATCATGTAGTTAATCAGGTAGTTAATCATGTAGTTAATCAGGTAGTTAATCAGGTAGTTAATCAGGTAGTTAATCAGGTAGTTAATCAGGTATTTAATCAGGTAGTTAATAATGTAGTTAATCAGGTAGTTAATCATGTAGTTAATCAGGTAGTTAATCAGGTAGTTAATCATGTAGTTAATCATGTAGTTAATCATGTAGTTAATCAGGTAGTTAATCAGGTAGTTAATCAGGTAGTTAATCAGGTAGCTAATCATGTAGTTAATCAGGTAGTTAATCAGGTAGTTAATCATGTAGTTAATCATGTAGTTAATCATGTAGTTAATCAGGTAGTTAATCAGGTAGTTAATCAGGTAGTTAATCAGGTAGTTAATCAGGTAGTTAATCAGGTAGTTAATCATGTAGTTAATCATGTAGTTAATCATGTAGTTAATCAGGTAGTTAATCAGGTAGTTAATCAGGTAGTTAATCAGGTAGTTAATCATGAGTTAATCAGGTAGTTAATTATGTAGTTAATCTGGTAGTTAATCATGTAGTTAATAGGCAGTTAATCAGGTAGTTAATCATGTAGTTAATCATGTAGTTAATCAGGTAGTTAATCAGGTAGTTAATCAGGTAGTTAATCAGGTAGTTAATCAGGTAGTTAATCAGGTAGTTAATCAGGTAGTTAATCATGTAGTTAATCAGGTAGTTAATCAGGTAGTTAATCAGGTAGTTAATCAGGTAGTTAATCAGGTAGTTAATCAGGTAGTTAATCAGGTAGTTAATCATGTAGTTAATCATGTAGTTAATCATGTAGTTAATCATGTAGTTAATCAGGTAGTTAATCAGGTAGTTAATAAGGTAGTTAATCAAGTAGTTAATCATGTAGTTAATCATGTAGTTAATCAGGTAGTTAATCAAGTAGTTAATCATGTAGTTAATCAGGTAGTTAATCATGTAGTTAATTAGGTAGTTAATCAGGTAGTTAATCATGTAGTTAATCATGTAGTTAATCATGTAGTTAATCAGGTAGTTAATCAGGTAGTTAATCATGTAGTTAATCAGGTCGTTAATCAGGTAGTTAATCATGTAGTTCCTCAGGTGGTTAATCAGGCAGTTAATCAGGTAGTTAATCAGGTAGCTAATCATGTAGTTAATCATGTAGTTAATCATGTAGTTAATCAGGTAGTTAATCAGGTAGTTAATCAGGTAGTTAATCAGGTAGTTAATCAGGTAGTTAATCAGGTAGTTAATTAGGTTGTTAATCATGTAGTTAATCGGATAGTTAATCAGGTAGTTAATCAGGTAGTTAATCAGGTAGTTAATCAGGTAGTTAATCAAGTAGTTAATCATGTAGTTAATCATGTAGTTAATCAGGTAGTTAATCATGTAGTTAATCATGTAGTTAATCAGGTAGTTAATCATGTAGTTAATTAGGTAGTTAATCAGGTAGTTAATCATGTAGTTAATCATGTAGTTAATCAGGTAGTTAACCAGGTAGTTAATCAGGTAGTTAATGAGGTAGTTAATCAGGTAGTTAATCAGGTAGTTAATCATGTAGTTAATCATATAGTTAATCAGGTAGTTAATCAGGTAGTTAATCAGGTAGTTAATCATGTAGTTAATCAGGTAGTTAATCAGGTAGTTAAGCATGTAGTTAATCAGGTAGTTAATCAGGTAGTTAATCATGTAGTTAATCATGTAGTTAATCAGGTAGTTAACCAGGTAGTTAATCAGGTAGTTAATCAGGTAGTTAACCAGGTAGTTAATCAGATAGTTAATAATGTAGTTAATCAGGTAGTTAATCAGGTAGTTAATCATGTAGTTAATCAGGTAGTTAATCATGTAGTTAATCATGTAGTTAATCATGTAGTTAATCATGTAGTTAATCAGGTAGTTAATCAGGTAGTTAATCATGTAGTTAATCAGGTAGTTAATCAGGTAGTTAATCAGGTAGTTAATCAGGTAGTTAATCATGTAGTTAATCATGTAGTTAATCATGTAGTTAATCAGGTAGTTAATCATGTAGTTAATCATGTAGTTAATCAGGTAGTTAATCATGTAGTTAATTAGGTAGTTAATCAGTTAGTTAATCAGGTAGTTAATGAGGTAGTTAATCAGGTAGTTAATCAGGTAGTTAATCATGTAGTTAATCATATAGTTAATCAGGTAGTTAATCAGGTAGTTAATCAGATAGTTAATAATGTAGTTAATCAGGTAGTTAATCAGGTAGTTAATCATGTAGTTAATCAGGTAGTTAATCATGTAGTTAATCATGTAGTTAATCAGGTAGTTAATCAGGTATTTAATCAGGTAGTTAATAATGTAGTTAATCAGGTAGTTAATCATGTAGTTAATCAGGTAGTTAATCAGGTAGTTAATCATGTAGTTAATCATGTAGTTAATCATGTAGTTAATCAGGTAGTTAATCAGGTAGTTAATCAGGTAGTTAATCAGGTAGTTAATCATGTAGTTAATCAGGTAGTTAATCAGGTAGTTAATCATGTAGTTAATCAGGTAGTTAATCAGGTAGTTAATCAGGTAGTTAATCAGGTAGTTAATCATGTAGTTAATCATGTAGTTAATCATGTAGTTAATCAGGTAGTTAATCATGTAGTTAATCATGTAGTTAATCAGGTAGTTAATCATGTAGTTAATTAGGTAGTTAATCAGTTAGTTAATCAGGTAGTTAATGAGGTAGTTAATCAGGTAGTTAATCAGGTAGTTAATCATGTAGTTAATCATATAGTTAATCAGGTAGTTAATCAGGTAGTTAATCAGGTAGTTAATCATGTAGTTAATCAGGTAGTTAATCAGGTAGTTAATCATGTAGTTAATCAGATAGTTAATCAGGTAGTTAATCATGTAGTTAATCATGTAGTTAATCAGGTAGTTAATCAGGTAGTTAACCAGGTAGTTAATCAGATAGTTAATAATGTAGTTAATCAGGTAGTTAATCAGGTAGTTAATCATGTAGTTAATCAGGTAGTTAATCAGTTAGTTAATCAGGTAGTTAATGAGGTAGTTAATCAGGTAGTTAATCAGGTAGTTAATCATGTAGTTAATCATATAGTTAATCATGTAGTTAATCATATAGTTAATCAGGTAGTTAATCAGGTAGTTAATCAGGTAGTTAATCAGGTAGTTAATCAGGTAGTTAATCATGTAGTTAATCAGGTAGTTAATCATGTAGTTAATCATGTAGTTAATCAGGTAGTTAATCATGTAGTTAATGAGGTAGTTAATCATGTAGTTAATCATGTAGTTAATCATGTAGTTAATCATGTAGTTAATTAGGTTGTTAATCATGTAGTTAATCGGGTAGTTAATCAGGTAGTTAATCAGGTAGTTAATCAAGTAGTTAATCATGTAGTTAATCAGGTAGTTAATCATGTAGTTAATCAGGTAGTTAACCAGGTAGTTAATCAGGTAGTTAATCAGGTAGTTAATCAGGTAGTTAATCAGGTAGTTAATCATGTAAAACATTATTAATATAGTCACGTAATTAATAAACATATATGTCAAATATTTAAATTCACAGGTATTATTAGAATTACATATATAAATATATATATATATATATATATATATATAGTTACTTTCTCTAAATACAAAAGAGTAAGGTAATACAAAGATAATAAGTGTTACAGAATGTCAACAATATAATCATTATATACAATATATATATAGATGTCGACCTTTAGAAATTACAACACTTAATAAATAAGGTCTTCAGATATATTCTTATTTACCTACAATCATTTTAAATATATTTTATAAATGAATGTAGACTATATATAGCAATATATTGCATATAGCTAGAGAGAAAGGCTAGCTCTATGGTATACTGGCAGAAGATAGAGAGCAATGTATTCCCGGTGTTTGTGTGTATACATGTGTATATAAGTTGTAATGTGTAACTTAAATAGATGTCATTCTAATAAAGGTATATAATAAATATATATAGTATACTTCTATGTTATATGCAAGTTTCTAGCCTGAATGTGATGCCATCAGCTGTTATATCGAAGTTATATCGATGTTATTGTAGGTACTTCAGTTATCTGGTATGTTACAACGGACTACCTGGTACTGTTACCTGGTATACTGGTACAACGATACAACTAGTTACTGTTACCTGGTAAAACTGTACGATACATGAGTACGTTGTAACCTATATAACTTCTAACACCAGTTAGTATATCCCCAACCCTCAGAGAAACCCTCAGAGGAACCGTGTGATACGTGTGCGTGTATTTAACTTACTGGTGCGCGTTGCTAACGTTACGAGAGAGAGATGACGCAACATTACGTCATAGTATCACGTGGTTACTCGCGCATGCGTAACTCGTCACGTGCGGCGCAACAATATAACAATACTGTAGTGGTACTCTAGGCCGTTCTTAGAGGTCGTTATTAGAGGTCGTACCGTTGAGTGGTAATCAATCATATTATCCGTATTATAGTTCAGAATATACATACTCGTAATATTACGTTATTAGCTAGGTAAGTAATTGTATTATAATCTAGTATCGGTGGTGTACGTAGAATACGTGGTGTGTACGTAGAACACGTGGTGTGTGTTACGTAGAAGACTTAGTGTACTAATGAAATGAGCAGGTAGCAGACGTTACTCGGAACCTATGTGTACGACGTACGGTAAGCCGACTAGTGGTAGTACGCTGGCGCCACCACGCGGCGAATCACGTGATAACAATGTCACGTGATAACAATGTCACGTGTCCTCTGTGGTGAGAGGCCTCAGCATAGCGTCAGGGTAGCGTCAGGGATTACGGTTCGGAAACGTGTGCTTAGAGTATACGAAACTATTTATATATTTATCTATATTTTTAATATATATAATATGTATTTGTTGAAATCTCACATATATATATAATATATATTATATATATATATTGAATACAATACAAATAGTAACCTTTTTTTTCTTGTGTTTTGATTTATCGTTTAGTAAGTACTTGATAACACAAGAGAAAAATAAGAACTGACTGGAGTCGAACTCGGGACCTCTGCCTTACTATTGCTATATCTTTTGGTTGTCTCACTGAACCATAAATACCATACATATATATATATATATATATATATAATAAGCATACATTAAATATACGAACATTCTATCTACATTTCGATCAGTACCACATAGTACTGATATTCCATTTTCAAGATTCCAACAAGACTTAACTATTTCATTTAATATCTCAAATTGATTGTCTCCAGAAGGTATACCTTATCTTGTACCGTTATCGTGAAAATGACTTTTACAAGTTATTTACCGAGAAATATTCATTGATGTAAATAGAGTAGTTGAATTAATAGGAATATCCTATTAATAATAATAGAGGTTATTCATAGACTCATCAAATAAAAATGTAAAAGCTGTATTGCTCTATAATGGCAATACTGTTGTATCTCTTCACTTGGGATACTCACTACAAATGACTGAAAGCTAAATCAACACGTATATTCTACTTGATGCATTACTATACAATAATCATACTTGGAAAATATGTGTAGACTTAAAGTTTATATAGATACTGTTGGAAAAAGGATACACAAATACACATGTTTTCACTGTTTGTGAGATAGTCCTGACATGCTGTTCATTATACACAAAGTGATGAGCAATTTAGAGAGAATTTACAGCCTGAGCATACAATGTTAACTGCTTGCTAATACAGATGATATATGTATGATATAGGATATCCTATTACCTCCATTACACATTAAGATTGCATTAATCAAGAATTATGTTAATGATTTGGATATGAAGTATGCCTACAAGTATTCGTTCATTTATAATAGAGACATCCACACATCAATGAATCTAAATTATAGGCCATAATTTAAAATGACCACTAATTAGAGAGTTAATGAACAACACTAATTTAGATGTATGTATGAGAGATAGTGAATAAAGAGCTTGGGTGGATTTAGAGTCAATTATTAAACATTTTCTCCGAAAGCATAGAAATATAGAAAATGTATATATTGTGGATGAATGTCTTCTATGTTTTAGATATCTCAATGCTCGTATGTCCATAAAGATTCATTTCCTCAGTGCAAATCTAGATTATTTTCCTAATAACTGTGGTGATAATAGTGGAGAGTATACTCTTTATACTCCTTATAAGTAGAGAGCTTTCATCGGGACATTTAAATAATAAAGATAGATACCAAGGAAACGTAACTATTAACATGCTATATGATTAATGTTGGAGTCTAAAAAGGGATATAAAGGACTATTCACATAGAAGAATATCATTAAAACAATCTTTTAATTAATGATTAATATAATATTAACTATGTACATTAGTATTTAGTACCATTTATATTATACCATATATTAAAATATACCAAATACTATTGAAATAAATTCATTACATTTCCATTAATTGTCTTATTTTTTCTATTTTTGTGATTTGTTTATAAATTTTCATTTAAATAAAAAAAACTTGATCTGAAAAAACTATATACATATTTGAAATAATTGCAAAAAACTAGTCAAGAATCAATTAACAGAACCCAGACTTCAGAGAATTATTATTCAAATGTTAATAAGTTAACCAGTAAATAAATAAATTAATTAATTTATTTATTTATATGTTTAAAAATAATTGCAACTGCGCGTAATTTTTGTTTATCCTTAAATATAGAAAATCATAAAGTTAGAACGAATACTTTATGCAAAATGTCCATACAAATAAATTAAAATATTGCCTACAAATTTATTAACTTATACATAATATATATTTGTTATACATTATTTTTATATGTTTTTTATTATTCATTATTTTGAAAATATAATTAAATATATTCAAAGAGTATATCATAAATAATTAATATGTAAATTTTCACTTTCATAACTATATTTTAAAAATTGGCTATCAAATGATTATATTTTGCATAGTCTACCAAAAAGTTATAATAGGACTATATATATATAGTAATCATATACCTTTTTAATTAAGTAATTAACTTACAAGTTAGAGACATATTTCTAGAGGCCCAGAGGCGCATAAGAAACACGCCTGCTGTTCCTGGTACCAGACTTAATGTGTCACTCATCTATATCACATATACGTCCTGTAGGTAATACCTGTTACCTGTCAATAGGTACTAATACCTGTTACCTGTCACTAGGTACTACCACATGTTACCTATTACTATAGTAGTGTTACCTATATGTGTATATCACTATACGTATGTATATACATCAATACAGTGAATTTTAACAAATTACATAATATTATTGAACATATTGATTTTACGAGTGATTATTTAGATGGTATGTGAATCTGAAATACGATGTCATGCATACTATAGGATGGGACACCTAACTTGGGAATAATATTCTAGTAGATAAGCAAGATTAGTATTCTATTACCAGATAAGGTATTCGATTAGTATACAAATAACATGGTGAATAACATGATTATTAAAATGATTAATAACATGCTTTATACTCTTTGTATGTAACAAAAGATTTTCCGAAGGAAAGATATAACACTTACGCGAAATCATGTAATTCGAATTTGTATACAAAATACCCCAGTGCCACCTATAGCGGGTTACTTTTAGGAACTATGTGTTGTTTATAATGTAAATTCGTATCAAACTATACTTTAAAATGTTAAATAATATGCTTTAAATTAATATTTATATGATGAAAACTAAGTGTCCATTACTAATATATAACAAACAAATATTATATGTATGTTTTAAATGCTATAAGTATATATTTAGTGAGTAAAAGCTAATTATATTGCATGTAATTTAATAGAGCAATGAAAACATTGTTGTATGAAAACAGAGCCGAACCTAAATCTATTTCAGCGATTTCGATACTACTGCTAGCAGCGGCAGGGGATATTACTAAATTACGTTGCATGCATAGGAAGTGTTATATCTTTGCTTCGCAAAATCTTTAATGTAACTATGCAGTATATAAATATATAATGATATATACTACATAACAACATATACATATATGTAATAGACTATTGCTAATAGTATGTTAACAGGATTACTATCTTTAATTGTACGCACTAGTTAATTTAAATATCATCGAGATGTATCTGAAGTCTATTAAAAAGTACATAACTGTCAATGTTGCGGATCAATAACTACAACAATCCCGAGAGAAAGCGGAAGGGGCAGAACATGTCCCGTCCTTCCCAATATTCACATTGAAATATTGCTCTGTGAAGTGGACTACATAATTGTAATACATGTAGTGATGTAGTAATACATATTGTTACAGGTATAGGTATATGTTATAGGTATAGGTGTATAAGCAGTGAAACATTAATATAGTATATATTATATATCCTTGCTATAGCAAGACAATTTATAGAAACAAAAACTATAGAAAACGCGGCAGGTCCTATAGCGGCTAAAGTAGTGGTATATTAATTAAGTATCCACATAATCAATTAAGTATCCACATAATCAATTAAGTATTCACTCTTTCACTTATACTTACGATGTTAAACTTAAAGGACATTATTAAGGACATTATATGAATGTTTGGTGTGAGTTAACGTATGAAAGTTATTACATTTCATACATATATATGTACATGTGTGCATGTATAGATAATGCGGTTGTATGTTGTAACATGTGGGGGCGTAACTACATAAAAGATGAAAAGTTAAAATCAATATCACAAATGATGCCAAAAAATGTAAAATATACCTCCGCTGAGTTTCAAAATAAAAGTATAGATAATATGGTTTCAGTATTAACCAATAAAAACATAGAAATAATAAATAATTGTGAAGGAGTTTTATGTACAATTAAGTGTGATGAAACAAAAAATCATTCTGGAATAGAATAGCTGTCTATAATAATAATATTCATTAAAGAAGGAATGCCGAATGAAATTCTATTATGTGTAATAGAAATAAAATAAATAAATGCCTAGTACATCGCTGATAAAATGTGCTCTGAGATAGCTGTAATAACATGCCCAGCATTACTAAGTTAATGCTATGATGGTGCTTCAGTAATGTCTAGAAAAAATAAAGTGTATGGAAATATATATCGGATACATTTGAAATAAATATTCCGTAGGTCCTATGTGCATTGTTTTAATCATTAATTGTACTTGATGTTTGTGAATCAATCA
>OZ025242.1:36173651-36243651 GCA_964019155.1 Osedax fenrisi
TCTATCCATGATACCAGTATAAAAATAGTCATAAAGAAATCTACCTAGAATACTTTATATCAATTGCCAATGAAAGTCGATAAAGGTGTATCAACTTGTAGGATTTGGGGTTTCTATATCCAATGCCTTAAGGAACTTACATTCGCCAAGAGTAAGAGCACTGGCGACAATTGCCCCCACACAACAATTGCATCCTCATCCCCGACACGAACCATTACCGGCCACATAAATAATCAATACAAAGTACTCGTGAATATCTTATATTTAATATTTAATATTAAAAATAAAAATGTGACTTCCTGAATAGAAAATAATAGTGAATGTTAAATAAATGTATTATGTAAGTAATTAAGTTATACAAAATATGTACAATTAAAAACTAAATACAAAAATAAAAATAAAAATAAAAATAATATAAAACTGCAAAAAACCCCAAAATCATTCTCATCGTGTATTTAAAATAAATAATTGAATAATATGTACATACAAAATGTACTCCAATAAAAAACTAAATACAAAAATAAAAATAAAAATAAAAATAATATAAAACTGCAAAAAACCCCAAAATCATTCTCATCGTGTATTTAAAATAAATAATTAAATAATATGTACCTACAAAATGTACTCCAATAAAAAACTAATATTAAAACTGTATAACAAATTATAAAAATATATAAAAAAAACTATATAACTAAATGCTATAAAAGCTATAAAACTATAAATAAAATATATAAAATAATTACTGATAATATAAGGTAGCAAATAAATTAATTAATATATCACATGATACAATAATTCAAAATAGGATATCTAAAATATAAAATTAAAATTAATAAGACGATATCATAAATGATTTAAAAATTGTTTTAAAATTATTCAATTTCATGTTTCTTATTTTTTTATGGTAATCTGTTCCACATCATCGGACCAGTATTCAATAAACAAAATGTTTTCGGTCAGTTCGTACTTTTATTTTATGAAACAGATTTCCATTATAAGATTTAGCTTTATATAATAATTGTAAATTCTTAGGTAAAATATTATTCCTAGCTCGAAACATAAATTTTATACTTTTCATTTTTATAATATCGTCAAATTTAAGAGAATTATAAATAGTATAGACATTTTTATACATAGAATGATTATTACAAATATATTTTATTGCTATTTTTTTTGTAAAATGAAAATATTTTTTAAACTGGATTAGAAGGTATTCCCCCAAATATGTGAACAATAATTAAGATGTAATAAAAATAAAGCATTATATAATAAAATTAAAGATTTCATATTTAATTTATTTTTAACTTTGTGTAAAATTGCAATTGTTCTAGAAAGTTTACTTGAAACATAATTGAGTTGCAATTTCCAATTCAATTTACAATCTATAATAACACCTAAGAATTTTATTTCACTGACTTATTTAACTTTAATGTTATTAATATTCAAATCCAGATTAATATATCTATTTTTATTTCTTATGTTAAATAATAATACATTCGTCTTACTAATATTGAGTGACAATTTATTTACATCCAACCAATCGTTTAGTTTGTTAATATTAAATTGAATATTTTTTTTAATTCTAAAATAGACGTATTTGAAAAAATTAAAGTTGTATCATCTGCAAATAAAATGATTTAAAATGATCTGATATATTCGGAAGGTCGTTAATATATAAAATAAATAATAACGGACCGAGTACAGATCCCTGTGGTACACCACATTTTATATAATTATAATATGAGTCAGTATTGTTATATCTAACAAATTGAAGACGATCTGATAAATAAGATTTTATTAATTTTAGCGATATACCTCTGATACCATAAATATAAAGCTTATTAATTAAAATATCATGATCCAGTGTATCAAAGGCTTTGCGTAAATCTATTGAAACAATAGCACAGTTATCTAAACATTTTAAATTTGTATTAACTGATTCTAATACATCAGACAATGCATCAGATGTAGATAAATTCTTTCTGAAACCATATTTATTATCATTTAATATATTACATTTATTTAAAAAAATTTAAATCCTGCGTTTAATTAGTTTCTCAAATATTTTTGAAATGTGTGGCAATAAGGATATAGGTCTATAATTCTCAGCTGATGATTTGTCTCCAGATTTAAAAAGTGGAATAATTTAGCTTTTTAAAACATTAGGGAAAATACCTTCAGCTATTTATTTTTAGTGACCTATTCAATACATATTTTAATAAAGGACTAATTTCTAAAATAATTTCCTTAATGGTAAACATACTTAAATCAGTAAAATATGTACTAGATTTACTAAATATATATATATATATATATATATATTGTTATTGTTATTAGATTTTGGTAGAGTCCTTTCATCCAATCCATGAACTTAGATGAATTTGTCACTATAGAGAGAAAAAAATATAATTATATACAGCGAGATCATTTATATAGAGATAATAACTATAATATGAGTAAGCTTTCTCCACTTTCTTCAATATGATGATGATGATAATAAGGTTTATTAGCACTTATCACTTATCATAGTTGTTGCCACAACTCGTAGGTGCATATAACAATATAGAACGAAAACAATAAATATATAAATAAATTAGATCAATAAATAAATAAAAAGATAAAATAATATAATTTATAAAAATAGTAATATTGTATGATTAAATAAGTGAATATATTACATCGATGATATGTAAGCTTTGAGGTGTGTAATAAAGGACGGGTGTGAATGGATTGATCTAATAGAGGCAGGGAGGGAATTCCATATGGATGGAACCATATAACTGAAGGCGCGTTTATGATATTTCAGGTAAGAGACACGAGGGCAAATTAGGGAAATGTCAGCATTTGATCGTAAGGAAGTCAGTGTGCGTCTTAGTGTTAATAGGGAAGTCAAATAAGGAGGAGAAGTATAATATATTGCTTTATGAGCGAGTGAAGGTGTAGGAGGGGACGTTTTTTTTAGTGAACCAGTTGGATATAAGTTGGTGGTAGTCGGTAATGGAATGATCAAATCGATTTATGGAGAAAATGGTTCGTATAGATGCGATTTAAAAGGGATAATGAAGTATTATGGAGATGATATAGTAGTGAGGAGCATTAGTTGATATGAGAGAGGACGAGTGCGTTTATGAGGACAGTTGTAATAGGGCGGGTTAAGTATTTTCTTATACAACGAATTTTGAAGATGTGGTAGTTAGCAGATTTAGATATATTAGCTATATGGGAATTTAGGGATATGTTAGCATCCAAAGTAACTCCAAGATTTATAACAGATGATGAAGGGATGATGGGGAGACCGTCGATGATAACAGGAGGAAAATAATCATAGTTAGATGGGATATTTAGGAGTGCAGATTTTGAAGAGTTAAGTAGAATGTTGTTAGATAGAACCCATGATCTGATATTTGATGCATATTATATGTACCTATACATATAATATATAAAGATTGCTTGATTAAGATAGAATTCATACAAATATATATATAGTATATTTTATTCTAGAGCGATGGAATAAAATATATTATTGTTGTCAACATTAAACTTTAATTGATTATATATTAAGCAATAGTTAATAACCATGCATGGTAATTAAAATAGACGTGTATGAATATCATTTATATTTTATTATAAATAATATCTTTATCGAAAAATAATAAAGTATCATCATCGAATAAGGTTAATTTACAGTAGGTAAGAAAAATTGGGAAATTATATGTGTACAATAAAAAATAAAATATGACCTATGTATATATGTAGGATGTACCTATACTATGGAATATTGAGGGACTCGGTTAATGGAAGAACGTCAAATTTCATTTTATAAAAATAAACATATCACTTATTAAACATATTATCCTATTACCGACCCCCTAAAATAATCGTGGTATAAATAATTGTAGTATTATAATATCCAATAAAAATAGTAGATATACCTAAATAGGTTTATATATACCTATAATTAATTATAACATGCACGCAATTGATTTTTTTATTAAATGTATGTTTTAATAGTAATATTAAATTTAAATTTAAACTTTATAGTAATTATATTAAAATAGTGTATATTATTATTTAATATTTATTTATTAATCAGTATTTATATAATAACTGGAATCATGAAGCCTAAATCTATATCAATGATACACAAACAACTTACGACATATTTTAAAGTAAAATACGGATCTATTTTGATTGGATATTATAAATCACATGGGGTCGGTATTAGGGTAATTTATGTGGTCGGTAATAGGAAATTCATATGGGTTGCTATAAGTAAGATATATTGGTTAATATTTATTCAAATTAAATTATTTTTATAATAGTTACAAACATTTTATTGATCTACAATATTATTTGCAGTATTAAGTTTTCTTTTAATTAATAAAGTATTTACAATAATTAAAATAAAGTTATTATTCGAATATTTAAAAAGTAAAAACAGAATATTACATTTGATCAAATAAAAATTGTAGGATTAAATATTTTGTTAAACTAATACTTATTCATATTTATCATTAAATTACTAACAATTCATGTATATATAATTTTATGATATCTCTTATAGTTACTGAGATACTAGAGGGGGTCGGTAATCGGAGAATGTCCCATATGTACTATAGTATACAGTATACAATATACTATGGTATATTTACCGTATATTTACAATGTATTAGTTGAAATATAAATAGTTATCTACTTTAAGAGATTGGTCAATATCAAAATATACAATAATTAATAAACAATTGTTGCATTGATTAGAATTATTTACCTACAAGTATTCATAGAAAAGGTTAACATATTATAAAATAGATAAATTATCTGTATTAATAATGATTTTATTATTTTCTATAAAAAGGGGATATTTACCAAATGTATGATAGATTGTCAGATGAAACTGGCACTTATAGTCATTACAAAGTTGTATATTTATGTTGAGTTAATAATTATTTGTAAAAATATAATACATTATATATATATATATATTTGTCTCCAATTACCGACCACCTAAAATACGCTAGGTAGAAATAATTGGAGTATTATAATATCCAATCAAAATGGAAGATATAAATAGATTTAATGAATTACAATACGCACGAAATTTATTTATTATTGAATTTATGTTTTAATATTTATATTAAATTTAAATTTAAACTTTATATTTATTATATTAAAATAGTATAAGGTTTATTTAATATTTTTTAATTATTCAATATGAATATATTCGACTGGAATCGTGAATACTTATTCTATATCAATTATACACACACAACTTACGACAATTCTAAAGTAACAGAGGTATCTGTTTTGAATGGATATTATAAATAACATGGGGTCTGTATTGGGTTAATTTAGGTGGTCGGTAATAGGAAAATCGTATATGTTGCTATAATTGAGATATATTGGTAATACTTATAAAAAAATTAAATTATTTTTATAACGTTTATTAAAATTTAATTTATCAATAATATTATTGATATAATTACGTTTTATTTTAATTAATAAATTATTTACAATGATTTACAAATTTATTATTCATATATTAAAAAGTAAAATCAGAATATTACAATGTTATCAAATAACAATTATACAATGGAATATTTTGAAAAACAAAATATATATTTATATTTACCATTATATTACTAATAGTTATTATATATATAACTGTGTACATCTATTAAAGTTACTGAGATACGGGAGGGTCGGTAATTGGAGGGGGTCGGTATTAGAAGGTCGTCGGTAATTGGGGACTTTCCCCTATGTGATACCCCCTTTTTTCTTTATTATTGTTAATTTATTTTTATTTTATATATTTGATAATATTTGTATTTAATAAATATTATCTGTGATAGTATTAATAATATATATATATATATATATATATATATATTATACTAATTATCCGCATAAATACTCTGTCCTATAGGACAATATATTGTTAAAGCGCCGTATAATTTTGTATATTTTTGATATATAGTAGTATACATTTTCAAATACGCATTTCTATATGAAATATTGGTTTCTTAACATTATAAGTTATATTTATTTTAAGGATAATAAAACACTCTTTACAAATATCTAACATGTTTAACATATTCTACCTATGCTACATAACATTATCAGGTGTTTATCATGTTCTGTTTGTATGTTTTCGGCTAATTCTCGATATTCTATTTTTAGAAATAAATATCGATCTGCGCCCGTATTACGTAACAGTGGAAATAGATATTCGCACACCCGCACACTCGCACACTCTATTATCTCCGCTAACGTTAGCTCTCAACTGATTACTCGCGTTGCCAACTGATCACGTGGTAGCTCTACTAGTGTGGGTCACGTGCTGCGTAATACTTGTCACGTGTTCATCTCGGTCCGCTAAAGTTGACTTCGTTAACCCACTGACCAACACGTGATTACGTCTGATACCACGTGACTACTTCTATTGTATGCTGTCGACCACGTGACACTATGACGACGACGACGGTGGTCAGCTGACTACTATGACTCGTAATTCGATTGCGCATCATTCGCATTACGTAATACACAAACACGTACGACGCTGGCTCCCCTAGCGGTATCGATACGCACTACATCCATCCGCTTCCTGTAGTACGCACACGCCGCCGTATAATGCGACCACTATGCTACATCGTGTGGACATATCCCCCTCCTCCACCTCCTCCTCCTTATACACCTCCTCCTCCTCCTCCTCCTCCTCCTCCTCCTCCTCCTCCTCCTCCTCCTCCTCCTCCTCCTCCTCCTCCTCCTCCTCCTCCTCCTCCTCCTCCTCCTCCTCTTCCTCTTCCTCCTCCTCCTCCTCCTCCTCCTCCTCTTCCTCCTCCTCCTCAACCTCCTACTACTCCTCCTCAACCTCATCATACTGATAGAGAGGATACACTAGGATATGACTGCACACGTATGGGGCACGATACATGTATAATGCGTAGATAGAACTTACTAATGCAGTTAACACTGTTATTAATCCAGTTAACCCAGTTATTGGACTAGTTATAAGGTGCATCTTTACACACATATATACACTCATCAGCACACATACTTATATTAATATATTAATAATCACTACCATTGTAGTTATTAATAGTAATTTACTAGTTTTATTTATATGATTACAATTATTTCTATTCTATAATGTGTATTGTAATACCTATATGGCAGTATATCGAGATATAGTTCTACTACTATTGTTATTAGTACCGAATTTAATTCCAATAATTACTACCCATGCCTTGTAAAAATTAAGAAACTACACTAACCACGCCCCCCTCCGGTTTAGCTGCTACTAACCACGCCCCCCTCCGGTTTAGCTACTACTGACCACGCCCCTCATATTTTACTTCCACTAACCACTAAAACGATAGCACTCGATGACCTGTCGAAACGGCGGTTCCTCTCGTTATGTAAACACGGAGAGTCGCACCCCGCACTTCCGGTCGCACCTTTACTCGTATCCGGTTCGGTTTCCTGTCGACCGTCGCGACGTTCGGCGGCGGGAGTTAGTATCGCCGACGTCTCTAGAGGTTCGCGGCCTGCCGTAGTTAGCTCGCCTTGACCGTATGTGCTATCGCTACCGAAAGTCCGCAAACCGGAAGTCAGAGTGCGACGAGCCCCTGCGGCGGTGTGAGCAGTCAGTCGTCTTCCGGCTCTGATCCGAACGTACACGACGAAGAAGCTGGCGGTCACTATTCCGATCTAGAGGTCATAGGGGTCGGACACGTCAATCAAAGTAGTAGTGCGATAAGCCGCGCGCTATACAGTTGTTAATATATACACTGATTTATTTATTTGTAATCATAATTATATATATAATGTATAATTATGTTATATTATGTTATATGTTATATTCCAAAAATTATAAAATTGTGTACATTGTTCGTGTGTTTCGCAAGGCCCTATACATATATATACCTATACATATACCTACACCTATATCTGTGCATATATCTATACCTATTCCTATACCTATATCTGTACCTATATGCTACAGCTCGTAATTCATAAATATAGATTATTTCATTTGTAAAAATGTTCTCGATATGAAATCCTATGCACTATGTATAATAGCTATACAAACATACCTGAATTAATGTTCTTTATAATGATTAATAAAGTATGAAGATACCCTTAAGTATCGATAAAAACTACTTACTTAAAGTATTAATTACGTAACCACATAACAAGGACATGACATTGTCACACCACTCATATAGGCTTACGAATATCAGTGGAAACTGTAATATTATGGTTGAATGATTTTATAAAATTACATTATTTGTAAATGTATACTATATTATGACATATTGACAACATATAGTGGATTCATATAACTAGAGAGCAGGCAATATATTCTAACATATTATTTTAATAATTGTTACACGATAGAGAACTTTTAACGTTATATTTGTGTCTAAATAAACATTCATTCATTCAAATATAGCTATATATTCAGTTGATATGTAGTTTGATATAATAGAGTAATACACTATATCCTATAGGTGTACGTATAGGTATACATGATGACAATTGATATTCTAGGGTCCTGTGGCCTGCCTAACAATTCGTGCTATTGCGCAATAGTAAACCTGGGTGAGATGGAAGACGAGGGTCAGCAACTGAATAACTGTTGCGTCATCGGTTAAGTAGGAATGAGTCATAGGTTGCGTAACATTGCTTGTGCTGACATTGTGTGTCTAAATCGTGCATGGGGTAGGTTTGTGTAGTGTTATGCTAAAGGCATGATACTACGTGTATTGTAGCTATTCTATTAATAACACAATAACTTAATAACCACATTCTACATTTCTTTATGTGATGAACTGGGTTTTATAAATTTATAAGTAGAATTTTGTTTATTTTATTTAATTATTTAAATTCATGACATATAAAATACAATATTCTATAGTTTACATTAGAATATTTCTAATAACCGAAAAACCCAATTAATTAAAATATAAAATATTATTGAAATAAGTTACTTATTTCAATAATATCTATAATATATTCTATAGTTAATATATAAAAAAATATATATCCTACAATTAAAAAAATTCATATATTTTATTTCTAGATAATTATCTATTTATAGATAATAATAACACGGCTACCGACACCAATACTGGTACCACTACTGGTAACACTACTGGTAACACTACGAGTACCACTACTGGTACGGCTACTGATACCACTACTGGTGTCACTACTGGTGTCACTACTGGTAACACTACGAGTACCACTACTGATACGGCTACTGCTACCACTACTGATAACACTACTGGTAACACTACGAGTACCACTACTGATACGGCTACTGCTACCACTACAGATAACACTACTGGTAACACTACTGGTAACACTACTGGTAACACTACGAGTACCACTACTGATACGGCTACTGCTACCACTACAGATAACACTACTGGTAACACTACTGGTAGCGCTACTGGTAACACTACTGGTACCACTACTGATAACACTACTGGTAACACTACGAGTACCACTACTGATACGGCTACTGCTACCACTACAGATAACACTACTGGTAACACTACTGGTAACACTACTGGTAACACTACGAGTACCACTACTGATACGGCTACTGGTAACACTACAGATAACACTACTGGTAACACTACTGGTAACACTACTGGTAACACTACGAGTACCACTACTGATACGGCTACTGGTAACACTACAGATAACACTACTGGTAACACTACTGGTAACACTACTGGTAACACTACGAGTACCACTACTGATACGGCTACTGGTACCACTACAGATAACACTACTGGTACCACTAAAGATAACACTACTGGTACCACTACTGATAACACTACTGGTAACACTACTGATAACACTACTGCTACCACTACTGGTAACACTACGAGTACCACTACTGATACGGCTACTGCTACCACTACAGATAACACTACTGGTAACACTACTGGTAACACTACTGGTAACACTACGAGTACCACTACTGATACGGCTACTGGTACCACTACAGATAACACTACTGGTACCACTACTGATAACACTACTGGTAACACTACTGATAACACTACTGCTACCACTACTGGTAACACTACGAGTACCACTACAGATAACACTACTGGTAACACTACTGGTAACACTACTGATAACACTACTGGTAACACTACGAGTACCACTACTGATACGGCTACTGCTACCACTACAGATAACACTACTGGTAACACTACTGGTAACACTACTGGTAACACTACTGGTAACACTACGAGTACCACTACTGATACGGCTACTGCTACCACTACAGATAACACTACTGGTAACACTACTGGTAGCGCTACTGGTACCACTACTGATAACACTACTGGTAACACTACTGATAACACTACTGTTACCACTACTGGTAACACTACGAGTACCACTACTGATAACACTACTGCTACCACTACTGGTAACACTACAGATAACACTACGAGTACCACTACTGATACGGCTACTGGTAACACTACTGATAACACTACTGGTAACACTACTGGTAACACTACGAGTACCACTACTGATACGGCTACTGGTAACACTACAGATAACACTACTGGTAACACTACAGATAACACTATTGGTAGCGCTACTGGTACCACTACTGATAACACTACTGGTAATACTACTGATACGGCTACTGCTACCACTACAGATAACACTACTGGTAACACTACAGATAACACTACTGGTACCACTACTGATAACACTACTGGTAATACTACTGATACGGCTACTGCTACCACTACAGATAACACTACTGGTAACACTACTGGTAACACTACTGGTAACACTACTGGTACCACTACTGATAACACTACTGGTAATACTACTGATACGGCTACTGCTACCACTACAGATAACACTACTGGTAACACTACAGATAACACTACTGGTACCACTACTGATAACACTACTGGTAACACTACTGGTAATACTACTGATAACACTACTGGTAACACTACTGGTAACACTACGAGTACCACTACTGATACGGCTACTGCTACCACTACAGATAACACTACTGGTAACACTACAGATAACACTACTGGTAACACTACTGGTAACACTACTGGTAACACTACTGGTAACACTACTGGTAACACTACTGATAACACTACTGGTAACACTACGAGTACCACTACTGATACGGCTACTGCTACCACTACAGATAACACTACTGGTAACACTACAGATAACACTACTGGTAGAGCTACTGGTACCACTACTGATAACACTACTGGTAACACTACTGCTACCACTACTGGTAACACTACTGGTAACACTACTGGTAACACTACTGGTAATACTACGAGTACCACTACTGATACGGCTACTGGTAACACTACAGATAACACTACTGGTAACACTACTGGTAACACTACTGGTAACACTACTGGTAACACTACTGGTAACACTACTGCTACCACTACTGGTAACACTACTGGTAACACTACTGGTAACACTACTGATACGGCTACTGCTACCACTACAGATAACACTACTGGTAACACTACAGATAACACTACTGGTAGCGCTACTGGTACCACTACTGATAACACTACTGGTAATACTACTGATACGGCTACTGCTACCACTACAGATAACACTACTGGTAACACTACAGATAACACTACTGATACGGCTACTGCTACCACTACAGATAACACTACTGGTAACACTACAGATAACACTACTGGTAGCGCTACTGGTACCACTACTGATAACACTACTGGTAATACTACTGATACGGCTACTGGTACCACTACTGATAACACTACTGGTAACACTACAGATAACACTACGAGTACCACTACTGATACGGCTACTGCTATCACTACAGATAACACTACTGGTAACACTACAGATAACACTACTGGTAACACTACAGATAACACTACTGGTAGCGCTACTGGTACCACTACTGATAACACTACTGGTAACACTACTGGTAACACTACTGGTAACACTACTGATACGGCTACTGCTACCACTACAGATAACACTACTGGTAACACTACAGATAACACTACTGGTAGCGCTACTGGTACCACTACTGATAACACTACTGGTAATACTACTGATACGGCTACTGCTACCACTACAGATAACACTACTGGTAACACTACAGATAACACTACTGATACGGCTACTGCTACCACTACAGATAACACTACTGGTAACACTACAGATAACACTACTGGTAGCGCTACTGGTACCACTACTGATAACACTACTGGTAATACTACTGATACGGCTACTGGTACCACTACTGATAACACTACTGGTAACACTACAGATAACACTACGAGTACCACTACTGATACGGCTACTGCTATCACTACAGATAACACTACTGGTAACACTACAGATAACACTACTGGTAACACTACAGATAACACTACTGGTAACACTACTGGTAACACTACTGGTAACACTACTGGTAACACTACTGGTAACACTACAGATAACACTACTGGTAACACTACTGGTAACACTACTGGTAACACTACTGGTAACACTACTGGTAACACTACTGCTACCACTACTGGTAACACTACTGGTAACACTACTGGTAACACTACTGATACGGCTACTGCTACCACTACAGATAACACTACTGGTAACACTACAGATAACACTACTGGTAACACTACTGGTAACACTACTGGTAACACTACTGGTAACACTACTGGTAACACTACTGCTACCACTACTGGTAACACTACTGGTAACACTACTGGTAACACTACTGATACGGCTACTGCTACCACTACAGATAACACTACTGGTAACACTACAGATAACACTACTGGTAGCGCTACTGGTACCACTACTGATAACACTACTGGTAATACTACTGATACGGCTACTGGTACCACTACTGATAACACTACTGGTAACACTACAGATAACACTACGAGTACCACTACTGATACGGCTACTGCTATCACTACAGATAACACTACTGGTAACACTACAGATAACACTACTGGTAACACTACAGATAACACTACTGGTAGCGCTACTGGTACCACTACTGATAACACTACTGGTAATACTACTGATACGGCTACTGCTACCACTACAGATAACACTACTGGTAACACTACAGATAACACTACTGGTAGCGCTACTGGTACCACTACTGGTAACACTACAGATAACACTACGAGTACCACTACTGATACGGCTACTGCTATCACTACAGATAACACTACTGGTAACACTACAGATAACACTACTGGTAGCGCTACTGGTACCACTACTGATAACACTACTGGTAACACTACAGATAACACTACTGGTAGCGCTACTGGTACCACTACTGATAACACTACTGGTAATACTACTGATACGGCTACTGCTACCACTACAGATAACACTACTGGTAACACTACTGATAACACTATTGGTAACACTACTGGTAACACTACTGGTAACACTACTGGTAACACTACTGGTAACACTACTGGTAACACTACTGGTACCACTACTGATAACACTACTGGTAACACTACATATAACACTACTGGTAACACTACTGATACGGCTACTGCTACCACTACAGATAACACTACTGGTAACACTACAGATAACACTACTGGTAACACTACTGGTAACACTACTGGTACCACTACTGATAACACTACTGGTAACACTACTGATACGGCTACTGCTACCACTACTGATAACACTACTGATAACACTACAGATAACACTATTGGTACCACTACTGATAACACTACTGGTAACACTACTGATACGGCTACTGCTACCACTACAGATAACACTACTGGTAACACTACTTGTAACACTACTGGTAACACTACTGGTACCACTACTGATAACACTACTGGTAACACTACTGATACGGCTACTGCTACCACTACAGATAACACTACTGGTAACACTACTTGTAACACTACTGGTAACACTACAGATAACACTACTGATAACACTACTGGTAACACTACTGGTAACACTACTGGTAACACTACTGGTAACACTACTGGTACCACTACTGGTAACACTACTGGTAACACTACAGATAACACTACTGATAACACTACTGGTAACACTACATATAACACTACTGGTAACACTACTGATACGGCTACTGCTACCACTACAGATAACACTACTGGTAACACTACAGATAACACTACTGGTAACACTACTGGTACCACTACTGATAACACTACTGGTAACACTACTGGTAACACTACTGGTAACACTACTGGTACCACTACTGGTACCACTACAGGTAACACTACTGATAACACTACTGGTACCACTACTGATAACACTACTGGTAACACTACAGATAACACTACTGGTAACACTACTGGTAACACTACTGGTACCACTACTGATAACACTACTGGTAACACTACTGATACGGCTACTGCTACCACTACTGATAACACTACTGATAACACTACAGATAACACTATTGGTACCACTACTGATAACACTACTGATAACACTACTGATACGGCTACTGCTACCACTATAGATAACACTACTGGTAACACTACAGATAACACTACGAGTACCACTACTGATACGGCTACTGCTACCACTACAGATAACACTACTGGTAACACTACTGGTAACACTACGAGTACCACTACTGATACGGCTACTGCTACCACTACTGATAACACTACTGGTAACACTACTGATACGGCTACTGCTACCACTACAGATAACACTACTGGTAACACTACTGGTAACACTACTGGTAACACTACTGGTAACACTACTGGTAACACTACTGGTAACACTACTGGTAATACTACTGGTAACACTACTGGTAACACTACTGGTACCACTACTGATAACACTACTGGTAACACTACATATAACACTACTGGTACCACTACTGGTAACACTACTGGTACCACTACTGGTACCACTACTGGTACCACTACTGGTAACACTACTGGTACCACTACTGATAACACTACTGGTAACACTACATATAACACTACTGGTAACACTACATATAACACTACTGGTACCACTACTGGTAACACTACTGGTACCACTACTGATAACACTACTGGTAACACTACATATAACACTACTGGTACCACTACTGGTAACACTACTGGTACCACTACTGGTACCACTACTGGTACCACTACTGGTAACACTACTGGTAACACTACTGATAACACTACTGGTAACACTACATATAACACTACTGGTAACACTACTGGTAACACTACTGGTACCACTACTGGTAACACTACATATAACACTACTGGTAACACTACTGGTACCACTACTGGTACCACTACTGATACCACTACTGATAACACTACTGGTAACACTACTGATACGGCTACTGCTACCACTACAGATAACACTACTGGTAACACTACTGGTAACACTACTGGTAACACTACTGATACGGCTACTGCTACCACTACAGATAACACTACTGGTAACACTACAGATAACACTATTGGTACCACTACTGATAACACTACTGGTACCACTACTGATAACACTACTGGTAACACTACTGATAACACTACTGGTAACACTACATATAACACTACTGGTACCACTACTGGTACCACTACTGATAACACTACTGGTAACACTACTGATACGGCTACTGCTACCACTACAGATAACACTACTGGTAACACTACTGGTAACACTACTGGTAACACTACTGGTAACACTACTGGTAACACTACTGGTAACACTACTGCTACCACTACTGGTAACACTACTGGTAACACTACTGGTAACACTACTGATACGGCTACTGCTACCACTACAGATAACACTACTGGTAACACTACATATAACACTACTGGTACCACTACTGGTACCACTACTGATAACACTACTGGTAACACTACTGATACGGCTACTGCTACCACTACAGATAACACTACTGGTAACACTACTGGTACCACTACTGATAACACTACTGGTAACACTACATATAACACTACTGGTAACACTACTGGTACCACTACTGATACCACTACTGATAACACTACTGGTAACACTACTGATACGGCTACTGCTACCACTACAGATAACACTACTGGTAACACTACTGGTAACACTACTGGTAACACTACTGGTACCACTACTGGTACCACTACTGGTACCACTACAGATAACACTACTGGTAACACTACAGATAACACTACTGGTAACACTACTGGTAACACTACTGGTACCACTACTGATAACACTACTGGTAACACTACTGATACGGCTACTGCTACCACTACAGATAACACTACTGGTAACACTACAGATAACACTATTGGTACCACTACTGATAACACTACTGGTACCACTACTGATAACACTACTGGTAACACTACTGATAACACTACTGGTAACACTACATATAACACTACTGGTACCACTACTGGTACCACTACTGGTACCACTACTGGTAACACTACTGGTACCACTACTGATAACACTACTGGTAACACTACATATAACACTACTGGTAACACTACTGATACGGCTACTGCTACCACTACAGATAACACTACTGGTAACACTACAGATAACACTACTGGTAACACTACTGGTAACACTACTGGTACCACTACTGATAACACTACTGGTAACACTACTGGTAACACTACAGATAACACTATTGGTACCACTACTGATAACACTACTGGTACCACTACTGATAACACTACTGGTAACACTACTGATAACACTACTGGTAACACTACATATAACACTACTGGTACCACTACTGGTACCACTACTGGTACCACTACTGGTAACACTACTGGTACCACTACTGATAACACTACTGGTAACACTACATATAACACTACTGGTAACACTACTGATACGGCTACTGCTACCACTACAGATAACACTACTGGTAACACTACAGATAACACTACTGGTAACACTACAGATAACACTACTGGTAACACTACTGGTAACACTACTGGTACCACTACTGATAACACTACTGATAACACTACTGATAACACTACTGATACGGCTACTGCTACCACTATAGATAACACTACTGGTAACACTACAGATAACACTACGAGTACCACTACTGATACGGCTACTGCTACCACTACAGATAACACTACTGGTAACACTACTGGTAACACTACGAGTACCACTACTGATACGGCTACTGCTACCACTACAGATAACACTACTGGTAACACTACTGATAACACTACTGGTAACACTACATATAACACTACTGATAACACTACTGGTAACACTACATATAACACTACTGGTACCACTACTGGTACCACTACTGGTACCACTACTGGTAACACTACTGGTAACACTACTGGTAACACTACTGGTAACACTACAGATAACACTACTGATAACACTACTGGTAACACTACTGCTACCACTACAGATAACACTACTGGTACCACTACTGGTAACACTACTGGTAACACTACTGGTAACACTACTGGTAACACTACATATAACACTACTGGTAACACTACTGCTACCACTACAGATAACACTACTGGTACCACTACTGGTAACACTACTGGTAACACTACTGGTAACACTACTGGTAACACTACTGGTAACACTACAGATAACACTACTGGTAACACTACTGGTAACACTACTGGTACCACTACTGGTAACACTACTGGTAACACTACATATAACACTACTGGTAACACTACTGCTACCACTACAGATAACACTACTGGTACCACTACTGATAACACTACTGGTAACACTACATATAACACTACTGGTAACACTACATATAACACTACTGGTACCACTACTGGTAACACTACTGGTAACACTACTGGTAACACTACTGGTACCACTACTGATAACACTACTGGTAACACTACATATAACACTACTGGTAACACTACATATAACACTACTGGTAACACTACTGCTACCACTACAGATAACACTACTGGTAACACTACTGGTACCACTACTGGTACCACTACTGATAACACTACTGGTAACACTACTGATACGGCTACTGGTAACACTACAGATAACACTACTGGTAACACTACTGATACGGCTACTGCTACCACTACAGATAACACTACTGGTAACACTACAGATAACACTACTGGTAACACTACTGGTAACACTACTGGTAACACTACTGGTAACACTACTGGTAACACTACTGGTACCACTACTGATAACACTACTGGTAACACTACATATAACACTACAGATAACACTACTGGTAACACTACTGGTAACACTACTGGTAACACTACATATAACACTACTGGTAACACTACTGGTAACACTACTGATACGGCTACTGCTACCACTACAGATAACACTACTGGTAACACTACTGGTAACACTACTGGTAACACTACTGGTACCACTACTGCTACCACTACAGATAACACTACTGATAACACTACTGGTACCACTACTGGTAACACTACTGGTAACACTACTGATAACACTACTGGTAACACTACATATAACACTACTGGTAACACTACTGATAACACTACTGGTAACACTACTGCTACCACTACAGATAACACTACTGGTAACACTACTGGTAACACTACTGGTACCACTACTGATAACACTACTGGTAACACTACATATAACACTACTGGTAACACTACTGCTACCACTACAGATAACACTACTGGTAACACTACTGGTACCACTACTGGTACCACTACTGGTAACACTACTGGTACCACTACTGATAACACTACTGGTAACACTACATATAACACTACTGGTAACACTACATATAACACTACTGGTAACACTACTGCTACCACTACAGATACCACTACTGGTAACACTACTGGTAACACTACTGATAACACTACTGGTAACACTACTGGTAACACTACTGGTACCACTACTGATAACACTACTGGTAACACTACATATAACACTACTGGTAACACTACATATAACACTACTGGTAACACTACATATAACACTACTGGTAACACTACTGCTACCACTACAGATACCACTACTGGTAACACTACTGGTAACACTACTGATAACACTACTGGTAACACTACTGGTAACACTACTGGTACCACTACTGATAACACTACTGCTACCACTACAGATAACACTACTGGTAACACTACTGGTACCACTACTGGTACCACTACTGGTAACACTACTGGTACCACTACTGATAACACTACTGGTAACACTACATATAACACTACTGGTAACACTACTGGTACCACTACTGGTACCACTACTGATAACACTACTGATAACACTACTGATACGGCTACTGCTACCACTACAGATAACACTACTGGTAACACTACTGGTAACACTACTGATAACACTACTGGTAACACTACTGGTAACACTACTGGTACCACTACTGATAACACTACTGCTACCACTACAGATAACACTACTGGTAACACTACTGGTACCACTACTGGTACCACTACTGGTAACACTACTGGTACCACTACTGATAACACTACTGGTAACACTACATATAACACTACTGGTAACACTACTGGTACCACTACTGGTACCACTACTGATAACACTACTGATAACACTACTGATACGGCTACTGCTACCACTACAGATAACACTACTGGTAACACTACTGGTAACACTACTGGTACCACTACTGATAACACTACTGATAACACTACTGATACGGCTACTGCTACCACTACAGATAACACTACTGGTAACACTACTGGTAACACTACTGGTAACACTACTGGTACCACTACTGATAACACTACTGGTAACACTACTGGTACCACTACTGGTAACACTACATATAACACTACTGGTAACACTACTGATACGGCTACTGCTACCACTACAGATAACACTACTGGTAACACTACTGGTAACACTACTGGTAACACTACTGGTACCACTACTGATAACACTACTGGTAACACTACTGGTAACACTACATATAACACTACTGGTAACACTACTGCTACCACTACAGATAACACTACTGGTACCACTACTGGTAACACTACTGGTAACACTACTGGTAACACTACTGGTACCACTACTGATAACACTACTGGTAACACTACATATAACACTACTGGTAACACTACTGGTAACACTACTGGTAACACTACAGATAACACTACTGGTAACACTACTGATAACACTACTGGTAACACTACATATAACACTACTGGTAACACTACATATAACACTACTGGTACCACTACTGGTACCACTACTGGTACCACTACTGGTAACACTACTGGTACCACTACTGATAACACTACTGGTAACACTACATATAACACTACTGGTAACACTACTGCTACCACTACAGATAACACTACTGGTAACACTACTGGTACCACTACTGGTACCACTACTGGTAACACTACTGGTACCACTACTGATAACACTACTGGTAACACTACATATAACACTACTGGTAACACTACATATAACACTACTGGTAACACTACTGGTAACACTACTGGTAACACTACTGGTAACACTACTGGTACCACTACTGATAACACTACTGATAACACTACTGGTACCACTACTGATAACACTACTGGTAACACTACTGATACGGCTACTGCTACCACTACAGATAACACTACTGGTAACACTACTGGTACCACTACTGATAACACTACTGATAACACTACTGGTACCACTACTGATAACACTACTGGTAACACTACTGATACGGCTACTGCTACCACTACAGATAACACTACTGGTACCACTACTGATAACACTACTGGTAACACTACTGGTAACACTACTGGTACCACTACTGATAACACTACTGGTAACACTACATATAACACTACTGGTAACACTACTGGTACCACTACTGGTACCACTACTGATAACACTACTGGTAACACTACTGGTACCACTACTGATAACACTACTGGTACCACTACTGATAACACTACTGATAACACTACTGGTAACACTACATATAACACTACTGGTAACACTACTGATAACACTACTGATAACACTACTGGTAACACTACATATAACACTACTGGTAACACTACATATAACACTACTGGTAACACTACTGGTACCACTACTGGTACCACTACTGATAACACTACTGATAACACTACTGGTAACACTACTGGTAACACTACTGATACCACTACTGATAACACTACTGGTACCACTACTGATAACACTACTGGTAACACTACTGGTACCACTACTGATAACACTACTGGTACCACTACTGATAACACTACTGATAACACTACTGGTACCACTACTGCTAACACTACTGGTACCACTACTGATAACACTACTGATAACACTACTGGTACCACTACTGATAACACTACTGGTAACACTACTGATACGGCTACTGCTACCACTACAGATAACACTACTGGTAACACTACAGATAACACTACTGGTAACACTACTGGTAACACTACTGGTACCACTACTGATAACACTACTGGTAACACTACTGATACGGCTACTGCTACCACTACAGATAACACTACTGGTAACACTACAGATAACACTACTGGTAACACTACAGATAACACTACTGGTAACACTACTGGTAACACTACTGGTACCACTACTGATAACACTACTGGTAACACTACTGGTAACACTACTGGTACCACTACTGATAACACTACTGGTAACACTACATATAACACTACTGGTAACACTACTGGTACCACTACTGGTACCACTACTGATAACACTACTGGTAACACTACTGGTACCACTACTGATAACACTACTGGTACCACTACTGATAACACTACTGATAACACTACTGGTACCACTACTGATAACACTACTGGTAACACTACTGATACGGCTACTGCTACCACTACAGATAACACTACTGGTAACACTACAGATAACACTACTGGTAACACTACTGGTAACACTACTGGTACCACTACTGATAACACTACTGGTAACACTACTGATACGGCTACTGCTACCACTACAGATAACACTACTGGTAACACTACGAGTACCACTACTGATACGGCTACTGCTACCACTACTGATACGGCTATTGGTAACACTACTGGTACCACTACTGATACGGCTACTGCTACCACTACTGATACGGCTATTGGTAACACTACTGGAACCTCATCGTGGAAACAATACATCATCTCGGTGTTAGCAATAGGTACGAGTCTTGCTCCAGACCTGGCGGCCAGTATAGTCCACGCTAGATTACCTGTCACGTGACGTGGTGGTGGGGGGTGAGGGAGAGTAGACAATGAAGTAGGGTTTAGCGATAGCACACCACTCAGTAGAAAGTGACGTAACATTAGGATTAAAGAGGCCGATAGTGCAAGCTTAGGGTAAGACTGGGCTCATTAGTAAACATTACAGATATGTCCTGTTCACCAAGTGGCGCGGTGTGTCGTTTCCATGGTAACCACGATGATACGTCCGTGTGTTAATCATTCATACGCTATAGCACAGATCTACGTTCATAACTACGATATGTATGATAGATATACATGCGTGTTCTATTACAATGTATATTATGTTAGTTAATCAATGCATGGAATGTTAGGTATGTAATATATGTGAGTATAACTTTAAATATCATTTAATTAAATAGGAATTGACCTATAGGCTCACGCCTACACGCAGCTAATGCTATAGTGTATGGCGCCCTCTTTGTGAGTTTAGATTACGAGATAATCTTAGTTACTAGAAGTTGTACTTTCTAAATTGTATTTGATTTCTGAACCCAATAAACTATGTTCAATTCAATTCAATAAAAATATATACATATATATATATATACACACATTAATATATATATACACATATATATATATATATATATATATATATGTGATAACACCTATCGAGTGCATTACGTAACAACAAGTACTAACATAGACACGCGATTATTACACCTATTATCTTCCCGTTGTAACAACAATAATCGAATCTTCTTCTGGTCTTTGGTGGAATTAGTGACATTATTAGTAATGAACAATGATCACTTGGTAATATTGTGTGACATATTTAGTTAGTATTATAAACTATAGTTATATACTGATGTAATTCAAACAGTTACGTTTATTCTAAGCACTTCTAAGAACATCATACAATACAAGTACCCTACTTGTAATTCACAAACTATCGATATATATGTCATAATACATGTCAATTTATACGTAATATATACATTTATTAAACTATAAACCTATAGGTGTATATGTTATATATCAGTATGCTGTTGTACCTTTTTTAGCACATAGGTATACTATATTATACAAGTATCGTATATGTATGTGGTATATATATACTATCATATGATATAAAGTTTATAGTATATCATAGCATATATATATATATATATATATATATATATATATATATACCATCGATATAAAGAAAGTGGATAAGCAATTGACGCACGCAATGCATGTAAAAGATAGACACGTGAATGACACTTTTATCGATAAATTAACAAAATGGTATTAGTGATTTTGATTGGATATTAATCATATTATATATGTCAAATATTAAAACAGTAGGATTTTCGTCGAAATAGATTAAAATGACTTCTATCTATATCAATGGATTTAAATTATAAATATCAATAAAATCAATAAAATAGTAAATTATAAGGACAATTGTATAGGCTATTATAACTGTAATTTAAATAAACAAAATTACAAGGAATGTTGATATTATGTATTTTAAAAATATAATTTTATTTTTAGTATATATTACCTTACCTTACCAGGTCGAGCTTGCTCGGTAGTCCATGCCATACTTCTTCCAACCTTCTCTATCATTCATCGCCGTCTTTATTTCGTCTGTCGTTAGCAGATCGGTATCATCCCGCAGTTGATATATGTACGTATTCGATGGGTGTCCACGCGAAAGGTTACCATGATGTGGTTGCCAGAGTACCAGGTCGCTCGCTACTTCATCTTTGCTTCTCCAGCAGTGACCAGCGAACCTCAGCCTTTGCATGCGTATAGATTTACTAATTTTTGGAATATTGCCATATAATTGCTCATTTGTTAGATGATATCGCCAGGACTTGTTTGTTACGGCTCGGAGCATGCGTGTGTATGTTCCATCAATCTTTTTCTCTAACGAGGTTGTTAAATTCCAGGTTACAGAACCGTAAAAGAGCACTGATTCGACTGCCGCTCTGAAAAAATGTCTTTTAAGAGTTGTACTTAGTTTTGATTTCCAGATTGTATTCCTACTATTTAATGCTGCTCAGGCTTTAGCTATCCTTATATTAACATCTCTTTTAGTTGATCTAATATAGCTTCCTAGATATTTAAAATCTTCTACTTCATTTATTATACTTCCACAGATACTTTTCATTTGCATGTTTTTATTCTGATTGATATTGATATATTCAGTTTTGTCAGTGTTAATGCAAAGTCCAATTTCTTTGGCGGCTGATTCTATTTTCAGTAATAATGTATTAGCATCTTTCAGAGTATTACTTGTTACGACGATATCATCAGCGTAGTCCGTATCGGTAATTTGTTCAGCGGGATATCTTCTACTCTTTCTCTCTGTTAGAGTAAAACCTAGCTCTCGATTATTATCCAATGACGTCTTCAGAATATAATCGAGACAGATTATAAAGAGGAACGGCGCAAGTATATCTCCCTGTAAGACTCCAGTTGTGATTTCAAAGTAAGGTGTATCTCCATCTGGTGAGCGAACCATTGAACGAGTATTCTTGTAGAGCATCATAATTGCACAAACTGTCTCTTCTGGTACACCATACTTTAAAAGTATGTCTTTCATCTTGTTTCGATTTATCGTGTCAAACGATTTTGAAAAGTCAATAAAGAGTAGAGTTAGTGGCAGGTTTTTAGATTTGACTCCTTCTAAAATTCGTCGGATAGTCAGTATTTGTCCCGTTGTTGATCTATTTGTTCGGAAGCCATTTTGATTTTTTCTTAGGATTGGATTAATTTCTGGTCTAATCCTGTTTAATAACATCAGGTTTTATATCTTTGCGGCGATTGCTGTTAGAGTAATTCCTCTGTAGTTTTGTGTGATGGAGAGGTCTCCTTTTTTAGGAAAAGGAAGGATACATCCATTGGTCCAACTTACTATAGGTTCCTGGAAATAAACACGATTACAGGATTCTAACAGCAAATTCTTTAAAATCATCTAATTTCCAAACTTCTGCTGGTATTTCGTCCAAACCTACTGCTTTCCATATGATATATTATTTGTAGCTTTCATAACTTCTTCTTTCGTGAAATGGCCAATTTTTATATCAAGATTATTCACTGTATGATCTGAATTTTTGCATTGAATTGTCGATTGGATATTCTTGCCAAGTAAATCTTTGAAATGTTTATGCCAAAGTTTGATTCGTTCATTATCATTGTTTGCTTTTAGTTTAGATTTATTTGATTTCTTTCTTCCTCTGATTTCATTTATTTTTTGCCAGGCTAGTGCAGATTTTTTTGTGGAAATTTGTGGAGAGCTCAGTTTACGTAGGATCATCGGCCCACATTTCTTCATCTATATCCGTAATTGATATGATGATGTGGTGATGATAACTCCAATCCACCAGCTCCCCAGGTTGTGGATAGGGGAACGGCCATTAGATATAATGGTTAGCTGCGAATAATCAATTAGCAGTGCCGGACAAAATCCTGGTTGCCCTTTGGCAATGCAAAGTACCTGTTAGCCACCCGCGCAGGGTTACGCAAATGTGTATGGAGTGGCGACCGCACATTTTATCTATCCATCGAAAGTAAACCATGACAATACAACACAACAATTAGTATAGATAGTAAATTAATTTTAGTAGTAATTATCAATATATATGTATAAATAAATATTATTATAATAAAAAGTAGTGGGCCAGATAGTGGGTTTCGACTGCAGCGCCCGTAGCGGATAGTGCCATACACTACATTCAATTGCTTATCCACTTTCTTTATATCGATGATATATACCTATAGGTATATGTCATATATAACAATGGTAGTACATCATTCACTAGTTACTGTAATCTATGTGTAATGCGTAGCTTTATTACAACAGTATATTTTACATTTATAATTAACTATTTCATATAGAAATTATATATTTCAAAATTAACTTTTTATTTATTACCGTTTTGACAACTACTACGACTACTACTACTACTACTACTACTACTACTACTACCACTACCACTACTACTACTACTACCACTACTACTACTACTACAACTAGTACTAATACTACTACTACTATTACTACTGCTGCTGCTATTGCTACTGCTACTGCTACTTCTACTACTACTAATACTCCTACTACTACTACTTCTGATAATACTACTACTACTACTACTACTACTACAACTAGTACTAATACTACTACTACTAGTACTACTAGTACTACTACTACTATTACTACTGCTGCTGCTATTGCTACTGCTACTGCTACTACTACTTCTGATAATACTACTACTACTACTAATACTACTAATACTACCACTACCACTATTACTACTACTACCATCAGTACTATAGACTATATAACATATGTAACTCTGCCCTCACACATGACAGGGTGTTAGTTAACCATTAAGAACGGGGCCTTATCGAGATGCTGGGAGTTCGGAAGATGTAGAATAGATAACGCCAGTAGCATCTCAACCGTCAGAGAGCTTCCCGCTGAGAATATCATCAGGTGATGCGACGCCATACAGGCTCTTATCGATATCTACGAAGGGGCGTGGCCACTGTTATCTCCGTGGTCGCTATTGTTATTGTTATCTTTATTGTTATGTTTATTGTTATACTGGCATGTTATTGCATGTCGATAAAATAAATGTAATCGTATGTATTAATAGTTATACATCTACATATACTTACATATATTTACATATATATATATATGCATTTTACCACACACACATATATATATATATATATATATATATATATATATATATATATATATATATATATATATATATATATATATATATATATATATATATATATATGGTAAAATGCATACGTACATGTAATGACTGGTTTATACACGAGATCTATATATTACGTACACATATGTCATAGACTATCATGTAATAGTGGTGCGAGTGTGCGATTGTGCGTGTGTGCGTGTGAGTGTGCGGCGCACTTAGCTGGCCGCACAAGTACGTGGTACTGGGGAACACGGTTTCAATGATCATAGAATTGCACGAATGATTAGATTAACCGACCAACTCTTTGATACATGTATATATGTGTGTATATGTATATATATATATATATATGCATCTGTAGATATACATATTCATCAGTATATATATATATATATATATATATATATATATATATATATACATGTATACATATCGATATCTATATGCGGATATATCGTGATGATATAGAATTGCTTGTACGCACTCTCTAGTCATACCTACACACAGTGTGAGTCGCACACCTACAAGCGCACACACACACGAGCGCGCACACACGTATGACTAACGCTTTGTTCGCTAGGCTGGTAGGTGGGGGCATCCACCAAGAAGTACGTGTAGGCGGGAACGCAGAACACGCAGGTCACGAGGTCAAGGGCGGCGAGAGAACACACCAGGGGGCTCAATTCGGTCGTGGGTTCCGGTTTACCTACCGATAGGGGGCGTACCTCGTCTTCTTCGCCACCACCACCGGAATAAGCGCGTTGGAGGCGTCCACTAGGCGGGGCTATCGGTTTACCGGTGAAGGTCGCGCGCTTCACTGAAGGACATCGAACTCGGTGCGTTGATACGCATGCGCATATCACCACGATGTTGGCCACTGTTCCGAAGAATATCACCGACCTGTAGGAGGTGGCGAAGTAGCGAGGTAAGATTAGGAGGAGAAGGAGGAGGAGGAGGAGGAGGAGGAGGAGGAGGAGGAGGAGGAGGAGGAGGAGGAGGAGGAGGAGGAGGAGGAGGAGGAGGAGGAGGACTCACCATAGGAAAGCCCCTTCGAAGGGCACTGACCAGTGTCCGTAGTTAGCTCTGCGGATACTAGCCGCGTAGTCACGGTTATTCTTAGCGGAGTTCATTCTGCATCACGTGGTTACGATTGTTATCACGTGATACTTATGTACACACGTGATATTGGTGTACTGAACACGTGACTTTGTACGCATGCGTATAACATGTTCTTATACACGTGTGTAGTAGTAAGTATGACGCATAACTCCATATTATCAATTCATTATACATAGTAATATATATATATAACATTAAATTCTCTCAATCGATTCAAATGATAATTGCAACATTACTTTTATAATAATATAACCATAAATATATATGTATGCTAATAATATATATATATATATATATATATATATATATATAAATTAACAATTTTTAATATATAACATAGGCATATCTTAAAATACATATTTATAGTTTTAATTATATTAATTTATTTTCACACTTGATCCAGACTTAATACTGGGTTAATAAGGTGCACACGCATACACACACACGCATACACGTGGGTGATAACCTTGAGTAGTGGCGTTGATTACGGCCAAGGTGACCACTGTTTCCGTGAATGATCCAGAACGGGTCACGTGGAGTTCCCATGGTAACGGAGCCGAGGTCACCGGGTTAACATCTTTATCCGAGAGGTCACCGCCGAAAGGGGTAGAGTAGAACTAACTCAAGGTCGTGTCCTCGAGTATGTAGTAGAGGTATACGTAGGCCGGATGTGGACTGTTACTAGCAGAAGTCATGTGTTGATGACGGCTTCCTGGGCGATGACCTAGAGACCTATATAAGGATGAGAAAGGGGTGTGTCTTAAGTATGTGTGCGCGCGCGTCTCTGCGTCGCAGCATGCGTGTGTGCGCTAACTAAATCAGATCACCGCTATCAGCTCGGCGGGAGATCACGACGTTGTACGCGTGCGTCGGCTGTATATTCGCGTGCGTCGGCGTAATGTTTGCGTGCGTCGTCGGTAAAGGAACATCTCGCGACCGGTAATCCGTTATTATGCATAAGTCGTTAAAATAATCTGGTATCGTGGTAGCCCGCTACACGTCGCTCGCTCGCTAGTGTCACGTGACCATGACCACGACCGGTAGCGCCATCTCTCGACGGGATACTTAACCGTGTTGTTCACCTCTCGGCGCCGGTAATCCCTTTTCTTGACCTCTACACATTGCGTTATACGGTATCGCGCTCGTCTTCAGCCCCTATAGGGGTATATAATAGTATACTATTCACCCCCACCCGGCCCCGTGGGGTGAACCCTTCCGTGTCGACGCGCGTGTACTACACCGGTGTTGTAGTGTGTAGAGAGGTCACGCAGTGCGGGTGACCTTGAATAACAAGGGTTCAGCGATGACGTCATCATGATGATAGCGTGTACACATCGCGGCATACCGGCTGTGAGTGTGCGGCGCGATTAGAACAACTAACATAACTATTCTACGTATATATTGCAGTGTAATCTCGGTATTTAGTTCATTTATGAGATTTTAACTCTGTGCGACTCTTGATTAACATTTATTTCAATTTATTTGTATCTTTCCCATATTAACAAAACTTATAGGTATCGATCAATATAATTCGATATACATATAACTCAACATTTATATATATATATATATTATAATATTTAGTTAGAATTATTTTGCGGGAAATTACCTGTCAAATATAAAAACCACTACAGCATATATGCTCTATAGAACACACACATATATATATATATATATATATATATATATATATATATATATATATATATATATGTTCTTATATATAATAGGATATATAAACACATAAATTAGTTATTGAATAATATGTAATTTAGTCACCATGTTTATATCAAACATAGTATACTATATGTATATATACAAAAGCGGAACTTTGTTATTTTATATTTACATTATGTAAGTAAATCAGAGATAATATACATACAGACATTACATATAGCAATATATATGCATATATATATATATACATATGATTATAGCTTACGGTTTATTAGGCACTACAATAGGGCCATCTACACCCCTTCGCTCGTGCGGGAAGAAAATAATAATAAGATAATAATAACACGATAATATTTTAATAATTATATACGTTGGATATAACACGGATATAAATAATAAGTTGGATCATTTAGTGATTAGAGGTAGAGAGAAAATAAGAAGTAAGATTTATAAATTTGTATGGGATATAATATATTATATCCCATACAAATTTATAGTATACTATAGTACGGATGGAGGAGGGAGGAAATTACATAGAGTGGGACCGGAATCTTTAAAAGCTCTAGAATTTAGGGAAGTTTTACTAGAGTTCCGGGAGATAAAGATAGTATAATTTTGGTATCGAATGAAGGTGGTATTGTACGTTTTTTAATTAGATCAGAGATATAGCTAGGGTGAAATAATATATTGATTTATGTATCATAGAGAGCACACGTAATTTACACCTGAGGGAGATGTGTAGCCACATATGAGATGATTGATGAGATGTTGTATTAGATTAATCCAGTCATGTTATATACAGTAATAGTATGTATTGAGGAATGGATACTCCGATTTAGTGGAGCCGTAGCTTTAGCAGGAAGTAGATTTAGTAGGGAAGAACAGTAGTCAAGTCGGGAGAATATAAAATCATTTATTATAGTTTTAAAAAGGTTTATAGTAGAGTGAGGTCCGTATTTTTTTAATTCTGAAGAAATGAGAGTTGGATGATTTGGTAATGGATGATAAGTGAATCACACATAATGTGATTCATAAATGATAATTTGTCATCAAATACTATTCCTATGTTTTTGGAAGAATGGGAGGGAGAACTAATCATTATGTTTAGAGTAAAGTTTGGAAAGGAATTATTAGAAGTATATATGTTAAGTACAGTATAATATAGTCTTAAAGGCATTACTTAGTAGTTTATTGTAGAGGCGCCATAATCTTATGCAGCTAGCACACTCGATTAATTCAGAGTTAATGGTATTATGATAATTTATGGGGGAAACGTTAAACAGTTGAATATCATCAGTAAAAATATGGTAGTGTATATTTGGAAATGTATTAGTAATAGGGCGGATATAAATAGAAAAGAGGAATGGACCTTGAACGGATCCCTGGAGACTATAGTA
Organism: Osedax fenrisi; assembly: GCA_964019155.1. Taxonomy (NCBI): domain Eukaryota; kingdom Metazoa; phylum Annelida; class Polychaeta; order Sabellida; family Siboglinidae; genus Osedax; species Osedax fenrisi. The sequence continues at coordinate 36,204,822 of OZ025242.1, forward strand.
TACTGTGTTTAAGCGGAGGAAGGCGAGAGTACGATTATTTGTATTTATATGGGCGATAAGTTGTTTGCAGATGTTATATGTATATATAAACTTCCTGTGTGGCTCAGTTGTGAAATTAGCTTATCGTATAAGGCGCCAGACACACAAGCAGTAGGACACGGGTTCGATCCTCGTCCGGACCATTAATTAATTTTATTAAATGGGTCTTAAAATATTAAGTGATATTATATAATTGTGTATAAATAAATAGCTGATCGATCAGCTGTCGTTAAAACCATGGATGACTTAACATGGGAGCTGCTTCGAAGAGACATTAGAGCCATGTGTGGGGTGGTTGGGGTGGGATGTGATGAAAGGAATCCACCAAATAAAAATAAAAATAACAATAACAATATATATATACAATAAAACACCTCTATAAGAAACTTGTTTTTGTTTAAAATGTATTTCTTGTAGAGGGTTTATAATAGCGAGGTCGAATTTTAATATGAGAATTTAATACAAATTATTACTTAATATATTATTCATACGTTTACGTACTGTGTATATTAAATATCTGTAAACGACTATTGTTACAATGTTCTACGCTACGATGTCACCATACCATATATGGTGTTACAGCTATGCTAATTAAGTGACTACACTAGCACTAAGCATCAATAGCCAGCTATTAATGGCGACCTAGATAGCTATAGACCTAGGTAGGGGCGAGGTTCTATACCGCACATATCACCTATAGGTGTACTGTTGTTGTCGTAGTGTTCATCCTATATATACAGCTATACTGTAATCTATAGATTAGGTAATAACTTATATATAGGTAATTTATACTTTATTTTTATAATTAATATATATATATATAATATGTGTATGTGTTTGTGTGTGTTTGCGTGTGTTTGCGTGTGTATATGGAATCATAATATGTTAAGGTATATATGTGATGATAACTGGGGTTATAGACGTGCAGCGTACAGTGTAAGGCAGTAATCACATCACACCACGTCCGACACTATTATGATGCACACACGTGATGTACACACTTGATGCACGCACGTGATGCACGCACTTGATGCACGCAGTGTATGATGCACGCTGACTTCACTTACGTGTATACATCTGACAACATCGCACTCGGTCATCCGCGAATAATGCAATTCAGTATCATACATGTATATTTGTATATATATATATATATATATATATATATATATATATATATATATATATATATATGAGCCTATACGTGAGCTCATATTTATTGTAACAAGTATATAAAGAAAATATTGTGAATACATATTATGTGTATTAAAAGTATACTCTATATATACTATATAATATATAGTATATGGTATACCATATATACTCTATATACTGTATATACTATACTATATAGTATACTATGTAATGTTATATATATATATATATATATATATATATGTATATATTATATCACGTGCTCCTTAATACAAATACAATACTTACTTACTTTTACTTACTTTAGTCGAGCTCTCGCTCGACCAGATCTTGACATTTTCTTCCATCCAGCACGATCCATCATCAATGAACGTATTTCGTCTTCATCTTCGCAGTCACAGTCGTTCTTTAGAATATCTACAAATGTTTTGTGTTGTCGTCCTCTGTTTCTTTTACCGGTCTTTGGCGTCCATAATATTAGAATGTGCGCTATTTCATCATTATGTCTTATACAATGACCTGCTAGTCGCAGTCTTCTTTCTTTAATGACATCAGTAATCTTTGGCAGTCCTCTATAGAGTTGAACGTTGGTTATCTTTTCTTTCCATGAAGTATCGGTCGCCAATATTAACAATATGGTATAGCATCCATCGATTTTCTTACGTAGACTAGCATCTATTGTCCAGCACTCGCTTCCATATAGTAATATTGGTACGATTGTCGCTTTGAAGGTTCTTATTTTCAGATTTATGTTCATTTTGGATTTCCAGATTGACTTCATTTTGTGGATTGCTGACCACGAAAGTGCTTTACGAATTTCGAAGTCCTTCTGTGAGCTCAACATCCACGCACCCAGGTATTTGAAATTGTTAACGACGTTTACTATTGCAGTGCAGTTTTCTAGTTCAATGTTGACTGGTGTGTTGTAGTTAAAGTACATTATTTCAGTTTTCTTTGTATTTATATGGAGACCAAATTTAGCGACTTCTATTTCAATATTTGTTAGCATGAGTTGAGCTTGTTCGACTTCTTGGGATACTAGAGCTATGTCATCTGCGTAACTGAGATCCGTTAATATTGTTGCTGAATGACGTCTACTTTGTTTCTTTGTGATTTCGAATCCGAATTCCTCTTCGTGACCTCCAATGGTTTGTCGCATAGCGTAATCCAGTGTTATCACAAATATAAATGGTGCCAGAGTATCACCTTGTAGGACACCTTTAGTTATTTCAAAGTTTTTAGTTTCTCCGTCGGGTGTTATTACTTTTGCGTGTGTATCTTTATAGGTTAGGGCGATCGTTTGTATTATTACTTCGGGTATACCATAGGCTTCCAGAATATGTAGCATTGTAACTCTGTTTATGCTGTCGAATGCTTTCTTGAAGTCAACGAAAATGATAATAGCCTTGAGATTGTGGCTTTTCACTCCTTCGATTAAACGTCTGAGTGCTAAAATATGCGACGTCGTGGATCTTCCAGTTCTAAATCCGTTCTGATTCGGACGTAGTATCGGATCTATATGAGGTTGAATTCGATTTAATATCATCTTGTTCGTCATTTTTGCAGCTATTGCAGAAAGAGCAATTCCTCTGTAGTTTCCTACGTCTTCGAGATTACCTGATTTTGGAAAAGGAACGATGTTACAATTTAGCCATTGATTTGGAATTTCATGATGTATCAGCATTTTGTTTGAAAATTCAAGGATTATGTCGTCGAAGTTGCAGTATTTTAGGATTTCAGGAGCAATTCCGTCGGGTCCTGCGGCTTTACCATCCGTTAGTCGTTCTTTAACATTGCTGTATTCTTCAGGCGTGAAAGGTCCAGTTTTTATGTTAGAATTATTTCCACTGATGGTCTTGATTCCTGTGTTACTTGTTTCGTATTCTTCATTGTTGTTTCCCAGTAATTGCTTGAAATGTTCATACCATTTAGTTACGCGTTCTTCTTTGCTATTAGCTTTGATTTTACCTCTTTTTGAATTTTTCCGTCCAGTTATTTTATTAATCAGCTTCCAGCTTTCTGCGTGCTTAAATTGCTCGTTTGATTGTTCAATAAGTTTGACGTTGCGTTCGAGAATTTCAGCTTCGATTTTATCGTATTCATCTTGTAGAGATTGTTTAGCTTGAGTTAATTTTTCATGTGAGTCGATAGTGTTCAGTGCGGAATATACGTTGTATGCTGTTTGCGCCGAATTTCTGAGTATCTGTATTTTATTATCTTGGGCGATTATTTTGTCGCGAGGTTTTCTTTTCTTTTGTATTAATAGTTTTGCTGTTTCTTCGTTTGCTTTTATAAAGTGATCGTATATAGCTGTTGTGGATGTTTCAGTGGATATTGCTTTTAGTTCATTATATGTGTGTTTTACTTGTTTGCTGTATTCTTTGCATATCTTCGGATCTCTTAGCATTGACCAGTCATAGTTTATCCTTTTCTTCTGTTTTACATTAGATCTTATGCTAAGACGTATGTTTACTGTTATAATTCGATGATCAGATCCAATACTGCTAAAGTTGCTATATGCTTCACAGTTCTTCACACTATTTTTCCACTTGTTTCGAATGAGTATATAATCTACCTGTGTTTTAATACCGTTAGTATCTGAAATTAAGGTCCAGAGTTTCCCGATTCGTTTTTTGAAATGTGTGTTTGTTACTTTCATATTAGCTTCTTCGGCGTAATCGATAAGAAGTTTACCATTTGTGTTTGTGATTCCGTGATATGTATATCTGTTGATGTGACTTTCGCTTAAGTGTGCGTTGAAATCACCTATTGTGAGTAAGACGTTATGAATCGGAATTGTTGACGTTGCTATTGCTAGTTGCTTGTAGTGTTCTTCAGCGTTTGGACTTCCTTCGCATGGTGAGTATTGCACGATTATCGTTATCTTGGGATTACCATTGAAGTTGACTATTAGTATACGGTTATTCCACTTTATTATTTCTGCCAGTGCGTTTTTAAAATTGTTATCAATTAATATGCCAACTCCTCCTGAAGATGCATTTTTTCTGTTACGCCATGCAGAGGTTATTATGAGTGTTAATTTTTCGTATTTTTCGTATTTGATCTTTTCTTCGTGGCAAATTTTATGATCGACGATTCCAAGTATATTTATGTTATTCTTTCTTGTTAGTTCTGCTAGTTCATTTCTTTTATTTTGTAGACGTATTGTTCTTACGTTCATAACTGCTATTTTTAGTTTCTGCATGCAGTTAAGCAGTCTGACTCTTCGGTTTTTGTTCTCGGAGTTATCCCTTCCTTCTATAATAGAAGGATTTAAAGATAGTTCTTCATATTGTCGTTCGGTGTTGAACGGCACATCGACTTCGGAGTTTGATTTGATGGCAGGGGCTTTAACCCTGGTGCTGTGTGGTTGTAATGTCATGATTTGGTTTTCTTTGCTTTTACAGAGCAGTGGTCGCTACTCCTACTGATGTTTGATTTCCATTTAGTCTGACTTCTCGTCCAATATTGGAGTCGTACGCAAGAGTCTCTACCACGTCAAGGCGGAAACCATTAGAGACCAATAACAAAGAACATAATACTTTTATTTTATTTTTAAACCCCATTATATAATATTATATTAATAATATATATTTATAATTTCTAAATGTAATATATATTCCTATTTTAGTTGATATTTCTTATTTTAAAGAACAATTGAATGTTAGCTCTATATATAGTGGTCTCATGTATGTTAAATAGGTAGTAATAATAATAGCTAAATTATAAATTACAAATAAATGATACCTTATTAAATCTACTATTATATGTTGTATTTTCTAATGGGTTAATTTATTGTTAGTTAATATTAAATTAAATAGTAGGTATATATTCTATAGTAGCTATATATTTGCCTACTATATATTCTATAGTATTTAATATATTAAATCTCTATAGAAACTATCTATACTATATTAGATATTCATTGTTGCATTACTATTAATCAGCGGCTCTCCTGTCATATGAATGATTATGATTAACGTAGTATGACTCATAGCCGTAAGTAGGTCACCGTAGTAAATTAACATTGTAATATGACAGTATTCCACGCATGTAGTGCGACTTACACTATAGATGGAATAGCACCTATCTATATTGTATATATGTGGTATTACATGTATAGATGGAATCGTATATATATATATATATATATATATATATATATATATATATCTAAGTTATATAATACTCAGTAAATAATAATTAATAGTTGACATTAATATAACTCGATAAATTGTTAGTGCCTATTTGGAAATAATAATTCGAAATTAAATGATGAAAAATAATCAAATAGCCGACAAATATTGCCGTCGTATGTGCTACTAAACCACGCCTACTAAACCACGCCTACTAAACCACGCCTACTAAGTATACCGAAATAATATTATTATAATTCTATATTGTGAACTTTTTTGGTAAATTGTACTATGTCACTGTATGGGAATATTACTGTTTTTATATAAGTAAATTTTATAAATAAATGAGCTAATTTCTTTAACCTATTATATCAAAGTGAATATTTTAATTGGAAGTTTAATTTTTATGAATGAAGAAAATCAATATAATATATTTATTTTAATTATTAGTTATATATAGGATAATATATATATTAGATAATAAAAGTATTTAATTATATATATACTAGTTATCTAATTTATTAAAAAATATATGTTAATGGTAAAACCACTGGTCAGACCTAGTGAGTGTTTATTATAATAAAATTATACATAGAGATCCCATAGAGATACATCATATATTGTAGATATCTATAACAAATTATTTGTATATGCAAATACGTTTGGTACGACATTTTATAATAGTAATTTCATTATGAAAAGTACACATTATTTTTTGTTAAAGAAATAACATTCTATTGGATACCTATAGAATAACACAATATCCATATATCTGCATGCAGGGTTAAACACAGATAGGATAACACCTCCACAATAGGCTATAGCCGTATAGACATGTATACATGAATGAATGAATGAAATCAGTTTATAGACAATTGTCTAAGGAGGATCATTGAAAGCTATAATTAGCTTTATTAAGTCGATACCTCCATAGTATATGAATATAATAGCTTTGGGACATTTATACAATAATAATAAGACTTGTGTACTAGAATTCAATATAATAAGAGTACAGAAATATATATAAAGAGAATAATAATAATAATAAAAATAATGTCCCTCAGCGTATTTCATCATGTTTCATCAATCCATTAAATAAACTAATAAAATAAAATGTGTTAAAACTTGTGCAAACAAATATAAAACAAAAAGTGCGAATAAAATAATACAAAATTATTGAAATGTAATAACATAAAATGATTCAAATGGTTTAGTATATACAAATTAAAATAAAGTATGTTTAAAACTTGTGCAAACAATTATATAACAAAAAAGTGCGAATAAAATAATAAAAAATGATAAAAATATAATAACATAAAAATGACCCAAGTAGTTTTAAATATAAAAATTTTAAAAATTGACGAAGATTAAAAATATTAAAAATGATTAAAATGCTAAAATATAAAAACTAATATTTATTTAAAAAGTAATTCTTTAATACTTTTTTTAATTTGTGTATATTATGTATATTTTCAGATTTTAATATATTATTACTCATTATATTATTATAGTATTTTGGGCCTTTACAAAAAATTATGTTTTGAAATTTCGTTGTTTTCATTAATGGTAAAATAAATCTTTTTTTGTCTTTATTATAAATAAAAAATGTATCTAGATTAATGTTATAGTTATTATGTAAAAGGTTATATAAAAATAATATTATTCTAAAAGTTATGAGTTCATTCAATTTTAAAATAGAATTATATTTAAACATATTATTAGTGTGTGATAAACGAATCAGAGGTAATTGAGACTTGTCTATCATATTTTTATTGATAATTCGAATTGTTTTTTTTTGTATTAATAATAGTTTTTTTAATCTATCTTCATAAACATTACCCCATATTTCTATTCCATATGACATATTTGATAAAAATAGTGAATTATATAATATAATTAAATTGCGTAGGTTAAGAAATTTTAGCTTCCGAAATATATATACAATTTTTGATAATTTATTACACAAATTTATAATATGAAACGAATATGTTAAATTACTATCTAATATAATACCTAAAAACGTATATGTATCTACTATTTCTATGTTCACATTATTTAAATTTATATTATTTATAATTTTTGTATTAAAATAAGGAAGTATTTTAGTTTTTTCAATATTCAATTTTAATTTATTTATATTAAACCAATGACATAATCTATCTAAATATAATTGCATATTACTACTCAATTCTTCATTTGAATTTGCAAATATAGAGAGTGATGTGTCATCTGCATATATATTTAAATTTATATTATCATCATTATTAAATATATTTGATATGTCATTAATAAATATAATAAAAAATAATGGACCTAATACTGATCCCTGAGGAACACCAAAACGTACATTTCTAACAGATGATACAGTATTATTTATTCGAGTTTTAACTTTTCTATCTAATAAATAATTTTTTAAAAACACATTTACATGACCCCTAAAACCACAGTATTCTAATTTTTTTAATAAAATGTCGTGGTCTACAACATCGAACGCTTTTTTAAGGTCTAAAAATAGCGTAGCAATTTTTTTATTTAAACTATGTTTAGTAAATAAAAAATGTTTTAAGTTAAAATGTGAAAGGGTAGTATTGGATTTTTCTACAAATCCATATTGGTTATCATTAATTATTTTATTTTTATATATAAAGTCCATCATTCTATTATAAATTATTTTTTCGAAGATTTTACTAATTTGCGGTAGTAATGAAATGGGTCTATAGTTGATTATCTTTTTTTTATCATTTGCTTTAAATACTGGTTTAATGATAGAAATTTTCATATTATCAGGAAATTCAGAATTAGCCAAGCATAAATTAAATAAATATTCTAATGGTTTAGCAATAGAATTTATTAAAAGCTTGATTAATTTCATGTCCCAGTTATTTATATCTTTGGATGATTTAGATTTCATATTAAGTGTAATATTAATTATTTCCTTATCAGTAATAGGTAAAAAATAAAAACTGTTCTCAATAGAGTTTAAAAAATATCTAAAATCATTATCATTAGTTATATTATCATTAGTCATATTATCACTAGTCATATTATCATTAATCAAATTATCATTAGTCATATTTTTATTTAAAAAACTTTCATTTATTTTAAAACCCACATTTGAAAAATAATTATTAAAATGTTCACATTGATCTTTTATATTTATAATTTCTTTTCCTTCATATTTAAGTATTTTGGGTAATTCATCAACATTTTGATTAATTATAGTGTTCAAATGTGTCCAATTTTCTTTTTGATTACAATTTGAAAAAATATTTGAGTAATATTTATTTTTTTCATATTTTATATTTTTATTAATTTTATTTTTTAGTTTTTTATATTTAATAAATATGATAGGGCAGTTTTTAGTTTTATATGTGTTAAATAATTTATTTTTTTTTCTTATTGCATTTTTCAATTTACTTGTAAGCCATGGATTGTTAATGCTATTTTTATTTTTTTTTTTTCTAGATATGGGACAAAATTTATTAAACATTTCATTTAATTGTATTACTAATTCATCATAACATATAGAAGGATCTGTAATTGTGTAAAAATAGTCCCATTTATAAATCGATAATGTATTTACTAATGCATTAATATTATGCATATTTCTGATATATACATAGTCACAACTTTTAGTATAGTTATTTTTTATATTCAAAGTAGTAAATACAACAGAATGATCAGATATATCTGTATTAATAACACCATTCAATAAAATTGAATTACTATTTGTTAATATGTTATCTATTAATGAATTCTTATAAGTTGATAATCTAGTTGGTATTTTTATTAAATTATTTAGGCCTAATTGTGAAATGGTATTATTAAAATCAATTGTGAATGGATTAAAAACATCTAAAAAATCAATATTAAAATCACCACAAATAAAAATTTCAGAATTAATATATTTTAAAAACAAATTATAAAAGAAATCATTAAAGATAGTTCTATTAATATTTGGAGCTTTATACAACCCTGTGATTATCATAGGTTTATATTTAAATTTTAAATTTAATTGTATACTGATTATTTCTAAGTCATCATCAATTGCTGTTGATAAGTCTTCTATATATAAACAATCTAAATTTTTGTGAGCAAAAATTGCAACTCCTCCACCTTTTTTTTTAATTTTTAGTATACGATTTGTTTTATACATTTTGTAATCTGTTAGATATATAGAAGGATCATCAGTATCAGTTAACCATGTTTCAGTTAGTACTATTATATCTGGTTTACTGACTAATGTATCCAACAATATATTAAATGTATTGATATTTTTATTGAAACTTCTAATGTTTAGCATCAATATAGTTATATTTAACGTATTATGTATATTATTATATTCCTTAATAGTATAATAATCTGTGTTTTGAATTGTATTATTCATCATACTGTTGTGATTCAGATACTATAGATATTGTTTTAAAGGAATTATTTAAAAATATTACTTTATATTTTACATCATCAGTTGAATTACTTTTTGCCTTTTTTATAAGGTCTGATTGAATAATAAGTTGATCTATAGAAAATTCATGTGTTATTCCAACTTTATTAAATTCAGAATCTTTTAATTTAAATGCATGTTTGATTATATTAATTTTATCAGTTTCATTTTTAAAAATTACTTTTATAGGTCTAATTTTATTATTTTGTATCTTTTCATCATTTCGTTTTCCTAATCTATGGAACTTAATTACATTATTACATATAGAATCATCTGTAACAGTCTTAATTATATTATTTACAAGTTTTAATTCAGTATCATATTTAATTTTATTATCTGCGAAGTCACTTTCATTAGCATTATATATTATTATTGATTTATTTTTTAAATTATCACAATTAATTTCTGAAATATTTTTATTGATTGTCTTTTTAATAGTACTTTCAATATTAAGTAATTGTTTAGATGTAATATCTGCATATGTGGTATTGTTATTATTATTTTTTTTATCTATATTATCTATTTTTATGATTAATTCATCAATTTTTTCATTGAGTTTAATTATTGTTTCAGTATTATTTTCTAAAATCTGTTTAATATTACCTTCAAATAATTCCTTTATATAATCCTTAATTGATGTTGACAATTCTGAATTTGTCATTCTAGATGACATAATCAAAATAAAAGGTATCTAGTATATTTATATATTCAATAGTTTATTTATATGTAAAAGTATATTGTTACATAATAAATAATTTAATATCTAAATATATTTACATTATAGTTATAGCTGATATTAATTTGTTTTACTATTAATTTATATGCATATATATTTCATTTTATATTACATATTCAACAACAACAGAGTATCTGTATAGGTATGTACTATACAGTATGTTTATACACTCAATAGTTTATTTATATATCAACATATATCATTGCATAATAAATAATCTAATATATAAACATACATGCATAATAACTATATATGATATTAATTTGTTTTACAACTATTAATGTATACGTATAGATACACACAAATAAAATAAAATCACTTATCTGTCTGTATTGTTCACGGTCTATTGAATAATTCTATAAAATCAAAAACACGTCCTATCGCTTTGAATCCTAATACACATGTTAACAGACATTATCTTAGAAATGATCTAACATAGTAGGCTATGTTATATATATATATATATATATATATATATATATATATATATATGTAACTTATATATATATATATATATACACTATCTATAGATTTACTTAAATCGGTTAATAATACCATTATTATGATTAAATAAATTTATATTATTTTAAAATTATGTTATCAAATAATACATATCATTAAATGTGGTATCAGCCTAATACTATTAGGTAGTGTGGGTTATCTATATATGTTATCTTACGTCCCGATAGCACTCAAGTATAACAGTAGGCAATCTTACAGCTAATATACATGTAAGGTACGCTTGTGTGTAGGCTTGTGTGTAGCCTACGCTAATAGCTGATGTTATATATCTATTTATTTAAGTTTATAGAACCTATATAATACAACTTTACCTATATAATACACATTTAATATATATTAAATATTATATAGACAAATATTGTTGTTTAATATTATTAAATATTATATAGACAAATATTGTTGTTTAATATTATTAATTCGTTAATTATCAATAATTTAGTTGGTTTAGTTAAAGGTTAAGTAATAGTTTAGTTAAGGGTTAAGTAATGGTTTAGTTAAGGGTTAAGTAATGGTTTAGTTAAGGGTTAAGTAATGGTTTAGTAAAGGGTTAAGTAATGGTTTAGTTAAAGGTTAAGTAATGGTTTAGTTACGTGTTAAGTAATAGTTTAGTTAAGGGTTAAGTAATGGTTTAGTTAAAGGTTAAGTAATGGTTTAGTTAAAGGTTAAGTAATGGTTTAGTTAAAGGTTAAGTAATGGTTTAGTTAAAGGTTAAGTAATGGTTTAGTTAAAGGTTAAGTAATGGTTTAGTTAAGGGTTAAGTAATGGTTTAGTTAAGGGTTAAGTAATGGTTTAGTTAAAGGTTAAGTAATGGTTTAGTTAAAGGTTAAGTAATGGTTTAGTTAAAGGTTAAGTAATGGTTTAGTTAAAGGTTAAGTAATGGTTTAGTTAAAGGTTAAGTAATAGTTTAGTTAAGGGTTAAGTAATGGTTTAGTTAAAGGTTAAGTAATGGTTTAGTTAAAGGTTAAGTAATGGTTTAGTTAAGGGTTAAGTAATGGTTTAGTTAAAGGTTAAGTAATGGTTTAGTTAAAGGTTAAGTAATGGTTTAGTTAAAGGTTAAGTAATAGTTTAGTTAAAGGTTAAGTAATGGTTTAGTTAAGGGTTGAGTAATGGTTTAGTTAAGGGTTAAGTAATGGTTTAGTTAAGGGTTAAGTAATGGTTTAGTTAAGGGTTAAGTAATGGTTTAGTTAAAGGTTAAGTAATGGTTTAGTTAAGGGTTAAGTAATGGTTTAGTTAAAGGTTAAGTAATGGTTTAGTTAAAGGTTAAGTAATGGTTTAGTTAAAGGTTAAGTAATGGTTTAGTTAAGGGTTGAGTAATGGTTTAGTTAAAGGTTAAGTAATGGTTTAGTTAAAGGTTAAGTAATGGTTTAGTTAAGGGTTGAGTAATGGTTTAGTTAAGGGTTAAGTAATGGTTTAGTTAAGGGTTAAGTAATGGTTTAGTTAAGGGTTAAGTAATGAGTTAGTTAAGGGTTAAGTAATGGTTTAGTTAAGGGTTAAGTAATGGTTTAGTTAAGGGTTAAGTAATGGTTTAGTTAAGGGTTAAGTAATGGTTTAGTTAATGGTTAAGTAATGATTTAGTTAAGGTTTAAGTAATGGTTTAGTTAAGGGTTAAGTAATGGTTTAGTTAAGGGTTAAGTAATGGTTTAGTTACGTGTTAAGTAATGGTTTAGTTAAGGGTTAAGTAATGGTTTAGTTAAGGGTTAAGTAATGATTTAGTTAAGGGTTAAGTAATGGTTTAGTTACGTGTTAAGTAATGGTTTAGTTACGTGTTAAGTAATGATTTAGTTAAGGGTTAAGTAATGGTTTAGTTAAGGGTTAAGTAATGGTTTAGTTAATGGTTAAGTAATGGTTTAGTTAAGGGTTAAGTAATGGTTTAGTTAAGGGTTAAGTAATGGTTTAGTTAAGGGTTAAGTAATGGTTTGGTTAAGGGTTAAGTAATGGTTTAGTTAAGGGTTAAGTAATTGTTTAGTTACGTGTTAAGTAATGGTTTAGTTAAGGGTTAAGTAATGTTTTAGTTAAGGGTTAAGTAATGGTTTAGTTACGTGTTAAGTAATGGTTTAGTTAAGGGTTAAGTAATGGTTTAGTTAAGGGTTAAGTAATGATTTAGTTAAGGGTTAAGTAATGGTTTAGTTACGTGTTAAGTAATGGTTTAGTTAAGGGTTAAGTAATTGTTTAGTTAATGGTTAAGTAATGGTTTAGTTAAGGGTTAAGTAATGGTTTAGTTAAGGGTTAAGTAATGGTTTAGTTAAGGGTTAAGTAATGGTTTAGTTAATGGTTAAGTAATGGTTTAGTTAAGGGTTAAGTAATGGTTTAGTTAAGGGTTAAGTAATGGTTTAGTTAAGGGTTAAGTAATGATTTAGTTAAGGGTTCAGTAATGGTTTAGTTAAGGGTTAAGTAATGAGTTAGTTAAGGGTTAAGTAATGGTTTAGTTACGTGTTAAGTAATGGTTTAGTTAAGGGTTAAGTAATGGTTTAGTTAAGGGTTAAGTAATGAGTTAGTTAAGGGTTAAGTAATGGTTTAGTTACGTGTTAAGTAATGGTGTAGTTAAGGGTTAAGTAATGGTTCAGTTAAGGGTTAATTAATGGTTTAGTTAAGGGTTAAGTAATGATTTAGTTAAGGGTTAAGTAATGGTTTAGTTAAGGGTTAAGTAATGGTTTAGTTAAGGGTTAAGTAATGATTTAGTTAAGGGTTAAGTAATGATTTAGTTAAGGGTTAAGTAATGGTTTAGTTAAGGGTTAAGTAATGGCTTAGTTACGTGTTAAGTAATGGTTTAGTTAAGGGTTAATTAATGATTTAGTTAAGGGTTAAGTAATGATTTAGTTAAGGGTTAAGTAATGGTTTAGTTAAGGGTTAAGTAATGGTTTAGTTACGTGTTAAGTAATGGTTTAGTTAAGGGTTAAGTAATGATTTAGTTAAGGGTTAAGTAATGGTTCAGTTAAGGGTTAAGTAATGGTTTAGTTAAGGGTTAAGTAATGAGTTAGTTAAGGGTTAAGTAATGGTTTAGTTACGTGTTAAGTAATGGTTTAGTTAAGGGTTAAGTAATGGTTCAGTTAAGGGTTAAGTAATGGTTTAGTTAAGGGTTAAGTAATGGTTTAGTTAAGGGTTAAGTAATGGTTTAGTTACGTGTTAAGTAATGGTTTAGTTAAGGGTTAAGTAATGGTTTAGTTAAGGGTTAAGTAATGGTTTAGTTAAGGGTTAAGTAATGGTTTAGTTAAGGGTTAAGTAATTATTTAGTTACGTGTTAAGTAATGGTTTAGTTAAGGGTTAAGTAATGGATTAGTAAAGGGTTAAGTAATGGTTTAGTTAAAGGTTAAGTAATGATTTAATTAAGGGTTAAGTAATGGTTTAGTTAAGGGTTAAGTAATGGTTTTGTTAAGGGTTAAGTAATGATTTAGTTAAGGGTTAAGTAATGGTTCAGTTAAGGGTTAAGTAATGATTTAGTTAAGGGTTAAGTAATGGTTCAGTTAAGGGTTAAGTAATGGTTTAGTTAAGGGTTAAGTAATGAGTTAGTTAAGGGTTAAGTAATGGTTTAGTTACGTGTTAAGTAATGGTTTAGTTAAGGGTTAAGTAATGGTTTAGTTAAGGGTTAAGTAATGATTTAGTTAACGGTTAAGTAATGATTTAGTTAAGGGTTAAGTAATGGTTTAGTTACGTGTTAAGTAATGGTTTAGTTAAGGGTTAAGTAATGGTTTAGTTAAGGGTTAAGTAATGGTTTAGTTAAGGGTTAAGTAATGGTTTAGTTAAGGGTTAAGTAATTATTTAGTTACGTGTTAAGTAATGGTTTAGTTAAGGGTTAAGTAATGGATTAGTAAAGGGTTAAGTAATGGTTTAGTTAAAGGTTAAGTAATGATTTAATTAAGGGTTAAGTAATGGTTTAGTTAAGGGTTAAGTAATGGTTTAGTTAAGGGTTAAGTAATGGTTTAGTAAAGGGTTAAGTAATGGTTTAGTTAATGGTTAAGTAATGGTTTAGTAAAGGGTTAAGTAATGGTTTAGTTAATGGTTAAGTAATGGTTTAGTTAAGGGTTAAGTAATGGTTTAGTTAAGGGTTAAGTAATGGTTTAGTTAAGGGTTAAGTAATAGTTTAGTTAAGGGTTAAGTAATGGTTTAGTTAATGGTTAAGTAATGGTTTAGTTAAGGGTTAAGTAATGGTTTAGTTAAGGGTTAAGTAATGGTTTAGTTAAGGGTTAAGTAATGGTTTAGTTAAGGGTTAAGTAATGGTTTAGTTAAGGGTTAAGTAATGGTTTAGTTAAGGGTTAAGTAATGGTTTAGTTAAGGGTTAAGTAATGGTTTAGTTAATGGTTGAGTAATGGTTTAGTTAATGGTTAAGTAATGGTTTAGTAAAGGGTTAAGTAATGGTTTAGTTAATGGTTAAGTAATGGTTTAGTTAAGGGTTAAGTAATGGTTTAGTTAAGGGTTAAGTAATGGTTTAGTTAAGGGTTAAGTAATAGTTTAGTTAAGGGTTAAGTAATGGTTTAGTTAATGGTTAAGTAATGGTTTAGTTAAGGGTTAAGTAATGGTTTAGTTAAGGGTTAAGTAATGGTTTAGTTAAGGGTTAAGTAATGGTTTAGTTAAGGGTTAAGTAATGGTTTAGTTAAGGGTTAAGTAATGGTTTAGTTAAGGGTTAAGTAATGGTTTAGTTAAGGGTTAAGTAATGGTTTAGTTAATGGTTGAGTAATGGTTTAGTTAAGGGTTAAGTAATGGTTTAGTTAAGGGTTAAGTAATGGTTTAGTTAAGGGTTAAGTAATAGTTTAGTTAATGGTTAAGTAATGGTTTAGTTAAGGGTTAAGTAATGGTTTAGTTAAGGGTTAAGTAATGGTTTAGTTAAAGGTTAAGTAATGGTTTAGTTAAGGGTTAAGTAATGGTTTAGTTAAGGGTTAATTAATGGTTTAGTTAAGGGTTAAGTAATGGTTTAGTTAAAGGTTAAGTAATGGTTTAGTTAAGGGTTAAGTAATGGTTTAGTTAATGGTTAAGTAATGGTTTAGTTAAGGGTTAAGTAATGGTTTAGTTAAGGGTTAAGTAATGGTTTAGTTAAGGGTTAAGTAATGGTTTAGTTAAGGGTTAAGTAATGGTTTAGTTAATGGTTGAGTAATGGTTTAGTTAAGGGTTAAGTAATGGTTTAGTTATGGGTTAAGTAATGGTTTAGTTAAGGGTTAAGTAATGGTTTAGTTAAGGGTTAAGTAATGGTTTAGTTAAGGGTTAAGTAATGGTTTAGTTAATGGTTGAGTAATGGTTTAGTTAATGGTTAAGTAATGGTTTAGTTAAGGGTTAAGTAATGGTTTAGTTAAGGGTTAAGTATGGTTTAGTTAAGGGTTAAGTAATGGTTTAGTTAAGGGTTAAGTAATGGTTTAATTGTTAACAACAAACTGGTGGTCAAATGTTGTATATGTATTCATAACAATAGATAGTGTATATTAGTTGCTATAGAATATCTTCAGATTGGAACAAACTACCCGATCTGATATTACAATGTGAAACTGTTTCTTCTTTTAAAGCCTTAATGATTCGTAGTATAATTAGATGAACAGAATTCTCTAATTCACTGTATTGATTATGCTGGTTTTTATGTCAGGATATGTCAACACCACTACATTAAGGGAATGACCAACCCTTGGGGCCTGATCCACCTCGTATGGGTTATCCAACCTCTAACCCGAGACCTCCGATCTTAATCGGTGTTATCTTTATGGTGGAGATGAGAGTTCTGATTTTCTTTTATGTTGTTTTCATTTTAATTCATATAATATGCTCATATTTGCATATAATATTCATATATCTTATGTTCGGCATGCATAACCCAAGGCGTTTTTTTATTAATTATAAACCTATTGTTAATTTTTGTACCATGTCGTTTTGGGTTTCAATTTATATCTGTTTTGTCTTCATTATTTTTGTTTATATATTTATTTTTTGTTTACCTAATAAACTATATATTATTATTATTATTATTATATAGTGTGAGTATGGGTCATCGATATAAAGAAACTTTCTTTATATCGATGGTATGGGTATGCGCGTGTATTTGTGTATATGTATGTGTGTGGTGTGTGTGTGTGTGTGTGTGTGTGTGTGTGTGTTATAGTGTGTGTTATAGTGTGTGTTATACGTTGATAAATGAATTAAATTATAAGTATTAATATATATGTTTATATACTGTATGGATGTATTTGACATATATATATATATATATATATTATTCATTATAATAAATATATGTTATAAAATAGGTAGATGTATATTATAATAATACCTTGGATTAGGAAGCTGATTAGAGTTCTCTACTAAATAATCATTACGTAATATAGCTTGTATGCATATATGTGTATTACCTTATATGATGTAACGCTAGTAGGATGATAGCACTGAATGATGTGACACTACTGAAGATAATTCCCAAACTATAATATTGCGTAATACTTAATAACATCCGCGTTCTCTCTTGATTACGTCGATAAATAAGTGCATGTAGAATATTGTGACTTCCGTTAATGAAATACCGGAAATAGAAAGACATCGCTAATTTACTTGCTATTATTGCTATTATTAGTAATATTACAAATAATATTCTATTATATTATTTATTTAATAATTATATATTATTAATAGTTTATAGTTTATAGTAGTAGTATTAGTAGTAGTAGTAGTAGTAGTAGTAGTAGTAGTAGTAGTAGTAGTAGTAGTAGTAGTAGTAGTAGTACCCAGCAAACAGTAGGTAATAGCCGCATAATAGCAGCATAACAGCATATGTAATAGCCTCAAATGTTTACATTGTGCTATTATGCTGCTATTGTGCTCCTATTTAAATCTATTATGCTGCTATTAATTTTAAAAGTATATTATGCTGCTATTATGCTACTATTCTAATAACAGCAGCATAATATACTTTTAAAATTAATAGCAGCATAATATTAGCATAATAAACTTTAAATAGCAGCATAACAGCAGCATAATAGCATGACAAATTAATAGCAGCATAATAGCAGCATAATAGCACAATGTAAACATTTGAGGCTATTACATATTCTGTTATGCTGCTATTATGCGGCTATTACTGCTTGCTGGTTAGTAGTACCCAGCTAACAGTAAGAGCAGCATAATAGCAGCATAACAGCATATGCTAGATCTTCAAATTTTACATTGTGCTATTATGCTGCTATTAAATGTCTATTATGCTGCTATTAATTTGTCATGCTATTATGCTGCCATTATGCTGCTATTATTATAATAGCAGCATAATAGCAGCATAATATACTTTTAAAATTAATAGCAGCATAATATTAGCATAATGGCAGCATAATAGCAGCATAACAGCAGCATAATAGCATGACAAATTAATAGCAGCATAATAGACATTTAATAGCAGCATAATGGTAGCATAATAGCACAATGTAAACATTTGAGGCTCTAGCATATGCTGTTATTATGCTGCTCTTACTGTTTGCTGGGTAGTAGTAGTAGTAGTAGTAGTAGTAGTAGTAGTAGTAGTAGTAGTAGTAGTAGTAGTAGTAGTAGTATTAGTAGTAGTAGTAGTAGTAGTAGTAGTAGTAGTAGTAGTAGTAGTAAACCTGTAAACCTGTAAACCAATGGTTTATACACTTCTTATACTTGGTATAGTAGACAGACGTGTTGATCGATGGATACATTAATTTGAATTGCCGAAAACAATATCATAAAGATATGTTTTCAGCAATTTTTTAAAAACTGCAGTAGATGTGGTTGATCTTATTTTTTGAGGGAGGGAATTCCAAATAGTAGGGGCCGAGATATAAAAACTTCTTCTATTAGTAGTAGTCATATTTAACGATAAAGGGACAATTAACATATCAAGATAAGCTTTCCTAGTGTTTATTTTATTTATACGTTTTGTTATGAGTGAGCAGATATAATCAGGGTAGTTATTATGGTAAGCATTATGAATAATAAGAGATATTTTATATATGATGCGAGATTTTATTGGAAGCCAGTGAAGTGATGCTGTAAGAGGTGAAATGTGTGTTCTAGAAAATTTCGGAATATTATAGATAACACGTACTGTGTTATTGAAAAGAACCTGCAGGCTATTAGTTGAATGTTGTTGGATATTGTTAAGTAGTACATTGCAATAATCAAATCGCGAGAGAATTAATGCAGTAGCTAGTGTAATGGCAGTATCAGTATTAATAAAAGGGCGGATGAGTCTGATTGTATAGAGAGTATAGTTAACTGAACGAGCAATAGAACGGATATGTTGAGTGGGTGAAAGAGTTTCATCAATTATGAAACCGAGATTACGTATGTTTTTAGAGAAAGGTATAGAGTGATTAGAAACGATAACAGGTGGAGTTGGATATGCTAATGATAGACTGTTAGGTGAAGAGATTTTGATGGTCTCAGTTTTGATGAAATTTAGCGAGAGAGAGTTGTTGGTTAACCAAGTTGAAATATCATTAATACAGTTGGTTAGTAGCAAAGGATTGGAAATATGGGAAGATATATTTGTGTATATTTGTAAATCATCAGCGTATGCATGGAATTTGATAGATGGGTAGGATCTGAATATTTTGAATAATGGTAAGATGTATATGTTAAAAAGTATGGGGCCAAGGACAGATCCCTGTGGAACACCGTGAGTGAGAATTCGAGGGGTAGAGGAATGATTGTCTATTTTGATATAATGATGTCGATTTGTGAGGTATGATGTAAACCATGTGAGGGGGGTGCCTGTTATACCGATGGAAGTTAATCGCGATATCATAATTTTGTGGTCAAGGGTATCAAATGCAGAAGAAAGGTCAAGTAGTGTTAGAATAGAACCATCCTTGTGCGATTAGTAGTAGTAGTAGTAGTAGTAGTAGTAGTAGTAGTAGTAGTAGTAGTAGTAGTAGTAGTAGTAGTAGTAGTAGTAGTAGTAGTAGTAGTAGTAGTAGTAGTAGTAGTAGTAGTAGTAGTAGTAGTAGTAGTAGTAGTAGTAGTAGTAGTAGTAGTAGTAGTAGTAGTAGTAGTAGTAGTAGTAGTAGTAGTAGTAGTAGTAGTAGTAGTAGTAGTAGTAGTAGTAGTAGTAGTAGTAGTAGTAGTAGTAGTAGTAGTAGTAGTAGTAGTAGTAGTAGTAGTAGTAGTAGTAGTAGTAGTAGTAGTAGTAGTAGTAGTAGTAGTAGTAGTAGTAGTAGTAGTAGTAGTAGTAGTAGTAGTAGTAGTAGTAGTAGTAGTAGTAGTAGTAGTAGTAGTAGTAGTAGTAGTAGTAGTAGTAGTAGTAGTAGTAGTAGTAGTAGTAGTAGTAGTAGTAGTAGTAGTAGTAGTAGTAGTAGTAGTAGTAGTAGTAGTAGTAGTAGTAGTAGTAGTAGTAGTAGTAGTAGTAGTAGTAGTAGTAGTAGTAGTAGTAGTAGTAGTAGTAGTAGTAGTAGTAGTAGTAGCAGAAATTAAACAACAATTTTAATAAACATAAAATTTATTGTACATCAATTCATTATTACATATACATTTTAAAGCTCTTTTTTGTAACATATTAATTTTTAAAAGGTTCGAACTATAAGTATTTCCCCAAATATGGGCACAGTAATATAAGTGGGAATTAAAAAATGAATTATAAAGTAAAACTAATGATTTACTATTTAATTTTACTTTGTTTAAAATAGCAATTGATCTTGATAACTTTGTTCGTACATAATGTATTGGCTATTCCAGTCTACTTTATTATCAATAAAAATTCCCAGAAATGTTATCTTTTCTACGTTACGTATTTCTTTAATATCACAATTTTTAATTTAACAATATCATTTGTATTTCTTATATTGAATAATCAAATATTAGTGTTATCAATAGGTAATGATAATTTATTAATACTCAGGCCTATATATAAGTGATCAATTACACTTTTCTATTTATTATCAAGCTTTGAAATAGATGTATCCACAAAAATTAAAGTTGTATCATTCGTTAATATATAGATATGTAGATATTTTTATATATTACATTTTATTAATTTCTTATAAAATATTCTACTTTATAACGTTAGGGCATTGATATAGTAACACTGGACGAGGGTCACTGAATCGAGTGTAGCTGTGCTAGGCCACTATATATGAGTGCTACTCTAATAAGTGGTATTCCTTTTACTAATTTGAAATCTGTGCGGTCACTACATACGGTACAGGTAATATAACAAATATCCAGCATTCGATTAATTAAATAGAGTTTTATTTAACAAATATTATATTAATATATTTCATATATTATTTAAATATTTATTTATAATTTTAAAATTATTTAATTTCAATTTGAGTTTATCTTAAAATAATTGTAGGACATGTGAATAGCCATTATTAAATTAATTATCTATTTATTTTAACTAATCAAGTCTATTTACTAGTGATGTAAATGATGTTCATCTTAGAAGAATCGACTCTGTCTCAGTCTCGTATCTAAACATCGACTCAGTCTCAGTATCATTTTCAAAAATATCGATGCAGTCTCAGTCTTATTTTTAAAAGCATAGATTTAGTCTTCTTTTCTATAGCTACAACACATTCTCATTATAAAAAGCATAAATATAATCTCATATCTAAAAGCAGACATTAAGTTAAGCAGCAAGGGGAAAGAACATTCAGTTAAACGAGAATCAAATATTCATGTAGTATCAGTATCAACATACATCGAATCAGCCTTGCAACCAAACATATATCTATATCTAGTATCAGTCTATTTACATCTCTATTATTTACAGAACTTTGTCCAATCTATGAATTGTTATCAAATATAAATAATATCATAATCATTCAGAACTACATATAATTTGCTGAATATTTATAAAAAATAAAAATTATGTTTTAAATATTGTCATGATTTATATAATTGTACTGCATAGAATGGATGTATTAATTAAGAAAGGCTAGGAAAGGCAATAATACCTCGTAAACTAGATATAATAATAGAATAGTGATTGCAGGAAATAACTGTAGATATGCATGGATAGTAATTATAGTATACAATATGTTATAGTATCTTGATTATATGTTATATGTGCAATAAAGGTGTGTATATATATAATCTACTATTTAATCTCTTGATTATAATATAACAATGAAAGTGTATTTAATTGAGCTATGGGTATAATGTATAATTCACTTGAGCTATCGGTTAGTTGTGTAATAAGACTTTCGGACGCTGTCAGTATTCAACTTATTATACTACACATGTGTTGTATGTGTACTGTGCCATGTCCTATAGGTAGTTATCATTAGGCAGATCTGCGTGTGTAATGTTTGTAAGAATCAGACATCTTTATTTTACAGTTGAATTATTGACTTGACCCTTGAGCCTCTTGTATTTGAGGTACATTTATTATTTTTACAGAAAATACATCTGGTATCTTTGTTATAGATTATTGAATAATCTAAACGATATTTCATTGAATGGTAAATAATTTGAAAACACAGAATATTATTTTTAAATTTACCATTTATATTTCATCCTCATTTTTTCTAAATAATGAAATAACAGCGTGTATATACATATCGGTTATAATAGTTTTATTAAAAAAGTATTCGCATAGTACGTGATAAGCAAGTAAGCAAGTAAGCAAGTAAGCATATCAGCACGAGTGTGTATATTGCAGAGAGCACGAGCCCCTATTGCATAGCACACGAGCCCCTATTGCAGAGAGCAGGCCCCGCTGTCCCCTTTAGCGGCCCCGTTACGCCTCAGCGACTCCGCTATCTCTAGTTTCCTCGTGAAGCAGGCGTCGAGCCACGCGTCGTACTCGTGTTCAGAAGCGGCGGCCAACACGTACGCGCGACCTCTGCCAGGGGTCAACGAGAAGGTGAACTCGCGGCCTACGTTCATCGGCTGAGGGTGTATCTCTACTCCGGACAGATTGATCCTCTTCACCTGGTTAGGTTACGGAGGTGTTCGCTTGATAACGCCACTATTCACTATATCTCATTTAGTACAGGTATTTGTAATTTGTGTAGGTTACTTTAATTATACTTCATAAGCCGATGAAATATTTTAAATGAATTGGATTTGAAAAAATTTAAGAAAGGAATATTTTATAAATGCACACGATACATTTCCTATAATATTGTATAATTAAAAATTGTAAATATAACCTTTCAGATAAAATATATTATTATAAAATTGTATATATTTTATATTAAAAAACTAAACTAATATAAATAAGTTAATATAAAAAATATAGTTTAAATAAAATATAGTTAAGATAGTTGTCTAATGATATGATTGAATAACTAACATTTTTATGGCCGCTACATTTTTCGTTTAATACAAATTCATCAACATCCTATTGAATAATTTATTGATATTATATGTATCAAAATAGGATATACCATTATGTAAAATTCATATCTATGAGTAATATGTATAAGTCTTATCTATGAGTAATATGTATAAGCCTTATCTATGAGTAATATGTATAAACCTTATCTATGAGTAATATATATAAGCCTTATCTATGAGTAATATGTATAAGCCTTATCTATATCTATAAGTCAGGCTGAGAGTATTCCTCTATCCTCTTGACATTTCAACAAATTTTAACAATTTTCTTATAAAATTATTTTAATGAATTTGCACAACTTGGATTTTTAAAATTGAATTTTGAAAAGTTTTTTAACTAAATTAATAATAAAATATTTTAAATTAAGTTCTCTATCAAGGTTAATACTAAGTTATTTATTAGGGTATCATTTAAATAAATTATATTATATTATATTATATACAATATACTTTATACTTTATAGAATATTTATTCGATCAGCAATAATTAATTTTAATTCAATATTAATTTTTTAAAACCCTTAAATATAATTATAAATATATTGGTATTGATCGATCTTGTTAGAAAAATTGATTTCAAATCTCATATTATTAATTTAAATAACAAACTCTCCTAAATTAATTTTTAATATACAAGTTGAGCAAATTCATAATAATAAAAATTCCCTTATAATCTTATACAATAGTATTTTCCAACTAAACTTAACTAATGGAAATATATTATGGGAAAATAAATTCTCAAATAATATTATTCATAAGAATTCATGAAAAAAAACTATTATTAAAAAAAAATAGTAACAATAATCAATTTTTTAAAATGTCAACACAATACAATACAATTATTCATATCAAATAAAATACTTAGACAAGTTAACATACACTAATATATATTCATAAAAAATATTACAATCAATTGTTAAACTGAAATACATAAATATAATTTAGGAAATAATCAATGTACTTCATTACAATTAGCAAATCAACGAGAACAATAATCAGTATGATAATCAAAGGTCTGAAACTTTGGAAATTACTTCCAACAAATATACTAAATATAAAAAATGGAAATTTATTCAAGAAAAGAATAAAAAATATGATACTCAATGATGAATTATATTATAGATAAATAAATATACGATATAGATTTTTTTAAATAAATCTAACTAAAAGATTTATAAAAAAATAAATAATTAATAATAAATAATAATAAAAAAAAACTAATAAAATATATTATAAAATAATATATATAAATTATTGGTATTGCCAACGTTTGTCTGTTTTTTTTTAATATTTAATGTTATTTGTATATCTTGTTTTTGCTGTGACCGTATGTATATATGATATAGATATTTAACTATTAATATAAAAAAACCAATATTCCTGGACTTATTTTCTAGTCTCTTGCAATGTATGAATGAATCACTGGAAACAACCCGAAAACACAAAGGTATTATTCTGGAATGTAATGAAAAAATTGAAACTAATCTTAAAGAAAAAACAATCACATTACATGTTATTATATTTGAATAATTTAAAAAATATAAGATTATTATAAATCTTATTATATATATATATATGTATTGAATGATTTTAAATTATGTAAATATATTAATTAATAATTATTTATTACACCTATTATACCTATCATAAGTTAATATTCTAAAATAACATAAAGGATTACGGCAATGACAACATAGTAATTGTTTACAATAAGCGCATGATGTCCAGCTGATGATGTTACCAGGACACCGTACAGGTACTGCCTGCCGTTACCTATGATTTGTCATCATCATACAAACATTGTGAAATGCTAGACAAACTACGTATGTACCCTATTCATGTGATTTCACAATCTTTGTACGATAATCACTCGTAGCTATAGTTACATATGATGTGTATACATATTAGATAGTCTGATTATTATTATTATCAAACATATAGAGCCAGACTAGCTCAGCTGGCTAATGCGTCAGACACATAAGCAGTAGGACACGGGTTCGAGCCCCGTCCGGACCATTAAAATAGGTCTTAAAATACTATTTAGAAGTGATCTTATAAATTGTGTATAAATAAATGATCGACTCTCGTTAAAACCATGGATGCCATAAAAGGAGAGCGGTTTTGAAGGGATATTAGAGCCATATATGGTTATAATTGAAAAGTTCCTAGAAGGGATGAAAGGACTCTGCCAACATAAAACAATAATAATAATAGCATAATTATTCTCAAGGTTGGGTAGGTTGAATTTTTAGGTTTTTTTAGTTTTATACAAAAATAAAAAGACTAGATATTTGTGTTTTTACTAATATTTAGGGTTTTTCAATAATTAGTTGAGTAATTAATTCATTATATTATTATGTTACAAACAATTTTTATTAATTTTAATAAATAGTTTGTTATTAAAGTTATTAACTATCCATACTATAATATATCATATGATATTTAAATTAAAAATGGGAATATATATAGAATCATTTTTCAAAAAAAACACATCAAACAAAAAAAAAATCATAGTTTTTAGGGTGCGTTAGTTTGTTGTCACTACTGATAATTCTGTAATAACAGACTAATGTTTTGATAGAGACAATCATGTGTGATTAATGATAATTAATGAACAGTTGTGACAGGCGTATATACCGACAGTGAAGCTTACTTTGAATACCCACGAAACACTCGAGGAACAGTTATTCTCACTGTAACTATTTATAACTTAGCGTCAGTGGAAAGGGGTGTGGCATTAGGTGATTGACAGGCATACAATAGGCATACAATAGGTACGGTAGTATGATGACTCATCAGAGATACGCAATCGACGGCAGATAGTATGATAAATAGTTATTTATTATATTGTACATAATACATAGAGATTTAAATACTACTCTAAATATAATATACATAAATAAACTATAATTCAATAATAATGATATACAAATATAGAGGTGTATAACATACATTACTGATAGGGCTGAAGTAATGATTACTGATGGGGAGACCATACAAACAAATTTGTTTTCAAACAGGTAAAAATAAGGATTATTAAAACCCATTATTAAAATGTATTGAATTAATTTTAAATGCTTTAAATACTTTAAGTGCTATATTTATTTATTTGTAAATTTAGAGTTTCGCATGTATACAAATTATTTCGTATGTGATGAGGACAAAAAGCGCTCCATTCCCACAGTTTTTGAGTAAGGGGGGATGGGTACCCAGGGCGTCCTATATCCTCCCCCGTATGGATTACTCATCGTACACTACGGTATCCATGTATCTCTGGTGAATCATCAGTGAATCATCAGTTCCGACTCATCAATATTGAGGTTTTGTTCTCTTGCCTATCAGTCACCCGATGCTACACCCGATGCTACACCCCTTTCAACACACATATAACTATAAATGATAATGATTCACGACCGAAGTAACTATAATCAAAACTTTTGACACGGTATCATTATAACTAATCTAATTAAGATTGTGATTATTTCGTGATTAAAAGAACGATTAAAGTTGAATTACGCTGGGTAACTATGTCAACAACTAAGTATTAATGTTAGCGTAAGGTACTCATAACGTATATTGTATTCATATATCTATTATAATAAAATTCCCAAAACATAATTATCGAATTTGAATAAGTTTACGTAATTAGTTGAGAATATAATAATTGTCATATTTATATCAAGGAAAATGTAAGCATATATGTGTGTATGAGTGTATGTGTGTGTATTACATTATATTATGATTTAAATATATTCATATTAAAATCATTGATTTAAAAACGAGTTTTTGCATTGATTTTTGTATCAAATGTGTCTCCTAGACCATAATGCTATGCATAATGCATATATGATAGAATAACTTGTCTAAAATACAAATTTCAGAAATTATGCATACTCTGACGTCCTTTCCGTGAGTATATATATAATTATTATAAATATATTATAGTAAAATTATATTAATAAATATATTGTTATATATTTATATATAAATTAAATATATTATATTCAATATAATATATTTTGTATATTTATTATAATATATATATATAATTATTATTATATATTTTATTCGAATATATTAATTATTTAAGAAACTATTCACCATTATATTTACTGGATACGACTATTACACTAGGTGTAATATCCTTACACTACACCAACTCGAACGACAGATTATATAATTAGTAATTTATGATCGTTACTCATATAAAAATAGAATATAATTTATGTAATATAAATATAAATATAACATACAATTATATATTATTATATGAATGACATTGTATTTAGTAAATATTATTATAATAATTATAATAATAAAATTATTAAAATATTTTTACATATATAAATTAATCTTTTAAAATTGAATCATACATTTTTGTTATCTGAATAAATTATTTCTTGATTCCATATTTTGAAATATTGTTTCTTCCATGTATTTAAATGTTTATTTTTCTTTAATAAATATCCAAAATGATTATTTAAATTATTATTTTTTAAATTCAAATTCGTTTCCATATCGTCTCCATTTTGCATGTGACCATGACAACCTAAATTCAGTATATATTCAAATTATAAATTATAACATTTTTGTTGTGGATGATTATTTTTGTAATCACGTTTTTTAGTTTAAATTCTCTTTAACTGGTATATTTTTATTATATAATTGTATATTTTTAGTTATAATGCAATATTATAATTCATATAAAATAATATTCTAATAGGCTAAAAAAAATTTTTAAACTAAAATTTAATTTTAAATTATAATAATAAATTATTATTATTATTTTATGTAACCCTTTAATATAATTATTATATGTATATTACATTTTTATTATTAATATTTATTTTATATATTTATAATAATAATTATATTTATTAAATACATAAATTTATGAGTACCAATCTAAATCTATATATTTAATATATCTGAAAGGGGAGTTGTTTAGCGAAGATATTTTCAGCAATTCTAATAGATATACCCTATATTATATACTATATAATATAGGGTATATCTATTATAATTGCAGCATATAATATAGTATATATATAGATATATAATAGGGTATATATTTTAAGGTATATATATAGATATACCTTATCATGATGCATCCACTACTATAATTAATGTAATTCATATTTAATATATATAATTATAATTATATATATATATTTTTTTTTTTAAATTGTCACAAATGTTGTGCTTCTATAAGTTTAAGATTCCTTTTGTATTTTATTTATTATAAATTTCATAATATTGTACATGTATCTTATTTTATTGTATATATATCAAGGACTCCATTATATTATAATTATATGCAATTATTTTATTTAAAATCAATATTAATATTCTTAAGATAAATGTATAGAAATATCAATCACTCATTCGACATATATATCAGATAGTTATGAACTATATATTCTATGTCTGAACAATATATCTTCAATAGCATTATATTAGTGTATTTTTAATGTAGCTATATCATCGATAATTTCTAATAATATTGTATACATTATTATTTTTTCATTGTACAAATATTTTACATTATGGTATAAGTGGAATTATTTGTTATTATATAGTTATTTAATATATAATTATTAGTAATTATTATTAATAATTTATAATACATTTGTTAATGTAGTTTTTCAAAAACATTCATATTTAAATCACAAATTAATGGATACTTTTTAATTGTATGTAGATTAGAATTGTACAAATTCGAGTCCTCGAGTCCTAGTAATTAAATGTCGAGTCGAGTATGAAATATGCGAATCCTATAACAAATTTATAAAATCGAGTCCCTACAGTTAATTTGCGAGTCGAGTCGAGTATTTAAAACAAGACACGAAAATCAATTTTAAAACTGTGATACATAATACATGAGTAAATCAATTAAATATACGGAATTATTTCATAGTTTTATTTAAAGAAATAAGTATTTCTAGTAATATAGTACTATATATAATATAGATTTATTTATTATTAATTTAAACACCAGTCACGTCATTTTTTGACGATTAATGTTAACTTTGAACTTAAAATTTATAATGTTTTCTATAATTGTAAAGGAATGGTTTGGATTTGAAGGCTTACATTTTTGGATTCGAAGGACGAGAAGTCCTAGATTTTAGGATTCAAATATGTTTTTTTGGATGTGAAGTCTTGATTATTAATATTTAATTGCTTTGATGGCGCCTTACAAATATTTGAAATTTGTCAACAATAATATAGATAAATAGTGGATATAAAGTTATTAATTAATTCTATTAGATCCCATAAACAATTGCTAAATAGTACCTACTTCTTATTGTCTCTCTTACTCTAAATCTATAAACCATCCAATTTCTTATTTCTGTATTCACTAATTTTATCTCATTTTTTCTTCCCATTATTGTTACCTAATTTTTATCGGAAACATTTTTCCATCAATATATATTTATTTTATTATTTTGTTATTTTCTCTCACATGAGGGCTAACCTGACCCTACTTTGGGTACTAAATAAACCATATATCATCATCGTCATATTAGTATTATATAATTACTAATAATATATAAGAACTTCTTAGAATTAATAGTATCTTTAAGAAGTAATATAATAATTTAATTAATTAATAATAAATTTGTTCAATACAATATCTTATAAAAAATAATGTATACATATTTATATTAACATGGCAAATTAATAGATACTTATATAAATATTTAAAAATATTAAAAAAAAAATTTTAAATTCGCCTTGATATTTTTGTTATATAATATGAATATTAAATAGTGGTTAAAAAGGGTTTCCACTCATTAATTATATATTATAGACATTATTTAGTTAAAATAGATGTACAAATATTTATTTTTAAATTGAAATTCTGCTTACTAATTTCTAATAAAATATTCTCAATAACTAATACTTACCTAACTGTACAATTGATAGATGTACACGCGGAATCACAATATAATATATAATAATTTTTTATAATGTACAATAATTACAAAATGTTATAATTAGTATGTATTGTAACTGTGTAGGCTATTATCACTAGTACGGCATGGCATTGCTGTATCAATCTATTTACAAGTAATAGATACACTTCATTCGTTTAGATCGTATACAATGTAATAATCAATAATCGTATTTTATATTCATTTGGCATTATAATATATTAAACGGATATAACACATATTGTAATATATTGTATATAAACACATTTTCCAAAATATTATGAACTACATTTACACTTGAATACATTACAAAAGTGTAATAAATTATATAAAACTTATTAAGTTCAAACAGATCTTTAAAGTACTTTTAATATAAATATTATACAATAAAAATATAACTCATAACTTTTAGCTTTAAGAATAAAGCGTACTATATACATTAAGTTCATTTATATTAAATATTATATCATAAGTTTATGATATATATTATACATAAATATAAATAATTTGTACGCGATAATTGCATATGTGAATGGTCAAAAATGTGATCAATATATAATTGTACAGCAATGATGACACATAAAGCACATATAAAGATGTACTGGCTTTACTTGTTTCATTTGTTATATTATTATTATCATATATTATAGATTATCAGATCAATATATTATTATAGAAACGTGGACAATACTTATATTTAATGGTTTACTAACTTTATCATTATTATTTACACTCACTTCAAATGTAGGATTCAATCTATTTGTTTTTGGACAAATAAATGTAAAGTATATTTATATATGAAATTAATATATATAATAATGATTACAGATAACACGTACAGATATAATAACAAAATAACTGTGTACATTTCTAGTGTTGTGTAAGCACAGGACATGGTTTATTTATGAATAGAAATTATTATTTTTGATTGAGGCATCTTATCATTGCAATAAGGAATGGCCGTATATTCTTAATTTAAATATATAGCTTGTTTATCAGAAATGCAACTATTGAAATGACAATACACCCTATAGCAAATCATATATTTTATTAAATTAAATTATTATTTTGGTGTCAAAATAACAAAGTTCAGCTTATATAGTTACTATTGAGGTAGATGAGAGCAGATGTTCTATCCTAGAAGTCAACGCATGCATATAAGTGTTGTTACATATATATATTTAATTGTATTATTATAATTATTCAAATGATTAACATGAGATCTTGTAATATGAAGGATAATAACAAAATGAATAGTACAGAAGTATTCGGTTTATTTAAAGTTTGCGAACAATTCGATGCTTTCGTTTAGCAAACAATGTAATGTGTATAGTGTGTATGTGTGCATATATTCACTGTAAATGTAAAACAGTTTACAATCTCTATTTTTTTAATTTCCTATTATTCATTGTTTATTGAAATAACGTAATTTATGGTTAGCGAATATTTCAAATTTATACTTTAAAATCTATATTTTCAGTAATAAAAATCAATTAATTAGTTAAATATTAATATTGGGTGAGATTCCAATAATGTCAAATATTTCATTTAAAATTATTTATGTTCAAAATAATAGAAATCTAATTATAATGTTAATCTTGTATATATATATGATATATACATATATATATATATAAATATATATATTAATTATAAATTATAATAATAATGATAATAATAATAATAATATGGATTCTGAGTTGATTGCATAACTTAATTATATAATAAACAAGTATAATATTAAAAAAGAATAAACGGTACAGTATGAATTACTAGTGCTGCTGCTGCTGCTGCTGCGTTCAATTGTCGATGAACGCCTTCGGGTCTTGTTCTATTCTTCTGAGGATGAGCTTGTGCCAGCTTTGTAGTTTACCGAGGGGAACGTAGGTCTCTGAGCCCTGGACGGTGGCGGTAGGGGGTGATGTGAGGTGTGTAGGCGGGGTAGGGGGTGGTAGGCGGTGATGTAGTGGTGGTAGTGGCGGTAGGGGGTGATGTAGTGGTGGTAGTGGTGGTAGGGGGTGATGTGAGGTGTGTAGGGGGTGATGTAGTGGTGGTAGGGGGTGATGTATTAGTGATGAAATATGGTAGTAGTAGTAGTAGTAGTAGTGATTGTAGTGGTTATATGATGTGGTGGTGGAGATATGATGTGATGTTATGTAATATTGGTAGTGGTGGTGGTGGTGGTGTATGAGATGTTATGTGATGGTGGTAGTGATGGTGGTAGTGTTGGTGGTAGTAGTGGTGGTTGTGCTAGTGGTGGTGGTGCTGATAGAGTGAAGGTTGGCCCACAATAATTACTAAGATCTGCAGAGTATTCATAACAGACAATGTAGAATGGTTCTAGGGTGCATTCATTAGTGTATATGTTGAAATCATGAACATATTGTTCTATTAACCCCAAGGATTTAGATCTGGCATGCATCATGTATATATATATATATATATATATATATTAGTAAAATATAGCTCTATATATATTAAAAAAATAACTATGTTTATGTTGTACATTTTATAATGTTCATTTTGATTTGAAGTCAATATATTAAGTAGATAAACTATCAATTAAGAATAACGATATATTACTAATAGCAAAGCCCAAGATACATGGTCAAGCAATAACTGTCAAACATTGTATTCACTGTCTAATGATTTATTAAGAAACGCCCATCTTGAAGTGGTCATATTTATAAATTTCTTTGTTATTTACATACAATTTATTTAAATTTGTCATATAATATACACTTACACATATAATTACATAATCTAGAGACTAATATTTAGACTACATTTAATATTTACTATTTATAATCAATATTATATACAATAATTATTTTTAGAATAGTATAATGTTAAATACTTAAAATAATGTATTATATAAATATTTTAATATTAATTTTAAATTATTTTCAAATTAAACATTCGAATACATCACAATTTATATACATTTTATGTATATTTATAAGATAATTTTATATGATAATATATATATATATATATATATATAATTATGTGCATAAGTATAAATAGAGTATATAATTTGGGAAATATTAGATCATGACATTTTTCATTATGATCAACTAATATCTACAAGAATGTGATTTATATAGATGCTATTGTAAAATAATAAAATTAGTATCAGTGGAAAGCTTATTAAATTATATAATAAAAGTCATATTTTCTTTTTATTTATTTATATTACAATAAAAGTTACGCTCACAAATGTGGTAAATATTGTATTGCTTAAATTTATTTTATTATTAATTATAATTATTATGAAACATAGAATTTATTATTAAAAGAAATATGCCTATTAAATATTTACTAAATTAAAAATGCACCTATTTCTAAATAATATTAATATTATTAATAAATATATGCATATATTTGATATTTCTATTGTAATAAATACATCAAATAATATGATTTTAAAATTAATTTATCTGGTTTCTATTTACCAAAGACATTAATATATTATTAATATCTATGATATAATTAAATACCCATGTTTCCTACTAGGTTGGGTGAAGTAACATATTACAATGTACATAGGCTTAATAGGCAACAGTGTATCTTATAGGCTTTGCTAATAGTAAATACTTCAGTTAATACATATTTCTAAAACTTTTATTTTACGCCTGAATGATATCATATTGAAGTACATATTTTAATTTGATATATAAATTAAAGCAAAATCTTTTTAAATTAATGATTTCAATATGATTATATTAAAATTGCAATAAGATTTAATACCCATTATATTATTTAGAATGAAAACATATATTATATAGAACAAATCTTTCAATTAAAAACTGAATTTATGAATAGATTTATATTTTTTATTAAAATATTTATATAGAAATACGTATTCAAAAAATATCTCTGGTATAATAGAAATCAATGAAATAAAATGATATCTACCACTGAAAAGTAAATATTTCAGAGTACAAAAGTTATTATTGTAGAGATAACGAGCGGGTGTGAAATAATCGTGATCGCGATGACAAATAGGGTGAATATGCCCCTCCCCGTTTGATCACGATTACAGAGGTACTTTAATATATTGTACAAGTATCGTTGTATAATTTAAAATTATAAAAACAATTAATTTATATATATCTTATAATATATATTATATATGTATTTACCATATAAGTTTATCACGTATGTCAAATATCGAAACGAGTATTTTTATTTCGACCTCATATATCGTAATCAGTGTTCCATAGGTTATTACTGCCTATGGTAATAACCGCGGTAATAACCGGTAATAACCTGTCCGGTAAAAACACGTTTTTATCATGGTAAAAACCTACTAGTGTCTATATAATTTACAATTATATATTATTTATAGATTTTATATTTAATAGATAATATACAATTATAAAGTTAAATAATTCTACATTAAAATCAATATTATAAGATTTTTTATATTAAAAAAAAAACTTTATTAATTTTGACTCTATGTAAAGAAAACATTTTTAAAATAAATAATATGATATTGAAATAAATGAGTAAATAAGTCAATATATATATATATAAAATATTGAATATAATAATATATTTATTTTTGCATTAGTAAAAGGAAAGCCCATTCACACCAAATAAAGCGAGCGATTTTTCACCGATATGCGCAGTAAGCCGGAGCGGTTCGGTCTTTTTTTGTTGAAAATTGCTGCACCTTCTAGCATTTAATGTTTGGAGTATTTCTGTAACAATGGTATACTTTTTTTTAATTTATATGTAGTATTCGCCGTGCGCCAGAGCTTTTAAAAATACCTATAAATATTTTTCTATAGAAAAAATACCGCTATTACCTATATTGAAATCACATGACAATTACATTATAAACAACTAATTTTCAAATTTATTTTTATATACTTTTTAACCACGAACCATCTTACTAATACACCTTTTTATATTTTATATAAACCCAAACCATTTACTAAATGACAAATAACAACATATAGGGATATAATCGGCTAATCTCACTGTATAAATAATAACTATAAAGATATTCGAATATGGGATATTGGTACTAAAATGAGATTTTATATATTTATGCTATTATAATAAAAATGTTATAGTTGGAATGCTTATCAAATTCTATAATAGAAGTCATATCTTAGTTTTTTTTTATTTTTATTTAAAAAAAAGTTATGACCACAATTGTGAAAAAAAATTAGTAAAAATGTTAAATTTTGTAGATAGAAATTATGAATGTATTAATTTATTTGTAATACATATTATAACATAACTCATTCAATAATGAATATTATATACTGAAATTAACATCATATATTTATTATAAATATAGCTATCTAAATATTTATAGAAATAAAAAAAATATCAGCATTTCTGACCAATATGTGGAAAATTGGGATTTTTTTTTAAATAATATTTTTTTTATCTAAAATTAATATAATTTATATTTTTACAAAGCTCTTTAAATTCTATAATATAAGTTGTATCTTGGTTTTTACAAATTTACAAAAGAAAAAAAATGATAGAACAAACTAATAATTTAAAATTTATAAAAAAATAAGATAAAAAGTAAAATATATTTTAAAAAATTTCTAACGATTTAAATTCTTTAAAAAAACCCTATTATTAATCCAGTCGATTGAAAAAAAATTTTTGTAATAGTGCGTAAACTTTTTTTTTTTCAAATATAAAATTTATCATATTTTTACATTAAAATAGTGAATAAATAACCATATGGTATACTATACATTATTTTTTTTAAATTAATGTCATGTAATAGTACACTCATATACTTATGTATATATATTTATGTTTATATTTTTTTATAAATAATTTTTTTTTAATTAAAATTAAAATATTTTGTATTTTTCCAAAATTTCCTGGAAATTTCCTGGAAAATCGAAAAAAAATATTGTACAAATATTATCTTATACAAAAATATATAATTCAAACTATAATTGCAGATAAAACTACAAAAAAAATTGTTAATGATGTTAAATCGAAGTTTCAAATATTTCCTATCTCCTCCATGTTAAACTTCCTATCTCTTCATGTTAAACTTTAATGAGGTGGCGCATCTCCAATAATTAATTTTTTTAATTTTTTTTTTTGTATTCAATTTAATATGTTATCTAGTTAATATAAAAAAAAGTGCAGCAATTTTCAAAAAAAAATTACCGAGCCACTCCGGCTTAATGCGCAGTAACGAAATCGTCGAGAAATAGTTAAATATTTAGAGATATCTCGAAATGATGAATAGTGATATTGTCACGATATCGATGATATATTGGTGATATATCGGTAGGGGTGTAGCACAGAGAGAGAAAGAAAAATCCGTACGATATTGGTGAAAAATCGGCCAACTTTTTCGGTGTGACAGGGACTTAATATTGTAAAAAATAATATATATATTAAACAATAGAACTAATAATATTTTCATTGAGAAATTATTTGAATATATTCATTATTTGATTGTATACCATGATATTTAATTAAATATATCAAATATATCTATATATATTGTTAATTATATATATACAGTAAAACCTCTCTATAAGAAACCTCTTTATAAGAAAATTATTCACACATTTGGTTGGAATTCAACCTTTTCCACATTAAAAAACCTCTTTATAAGAAAAATATAAGAAAAACCTCTTTATAAGAAACTTATTGTATACAAAATATAAAAAATAATTACATATAAATAGAATTATTATATATTGATAACAATTATAGAAATTAATTATTATATAAGATATTTTTTTTTCTTACAAATATTTTATATTACATAAATAGCTCGAAATGAATTAAAATTAATTAATAATTGTTATTGTATATCCATAGATTTATTAAAATTTATAAAAATTAATTAATAAATGTTATTTTTAAATAAATTTCTAAACTATTCTTTTGATTGATACTTTTAAATAAATATAAATAAATATACTATATATATATAACCTATAGGTTATATAATGTATTTTCAATTATAAATTAATTCTTAAAATCATTGGAAAAGTAAAAACCTCTTTATAAGAAAACCTCTCTATAAGAAAAAAAGTACTGAAAAAAGTTTCTTATAGAGAGGTTTTACTGTATATATATATATATATATATATATAAATACTGAATAGAATATTTATTTTTATATATATGAAATTAAATATAGTTTTTACAAATATTGTTTACAATACTGTATAACTATTTAGTAATATTTTCATTGTGTAATTTTATGAATATATAACACAGTATGATTTTATTTCATTTATAAAATATATCCAATTACATCAACTTGTTAATTTTACAATATAAGGGTGGCACCTCAAAATCCAGTTGGATTTAAAATAATAAATGTACTATAAATGGCATAATAAAGCAGACAAATGTTGACAAATTTTCAAATAAATCTGCTAGATTAATTAGCCATAACATTTATATATAAATGAATCAATATTACTTCAAATTTCAATATAAATTTTTTTTTAAAGGTATTATATTTTATGAGTACTAGGTTTTTACCGGTAATTACCGGTTATTACCACTTTTTACCGTAAATTAACATGGTAGAGATAGGTTTTTACCGGTTATTACCAGTTTTACCCGGTAAAAACAGGTTTTTACCGAAAATAATGGAACCCTGATCGTAATCAAAATAAACGGGGGTCATATTCTATGCAGACCTTAGAAATCATCGAATAGAATAAATCTAGCACCGAAGGGCATCTATTTCGTAGTACAAAATGACTAGCGCAGAGTTGGCGAGCGAGGCGAAATGTTCGAGATCGCAATGGATGTACAAAGATTAGGGGCGCTGCAACAGGCGGGGACGGGGGGGATATTTCCCCCCCACTATAAATATAGGGGGACCTCCTATGTATCGGTCCCCCCCCCACTTTTACCACAAAATTTATTTTGATTGGTTGGTCGCCCTACATACACACCATCGTTCCAGCGATGCCCCTAACAAAGATGAATGTAAACCTGTGAGCGGGCAAACGAAGCCATATAGTTGACGAGGTGTTGTATGACTCGAGCTGTGAGACGTTCCACAGCGGACATGGAGCCTATCGACCGGGCCACCTCCACTTGGACAGCTGGACACATGGCCACTAGCTGGTCACTGTACTCCGTCGATATGCCTATCTGAGCGCTCGTGTGAGGGATCTGAGCGCTGATGAACGGAGACTTCTCCATGCTGGCGGCTGTACGGGTGATAATAGGGGGGGCGGGTGATATTAGGGGGCGGGTGATATTAGGGGGGGCGGGTGATATTAGAGGGGGCGGGTGATATTAAGGGTGATATATCATTTATGGTATGCACAAAATTAGTTTTCTATTCTAAATAATTCTATTAATTGATTATTAGTGGCACACTGTAAATATGATTACAATGCAGTGAACGTGTCTAGTATACACTGTCTACCCTTAACACGTGCCTGTAACATATCACCATAGAAACCAGTGATATTGAACTAAGTTAGTTCGTACTACTTCTGAAGTATTTTAGATCACTTTGAAAGTAACGTTGTTTGCGAGTGATCCAAAAGTGACCAAAACCTAGGTGACCCAAATTATAGCTGCCCGAGAATACTGGTATTGCGGTAAGAGTTGTAGA
>OZ025242.1:36246151-36338651 GCA_964019155.1 Osedax fenrisi
CAACAACGTATACTACATACTACCACAGCTGTTACATGCTGACTAATCGCGTCACTTTACTTTAGTCGAACACTTCTCTCAATCAGTCGAACACTTCTTCTTCTTCTTCTTGTTCTTCTTCGCTATGATGTCTATGAATAATTGGGTTGTCTCCCTCTGTTTCATATGCCGTACTTTGGCTTACATAAAATTATGTTGTGCACTAGTTCGTCGCTAATTCTACAAACGAACTATTATATGTAATAGGTATTTGAGAGATAGAGCGAGAGATAGAGAGAGATAGATAGATAGATAGATGATTTATTTAGACACAAATATAACAAAGAGAGTTCTCATTTGTATTTTAGTAAAAATAATAATACATAAAAAATAAGCGATAAAATAATATATATAAGTAGAACGGATCGTTAGAATAATAAACGCGATACTTAACGTTGACATTGCACGTTCAATCAGTAAGGCAGAATACATACAAAGGTTACCCACATTAGCTAGTTATAGTATATGGGTGATAGCGGGGCTCTGTGGATGTTTCATGTGAACACCATGGAGTGGCGGAGGACCTCAATAAATAGGCGTAACAATCACGAGGTGGGTCGTTACTATATGAGTTATATAGTCGATGTAGCACTTGTACGGCGAGCTCAACTTATCTATCTCAGGGCATCGATATATTTGTGTATAAATATATATATATACACTTATCAACGAATTGACTGTTCAAAATCTAATTCGTGGTCGCACCCATTCGGACAAGAGAATATTGAGAACAACACGCGCTACTCATATGGTGGTTACGGTGGAAACTTCACACGAACGTACACGCGTAATACATTACATTGTTATAATAGCCGAACACAACTGGAGCCATTGTCTCAAATACATAAAATAATACACACACCTATAGGTGTATATATATATATTCTTACAGTAATATAATATTAAAGAATTTACAAAGCCTGGGTTTTAATAATATAATCTTGTTACTTAGGGTATGTTCGCGGTCAACCACTGATCATATAACCTCAGGTGGCAACTGCATAAACTTGCAGTATTTACTGCATGTACAAATCCAACTGCTAATAAATCCAGCTGGTAGTACTATTTTTTCTTACCAACTAAATAAATATATTAATTTAATATATAAATTAAATAATTAATTAATATATAATATTTTGTCAGTTTATTATTAAGTAGAATGTTATAAACATTTTATATATTAGAATCTATATGTATATTATAATATTTTATGGAGTTTTTATTTATTTATTTATGTATTGAAATATGATACTATTTTGAATTAAAAATTAATTATAATTATTATAATTAATTATGTATAATATTACGAATAATAATTCAAATACAATTTTTTTTCAGATTTATATAATATATTAAATAGTTTATAAAATAAATATAACTGTGATATATAATTATCAATATTTGAATACGAATAATCATTTTGTAAAAAGGTGCGTACACTTTTTTTTAAATATACATTATTTTCACATTTTATTAAAAACGGCTGGGACTCATAGGGATATCATGTTTCTATTATTATTCGTCATATATTAATAGTTTTATTCTTTTATTATAATTCTAATATATGAATTAATAAATAAATGAAATAAAATTATTTTTATCTATGATGTTTTTGCCATTTTGTAGAGGTTTTTTCACCAGTGAAACCAGCTCAAACCTGAAATATTAATTACAGTTATGAATTTTTGTAATTATTACAGTAATAGCATTGAATAACGGTAATACATGTACAGGCTAATGTGAATGTGAATGCATAGGTGTATATTATATATATATAGGAATATTCGTATAGATAAATATAAGTTCTTTACATGCACTGAAATGTAGGTCGTGAATAGCCCGCCACATATTCTTAATTATATATTTGTCAGCACTGTCACCACTTGGTATTTCACAGATCCCCCCGTACCGTCTACTATTTTAAATTATAGGCACGGCTCGGATATTTGGCACTCTTAATTTTCTTATGCATTATTATAATTCATTATGGTCAAAAGCTTCGCAATTAAACATTCGTATTAATATATGATATATACGTATACTAATATGAGTACCGTCCTATTTTCGGATTGATATTTTTGGGTTGTTTGATTTATTTGGTTTAGTTTTTTTATTTTGTAGCTGCATTATATACCGAAGTGAGCGTGGCGCAGGCCTTGTGCATCACGCGTGAACTTTGCTATTTATAATTATTTAATGTTTGCCTACCGTCTGTAGCATCCCGCTATGGATGATTATAGACTATTAGATTATAGACTATAATTTATAGGGTAAATGTGCGATTAGACCACTCAATGCAAACAAACACAAATTATCATAATGATATTATGATTTATTATCAACTATTTATTCAATAAATTATTTAATATAAATTGTATTAGAGATATTTGGTTTCCGATCATAACGGACTGGTTGAGAATGTAAATAACCGCGTATGGTAAAATACTTACTATATATACAATATTTAATATATATAAATATATATTATATATATATATATTCTCTGATTGATATTTGTTTGTTATTTGATTTCCTTGGATTGGTTTTATCCGGGGGATGCACGAGTTGGGAACGATTTTCGAAATGTTACCAGCAATTTAAGCGGGCGGTTTGGATTTTGGAATAGATTATATGTTTATATTCAGTGAATATTATTCACACATCAATGCATATATGTGTATACACTGTATGAGTCACAGTGTATGATACATAGATGTATTGATATATATATCTATTGATAAAATGAGATTATTAATTAGAATAAACACCAATATATGCAGTTTGGGTGTGTGTGTATGTGTGTTTATATTCTATATGTTTTATATAAGCTTTATTAATATCGGTAGGCATTGATACGTGAATATAAACATATAATTTATTTTAAACTTTATACGCTATGCGCGCTCACCTCAATTGCTGGTAACATTTTGAAAACCGTTCACAACTCGTGCAGTAACCTGCGATTAGACCGCTCACTATTATATTGAATATAAACAAACCTAAATAATAACAACGATATATCATATATATATATATATATATATATATATATTGTCTATGTCATAGACTCTATGATCATAGCGGATGGGTTCAATTCGGTTCACTTCATTATTATAATGATTATAATAATGCAGCTAAGAAAAAAGGAGGATAAAACGGTGAAAAAAGTGAACCCATCTGTTATGATCATAGACAATATATATATATATATATATATATATATATATATATATATATATGATAT
The DNA here is from genome assembly GCA_964019155.1 of Osedax fenrisi. Taxonomy (NCBI): domain Eukaryota; kingdom Metazoa; phylum Annelida; class Polychaeta; order Sabellida; family Siboglinidae; genus Osedax; species Osedax fenrisi. The sequence goes on from OZ025242.1 coordinate 36,249,435, forward strand.
TTCGTTGTTATTATTTAAGTTTGTTTATATTCAATATAATAGTGAGCGGTCTAATCGCATATAATCCATTTATAGTCACTATATAATAGTGTATAATTATATAACCTATTACTATACTATCCATTTATAACTCTCTAATATATTAAAATAGTTAGCATATTTACTATCCCCACATATAATATAAAATATATATCAATTTAGTAAATTATTTACTAATTAAATTAATAATTAAATTATTTAATAAAATTATAAAAATATAATTTTTAGTAATTTGTTACTTATTGCATTTAATCTAAGTCGGGGTAAATGTATATATTAACTTTAATTGCAATTTAAATAGTATGAAATGATGCAATTTATATATATATATTATAATAATACATTTTAAAAATTATTTCATTTAAAATTTTATTTAAAATTATTGTAAATAATCGTTCTAAAATATTGGTATTTAAAGATTTATCAATCAATATTAAAAAATTTAAATGAATTTATTGAAATTTAAAAACTTACCAATCTACCTGCAACAATTAAACCAAACATATTATACTATAATTTATTATATAAAAATATATTCTGGAAAATAATACATATACAATTTTATTTTTAAAATTTGAACCTTAACCCTAAACGAAATTCTAGTATATTCTAGTGTTTTTCATCCATTTTATTTGTAGTTGTAAATAAACTATAATTTATTGATTTATTATATATCTAATATATAAATCACATATAGTTTATTAATTATGGCTAATGTTTCAAAAGATAACGAAGTAAGTACTATAAAAGATATTTCACCGAAACAAGATGGAGGTGTTTTAAAAAAAGTCAAAGTTGCCGGTAAGGGCGATAAAAGACCTGGATTTGGAGATAAAGTTAAAGTACATTATGTTGGAACTTTGGAAGATGGTTCAGTTTTTGATTCAAGCAGAGAAAGGGATGAATTATTTGAATTCGATTTAGGAAAAGGTATGCTAAAATATATAATTTTATAAATAATATAATTATTTTTTAATATTAAATTTTAAATGTAAACATTCATTTAGTTATTGAAATTGTTTTTCTAATTTAACTTAAAAAAAGTTATGCAATATTAGTACCTAATTTTCATGTTAAATATCTTACGCTATCATTGATATCATATATAGTATATAATATATATATAAACATTTTTGCAGTATCTCAATTAAGGCAAACTTTGTAAGCACTATCATAGTGACTATGTCATAATTCAACTATAGAGGACGCTAATTATTTCGAAATATCGGAATATATAGTAAACGATTATAGTTTAATATAGAGTAGGAACGTATACTAAATTTAAAGTTATTTGTTAATAAACATGTAATATATCACTGGATTCGCCTTACACTTTAAGTTAAAGAGACCTACAATATATATAAATATCAAAATATTTCTATGACAGAACTGTATTATTATGAAATAAATTTAATTTAATAAGTCGTACGAAATTACCTCATACGAGATTACTGGCTACCCATATATAGGTATTTGAATACATACATGTATTTTTGTGTTGTTTGGTTTAATGGTTTTTTTAGCTGCATTACATCCCTAAGTGAGCCTATAAAATATTGTGTTTACACGATTTTATTTTTATGTGCCTATTTAGTACAAACTCTTATATAATAGTTAATTGTCATATATATCACTCAGTACACGTAAATATATTATATTAATCGAATATAATGCCGGAATTTGTTGACGTCATCTATATAAGGTATATGAAAAAGTGTCGCTTTTTTATATGTAATAATTTAAAATCTATATAACTCTGAACAATGGTTGTATTGTGATAATATTTTAACATATTATATATAATATAAATAGAAATACATATCAATATTAAAATACTATATTTTCCATTAACGTAAAAACTATAATATTTATATCTATCAAAAAATATTTTTAAATAGGCATTATCTTTTAAAATAACGTTTGAATTTGACTATTTTCTTCAGAGTTTATAATGCAGAGTTATAAAATAATATATTTAACTATTAATTATATATAAATAAAAAGATAGATTTATATTTGTAAATATTACACTTTATTTTACATATGAATATTATAAACACTGATATAAGTGAAAAAGTGAATAGTACATTTCCAATAGTATTAGTATACTGTATATAATATAGTATTAATAGACTGCAGAGTTGAACCGATTTAAATCAATCAATAAAAATCAGTTTTTTATATATGTTTATATTTATTTGTGAGTGAATAAAATGTATAAATTGTTTTAAATTGAAAATTCATTCAATTAGTATTCAATAAATATCTTGATTTAAATCAAAAATATATTATTAAAATCTGTATTTATATACATTATATAATAAATGATATTGCATGTCATTGAAACAATAATGTAGTATCAATATATACGATTTAGACTGACATCGGCCCCCAATATGTCACATGACTAACCGAGAGTTAAAGTTAATAATGCGTCTATGGCTTATATAATATTATATTAATATATAAACATACGGTATTATGATATTTATGTATATATAAAACACATATTCACTACTCGGTGAATAATTTAATGAGAAATATAACGCCAACAGTGAAATGTATAATTTAACTCTTGGTTTAACACGTGACTTATTGGGGGGCGATTTCAGTATTTAGCATATATACTAGTATTATACAATCAAGATTTAAATAAATTAATAAGAATCATTATATAAATTAAACAAATTTGTTCAAATAATTCTTCTTTAAATCTGTATTTTAATCAACAAAATGGTTAAATACTTTATTATTTCATTCTAATAGTATTTATTTAAAACCTGGTATCAAGGTTGATGATTTTTACGTAAAAACCAAAAAACCCGGTTTTTATCGATTTTTACAATACAAACAAGTACAAATGATAATTTTTTCATAACAAAAAATTAACTAAATTGTATTATTTTCATTATAATTTTAAATATATAGACATCACATAATGGAAGAGTTGGAATCGTAGAATATATTATTTTTGATTGTTACGAGTATATTATATATATTAAAAAAAAATATTAAATATTATCAAGCTTATCAAATATTATTTAATACTATTATATTATTTTTATCATAAAATAGATTATTAGCTATATGTAATTAAAGTGGTCTTGAATCATAACAGGGTTGATGGTTTTTCGGTTTTTACGTAAAAACCAAAAAACCTGGTTTTTATCGATTTTTATCTGGTTTTTATAGTTTTTTCAAAATAAACAAGTACAAATTATAATATTTTCATAACAACAAATTAACTAAATTGTATTATTTTCATTATAATTTTAAATATATAGACATCATATAATGGAACATAATTATTATTCAACATTATAATAAATTTAATAAGTTCCTCAGTTAAAAACCATTCTTGTTAAATAATTATAAATGAATAGATATCATTTTTATAGCTATTTAAATAAAAATATAATATCAAATGTAATTATATAATATGATTACATTTGATATTATATTTTTGATTCATATTTATAACATTTAATTTGATAATATAATAGTTAAAAATATTATAGTTATTTTATTTGCGTTTAGAGTATTTCGGCTATAGCCACACCCATAGTCCCACCCCTTTTGAAATCGCCGGCTACAGTGTCTGGTAACCGTTACAATATACTAAAAATTGTAGTCTAAAATAGTACTTTACTTAAGTTTGGTAATATTTGGCTATTACATATAAATAACTATTATTAATAATAATTTATTATCATAAAAACTATAATTTAAAAGTTAAATTAATTTGTTAAAAACCGACGAAAAAACCAATTTGAAAAAAACCAATTTTAAAAACCGAATCAACCCTGCTTTTAAAGCAGTGCTTTACTTCATATTATTTAGTAAAATGATTAAGTTTGGTAATATTTGGCTATTACATATAAATAACTATAATTAATAATAATGTATTATCATAAAAACAATATATTTTTACATTTCAATATATAAATAATTCATAATTAGAATATTCTGCCTAATGGTGGCGTAATTAAATTTGTTATCACATAATCATTGTATCGTAGGCATGTAAGTGTAATTATATGAGAGTCCTACCCACTCACTGATATAACATATAATGTAGGCAATTATAACTTATAATTTAAAAGTTAAATTAATTTGTTAAAAACCATAAAAACCATGGTTTTTACAACTTGAAAAAACCGACGTAAAAACCAATTTTAAAAACCGAATCAACCCTGCCTGGTATACTAAAATAGTATACTACTTTTAATAACTATATGTTGGATGAATATAGTCCTATATAACATTATTGAAACCTATTTAATTTTATCAGATTTTATAATTAATTCATATATTATTTAAATAAAATATCAGAATTTTTGATTAAAAAAAACAATATTAATCCAACTTGCACTTAATACTTTAAACACTAGAATAAGATGTATCTTGAGTTTTAAGACTATGTTGTAAACTGGGTTGGTACGGTTTGAATCAAATGATTTAAATCATAACAAATCTTTATTTTAATCAAAACAAATTTTTAAATACCTATTATTTCAGTAATTATATCATAAGGATATTATATATTAATAATATAATATTATATTGAAAACTTAAGGTACTATAAAATCTATTATTAATGTTATAATTAAAATCAAATAAAAATCATGATTTTAATCAAAACAAATTATTTTAAATCTGTATTATTTTGTAACTGTAACAAAGGATATTACATTAAAACATTAATGTATTATTAATATCTATTAGTAATTGTAGTATCACCTATTTAAATCACCAAATAAACATCATGATTTTAATGTTAACACTGTTAACTTAACAGTATAGATACTGTTAATTATAGATATATATTTAATTTTTTAATTATTTATAAATATCCGATTTTAATCCAACCCTGATAGACTGTATATATTAGTACAGTATTAATAGACTATAATATAGTATAAATAGACTATATATATAATATCTTATAGATCTTATTCTGTCTTTTAATTTAATATTATCGTCTAATTTTATCTATCGCTGAATTTAAAACGCATGATTTTTTTTAATTTTTCTTTTGGATAACGTAAGATTAAATAATGAAGATTTTTCTTTTCAAAATATTTTGAAATTATTTAATGAAGTTAATACTAATGATAATGATGTAAATTTATAACTTTTATTGAGTAATTCTGATAATTTAATGTAATTTGTAGCTGTTGTTTCAAGTTTTATAATATTTTTAAGATATTAATATTATAAACTTGAAAACAAAATTCTTCTAATATATATACAATATATCATGTTTATTATAAATTTTTTTTAAATTTACCTTCCTTTAAATAAATAAAATTTAATTGTATAAATATTTAGTTAATAACACTAAAAATCGAGAATTACTTTAATTTAATATTTTCGTATTTAAATTTCAATGATAATTAGAATAGTTTATTTCTGTTACATAGATGATGATATTAGCTTTCCAACGATAACAACAATTTTATGATTTGTAAATAATTTATTATAAAAAAGACATTTACATACACCAAATTTTTTAATTTCTAAAAAACCAATAACGTATTTTAGTGAGAAAAATATGAACGTTTATTAAATCAAGTATACATACCTAGTAAATAGTAAATATAGAGTATATATCTCTAGATGTATATCATGTGTAAAACATGCTTATTTTATATTGTATAATAAGTGTTTTTATATTCAACTTATCAAGTAAATATTAGGCTTTTATTAATATAATAATTATACATCGACTATCACCACCTATAGTTGGGATATACGAATTATTGCCGTTAGTTGGCTGTAATTAACATTTTTTATTATATAACTTATTCAAATAAAAAAGTAATAATTTATAGCCAAGTCCTTTAATTTAGCATATAAATTAAAATATTAAGTAAGTTATACTTACTATAAATAATTACATACAATTATTTTATTCCGTATTTAAGTTTAATTACTATTAGAATATAAGGTTACAGCCAACTAAAGACAATAATTCATATAATTATAGGGAGCTGTAGTCGATATCAAATTATTATATTATTAAAATCCTATTATTTACTTATTATACATGTATATAAACTCATTTGTCATATAATTTAAACAAAGTTTTATACGCAAAACGTACGCAGATTTTATAGCCTAAACTATAATCGTTTACTATATAGTTTTGATATATAACTTCAAATTATTGTTTACAAATTGATGCTTTAGTCAAGAAAATGAGAATGTAATATTACATTGTAATAATTAGGATGATATAACTTTATGTTGTAAAATAAAATATAATTATAAAATTGTATATATATTCATAATTTACAAATTATATAGGTTCCGTCATCAAGGCTTGGGATATTGGAGTGGCTACTATGGAGATTGGTGAAATTTGTACATTGACCTGCAAATCGGAATATGCCTATGGTAGCGAAGGATCTTTACCAAAGATCGGCCCTAATGCCACCCTCATATTCGAAATAGAATTATTTTCATGGGAAGGTTATATGAAATAATGTATTATTTAATATTAATAACTATTTATTAATTTATGTTATTTTTTATTTTATAATATTATAATATATTTATTTTTGGAACATTACCTATTTTATAGGTGAAGATATATCTGAGAATAGAGATGGTTCTATTAGGAAAAGTATAATTAAGGCTGGAGATGAATTTGTTAGCCCCAAAAAATTTACCAAAATTACAGGTATTTGTTTTTTTAATTGTTAAAAGTATTTATATTATTAGTTTAATTATAAATTAATTATATTTATATTTGATCAGGTATATATATATATATATATGTCATATAATAATTTGTAGATATTCAGTATAAGATAATTGTTTTATTATTCAAATTTGCCTATAAAAATGTTTGCAAAGTTTTTGGAAATAAAAATATCTAGAAAATTAATAATAAAATTGCAATATATATAATTGCAATTTATATTTTTATAAATTATACAAATAATGTCATGCAATTAAAACTATTTTAGTCGAATACACTGAAACCATTGATGACGTCACAAGTGAATTGAAGTATGTTCCATTCATTTTGGGTGAAGGTAGTGAACATGAAATTCCTCATGGATTAGAATTAGCCATTATGAAAATGGTTAAAGGAGAAGAGGCCAACATAACGGTTATTATATTCTATTTAAAGTTTTCACTTATGTATGTTATCTGATATTGTGTTACTATTAGATTTATAATGTTATGTCAATTTGAACTATTATTTTATATTATATAAGTTATATATATATTTGGATCTTAAATATATTTTTCAGATAAATCTAAATCTATTAATATATAATAAATAAATGTAGGTTATTCATACATTTGACTTTGAAAATAACTAAATTATCTAATAATTGCTTATATTTATAGTAACATTTTTTAAATAATTAATAAAATATTTTCATTAACAGATTAAACTTCCGAATGCCCAAATAGATATGTCCTACAATATAAAGCTTAAATGCATCGAAAAGGTATACACCATTTACTAGTTAATCACAAATATACACTACAGAGTATCACTTTCACACCTATCTAGGTCAAGGACACATTCGATATGGTATTAGCAGACAAGGTTGAACGGGGAGGACAAATGAAAGATCGTGCGAATAAGTTCTTCAAGATATCCAAGTATGTTCTAGCTTGCGACTATTACACATACATTGTGTCTATGTGCAAAGAAGAAGCCTCTAACTCCATTGAGGTAAGTCTCTTTGATAATATAATTTTGAATGGTGATATCTTTAATCATGGAAATATTCCAATTATTTATTTCTACTATTTCATACTAGAATACTATTTTATCAGATTATCATTTTTAAATATCAAATAAATAGTTATATTAAATATTTTATATTTATTGTTCAATTTCTAAATTTGATTTAAAATATTAAAATGATATATACTTTAAATTCAAATATGATTTGAAATATTTTACTCTTATTTTGTTTTCAAAGAAATATGTTATTACTATGTTGGATCTTATTCTATTTAATATTTATTCCTAAATTTAGAATATATATATTTTATTGAAAATTTTCAATCCAAAATTAGATAATACTATTATAATAATATTAAAATAAATAGTATTATGTTTATTTAACAGTCTCCAGATCATGTAGCTCAATTAGAGAGCATCATCATATCCTGTCAACTCAATGCTTCTATGTGTCAATTGAAATTTGAATGTTTTGCTGAATGCATTGATCTTTGTACAGCTGTACTTGAAAAAAGAGAAGATAACGTGAAAGCCCTATACAGACGTGGACTGGTTAGTATAGAGCAGTGGTTAGTATAGAGCAGTGGTTCCAGTGACCCCCAGTTTGGGAACCACTGGTATAGAGTCTATGCTATAGACTATAGATTTATTATGCTATATTTATATGTTAAGGGTAGGGGAGCTTTTTTCTATATATAGATTACATGTTAAATATATACAAAATTAGTGTCACTATAAACCATCTTAATAATTAATTGATTGTATTATTATAATTGTTTACGCAATGGTTATTATATTATAGAAAACTATTTTTTTAAATATTATTAATATTTCATTTACTTATTAATATTTCATTAGATAACAATATAATTTTATTTAAAATTATTAAATGAATGCAGTAATATATAATTAAGGTTCCAATATTGTTTTCATAAACCTGTTTTTAATAAATTATAAGATTTAAAAAATATGTACAAACTGGTACTAAATCATTCTCTTTCTAAAGATAGTATTATTTTAAATATATTAAGTACATTTATAATATTTATTTATAGATTTAATGTGATGTAAACTAAACAATATATAAAAATTATTATTACATAACTTTTTCATATTTTTGACATGGTGACAAAAATGAAATTCATTAATTTTGAATTTATTGATACATTATTTTTAATAATTAATATATGTTATTGAAATTTAAATAAAAATTTAAAATATAGAAGAACTATAATAATATTTACTAATTATTTAAATAAAGTAATATAAACTAAATAAAAAATAAATTATCACATATCCTATATATACAGTAAAATCAGCTTTAAAAAATATGTACAAACTGGTACTAAATCATTCTCTTTCTAAATATAGTATTATTTTAAATATATTAAGTACATTTATAATATTTATTTATAGATTTAATGTGATGTAAACTAAACAATATATAAAAATTATTATTACATAACTTTTTCATATTTTTGACATGGTGACAAAAATGAAATTCATTAATTTTGAATTTATTGATACATTATTTTTAATAATTAATATATGTTATTGAAATTTAAATAAAAATTTAAAATATAGAAGAACTATAATAATATTTACTAATTATTTAAATAAAGTAATATAAACTAAATAAAAAATAAATTATCACATATCCTATATATACAGTAAAATCAGCTTATCGACATCCTATGGATGAGATCTACAAATATCATTGTAGATATAGTTTGTTGTATGTGATAAGGGAGTGTGGATAATTTTAGTGGTACGCCTAATTTTTCACTTTCATAACATTAGCAAGTAAATCTTGCAGTAAAATATTACAAGTACATATTAATATTAGTTTTCCTTTTTTAATAAATCTTACAGTAAAATATATATATTATTATATAGTAAATAACCATGCGAATTATGAATTTTATTTTGTAATAGTTGTTTGTTTTGCTGAATATAATTTTCTAATGTATGATGTTTGAATATGCTATTTAATTGTATATTTAATATTATAAATAATACACTATTTTGGTTGTATTGTTTATTAATTAATATTGTTTAGGCATATTATAATATATTATATAATAAATATGCTGGTAATTGAATATATTATATGTAAAATAGATAGATAAATTAAATTACACTATTTTAATCATATTAATGTGACATCTATCAAATATATTAAATTATCATATTTATGAACATATTCACTATATAATATGATAAATTATTTTAATATATTCATTATTTAATTAAATTTTGTAAAAATTAATTTATATATAATAAATAACGTTAAAATCATACATTTATAATATAGGCGTACAAGAGTGTGTCTTCATTTTCTAAATCTATTGCTGACTTCAAGAGGTGCCTAAAAGAGGATCCAGACAATAGTGCAGCAACCAATCAGCTCGTGAGCACTGTGAAACTTCAACATGATCAGATAACAGCTGAGAAATCTCTCTACTCGAATATGTTCAAGAAAATGTCAGCCGAAGCTGAAGAGGTACGTGGATAGTAATCACACCCACCCCCCCCCCATCCACCCCTACTACTACTACTGTAAATAAGATCAACGCTCGGGGAAAAGGTGAAGTAGAAAATGTGGATGCCATGGAAGACATTCAGGAGTGGACGAATAGTCTGGCAGATGGTATGATGTCTATACCGGACGAGGCTAAGGCTTTTGGTGAAGTGGTTCCAGATTCTAAATATTAGGTGCGTGTCTCCACCTGTGAAACACAATCGCATCATCATCATCATCATCATCATCATCATCATCACCATCATACTTACATATAGATGTTGATCTGTAATCGTTGCCTTTTACGCAGGAGAAAGATACAAAAGATACAGAAGATACGAAAGTGGTCTCAGACGGAAATACTAACAAAGATGCTTAGATTTCTTTTTATATATACTTGATAATAAATTTTCTACCATAACCTACATATATACATTTATATTATTAATTGATATTATTTTAACTAAATTAATATTAACATACTATTTAAATTAACAGATAAATTGAAAAAAATATTTGTATTTATTTCAATTAATAATATATATGTTTAACAATTATAAAAAGAAATAAATAAAATAAAAATATTCTAGTGAAAATAAGTTTAAAAATTATATTTAAATAATGTAGAAACTATAATCAATAGATACAAAATGTATATGGAAATATATTGTAATATTATTATCATGTTAAATGAATAATGTATTATGATTCATAATTTATGAATGAAGAAAATTATTTAGAAATTGTTTACGAAATATATAAGATTATATTATGATCAAAATAATAATTTTTTAAATGTAGAAATATTTACAAGTAAAATTAATTTAAAAAATATATTGTGATATAAATTAAATATGAAATATATAATAAAGAAAGTACACTATTCTAGTTTATATACTATTGGATTTTTAATTTAATATAAAGAATAATAATGAAATAATTAAAAAATATATATTTAAATCGTAATAATAAATTATTTTTGCAAGCATACAAGTATTTCATTTATATAAATAATGAAAATAGTAATGAAATATTGTGTATCAATGATTATAATTATTGATGTTTCGCCAATTGTTTATCTTTTCAGACTATTATCTTTCACTTTAAAAGCTCAGTCATGAGATATATTCTAATCTCAGATCACTTATGTTAATCATGAAATTATATCATTTAAATTTACTTATATAATAACATTATTTATAATATTCTTCGTAATATGTATAATACATAGAATTTACATGTATTCAATATACACCCTTCCCAGGGAAAATATTAACCATATGATATCAATTCACAGAGGTAATATATGTTTGATATTTTGGAAAAAGTGGCCTAAACAATACTTTAGTAAATGGACTATCGGAGAGTGTATTGCATGAATAAGATATTTACATAAATAAAAGGAGAAGACTGTATAAGAAATTCACGATTGTATTTACACCATGATCAAATTTAGAATGAATATACTTCTGTGTAGCAAATTTACTTAGAAGTAACAATATTATTAATAGGTACATAATTAAGAAAGGGATAGCAAGTAGAATTAAAATAGATGTAATATTAACGGATTGATATAATATCTACTTCAACTATATTTGCTTAAATAAATTATTACTCTATCAACAATTATAGTAAATAGTGCGGAACATTGACTGGATGTTAGGTAGGTTCAGCTACCTAGCAAGCTAACTACTACAAGAGATTCATAAGTGACACAGAGCCACATCAAGGTGGGTATGGGACAAAACATACATACATTTGTCCGGGGACCCAAATTCTATATATTTAGATATATATAATATGTTATTATTATAGCTTCAATAGAGTACAGAATTAAACTAGTTTATATATATATAATGATATTCACTACTTATTTGGATTTCTGAATCATATAACGATATTAAATATTGAAGAATTAACAATAAGCAGGTTATCTTACAATATAACAATTTGTTTAATTTTATAGTGATGATCTAGAATGTGAATTAATATATGAATTTATTCATTATTCTAAATACCTATGTAATACCAAGTGATTATTCTTAATAACAAGTGAAAGGCTTATAAGCGGTATATATATATATATATATACGCTAATGTAGAAAAATATTCAGTATATAACCAAGAGATAATAGGAGGTCTTGATATAACTCACATTCATGATACCGAAAGCAAGTAGAGAGTGTGGACTTTGAAAATTGATGTTAGTCAAAATAAATTTAATTCAAGCCATGGGGTACCCCACTACAATTAAAGTTAACTTGCTAAAAATCACTTTCCAGCAAATATTTCCGGACATTATTTTTGGAAATAGTGTTAGTGGGATATCCCCTTTAGATATCTATATAAGTATATTAACTTATTTAAATATAGGGACCTCTGAATTAATTATTTATCGGAGTCGATTGGGTGATGTAATATGTCTCTGATGATTATATTCGCATTATAATCAGGATATTAATATAGGACTAGAGTAGTATGTATGAAGGATCACTTTTGGACGGCCAAAATTATGTTTTATAAATGATTATTCCATGCATAGTGTATAACGTGAAAGTTTTACATGTCATATACTATGCATATTTATGTGATATGCAATATATATATATAGAGCCATATGCATAATAAAACATATTAGAATTATCAATATAATGTAACCCACTCGAATTTAATTATTTCTAAATATTGAAGGTAGAAATAACAGTTCTCTATGAAAAATAAACATGTAGATACATATATATGTCAAAATATATATCAAGGAAAAGGACTACCCATAACGAGATATACAATGCAAATCACTTTGTCATGCTTGAGTGATTGAATAAGCCACGCCCTTTTAGTGTGTATAATAATTAAGATTCTCTATCAATTTCAATGTTAATTATACTACTTTGTAATCATCGATTACTCATTGAATGTTTATGAGAATTAAAATATTTGTTTACCATATGATCCGAGTGAATATATGTATTTTGTAATTTAGTAAAAAATTAAACATTTTATATGTATATTACTAAAGTATATTTTATAATTTATCAAAACATTTAAAATTATGTTTTATTTAAACTGTTTACAGCCTTAATATGTAAAATATATATATATACATATGTATGCATACTTACATATATATATATATATATATATATATATATATATATATATATATATATATATATATATACATATATATATACCATAGGTATTACCTACATACATATTTATTCATGTGTGCTTATAGTTTCTAGTATCAAATCATATACATGTATGTATGTGTGTATGTGTGTGTATGCATGTATGTAGGTATATGCTATGTATTATACATTTATATGTGTTGATACCATCGATATAAAGAAAGTTTCTTTATATAGATGGTTGATACAAGCTGATATAAGCATACACTCTAATAGATTGAATCTATACATGTCATCGATATAAAGAAAGTTTTATATCGATGATACATGTATACATATATTCATCGACTACCAACAATACCTCCTATAACCTCTATAACCTTATAGGAGGTCTTACTACCAACACAGATTTTGCGAAGCAATCGGAAAATCTTTGCTACCAACCATCGCTCGAAGCACGCCACACCAATATTTTTTACTAGTATAAAGTTAATCACCGTATCATTTGTATTGCTCCCTTTAGTATTATACACATAAATCAATTGTATATATATTTTATATTAAATGTATAGATAAAATATACACAGGTACGTTGTAGTTACATATATCTGATACAATTTATATATACATTTATTTTATAATTAATATTTGTAATATATTAATTTTATAATTAAAAATTTTAAAAAAATTTAATAAATTCATAAAATTGTATTTTATTTATAAACCATATTTTATAAATAAACTATTCATTTAACATTACATTTAAACTAGTTTTTATTTTGTGTACCTTTTTAGATGTGTATATTACAAAGTTGTCATTTAAAAAAAAATTTACAATGTTAGTAAATATTATTTATTTAAAATAATAAGGGATATACTAGAACCATCGATATAAAGAAAGTCTTTCTTTATATCGATGACTAGAACTTACATAGTTTGCTAAACTTTCGAGGTTCTATATTTCAACACAATCCATTTTCAGTTGTCTGATTACTTGTAGATTCTGGAATGACCCGTCATCATATTCAATATCCAAGTTAGTGGTTTTTAAATATACAAGTCGGGTACTTAAATCTAACATCTATGTATACACAATTTTTCGTATTTATCCTTGTTATTTATTAATTTGTATTTCAATAAATAATCATATATATATATCCATTGAAGGTCGTCCTCGCAACTAATTGATACAATGATAAGAATAATAAATTCGGTTAGTTTATTTATTTAATTGAAATTATTATTGTAAATTACTGCCAATATATATTGATTCATTGCTCTGAAATATTTATAATAATATTATTATATATAATTTAAAAAAATTGATAAAATTAAATACCTTATGATAAGGCTTATCCGAATCTAATGCCGGAGATAGGCTGTAAATTACTGCTAACATATATATTGATTAGTTGCTCTGAAATATTTATAATAATATTATTATATATTATAATATATAATATATATTATTTATTATATATTAGATACGCAGATACAAAATGAAAGTTTATCAAATAATTCTATAACATATATCACTGAATTCGTCTTTTCAATACTAAGAAAATGTATATTTTATAAATCAGCTAAGCCTACTGACAACAAAATTATCCCCTGTTAAAGTGTAAAATAATGGGAGTTACTAAAACCCAGTTGTAATCCAGTTGTAATCCAGTTGTAATTTTATAATACGTATTTTGTATATAATATAATTACTTTAATACTTTGATACTATTATAGTAACTATATATATATATAATATTAAGTATATTATAATCAATAAGTGATATTAAATGTTCGAAATAGTAATGTATTTATAGTACAATTTTAGGTTTTAAAGATTGTTATTATAAATTTGTTGCCTAGTTGTAAACCAGTTGTAATTTATAACAATGCATAATACATGTTAAACATAATTTAACACTTTGATACTATGTATATATAATATATAGTATAATATTAATATAATTATTTTATAAATTTCTAAAAAAATGACTTATATATTAATAAAACTGGATAAATTACTAGTAGTAATTTACTACTGATTTATGTATAATACAACTGGCGGATCATTATGATACTGCAATGGACATGAATATGCACATGAACTTGACAAACTCTGCGCGCGCGCAAAGTATGTTCTTTACATTCAGTGATTAGTTTTGCGTTTATAATAGGCATTAGACTTTACTGTGATATATTTTATAATATAATATAATATAATCGATAATACATTTATTTAACATACACTTGATAAAATGGTTTCGAATGTTTATGTAATTAAATTTTGTGGGACATTTTCCAAATAACAAAGTCGTCGCAAAAGCTAAGGCGTATATACCACAATCGTAAGAATTATTTTGTTGTTGTACATTCATTACCTCTATTTTAATTGATGAATATTTCGATGCTATATATCGGGCAATAACATTTACGGCGTGTTTGCTGGTCTTCTTATTCATGCTGTCATATAATTTTATAGAGTTATTTTCTCTTGATACGCATATCCAATGGCTTGTATTAACAAAGAATATTTGGATGAAATCTCCATTTATATGTTTCCAAGGATATTTTGTAGATTTTATCTGTTGGAGAAGTGTATTCTGGAAGCCTGCTTTTAGTGGGAATTTCTTTTTAAGTAGAGACATATATTCATTTATTTGTATATCAGATAACCATTCTGTTTCTCCAATGTACGGTTCTGTTTCTGTCTCAATTTCTTGAGGTGACATCTAAGTTGACATTCTCGAAGTCTAGCCTACGTGCTCGCTTCCTACCGGATATAGATTCTGTTTGACGTCGTTTATTTCTGATTAGCATCGCGATTGACGAGATTCGCTTGTCTGTGACGCCCCTTCCCTCGGATGGGGCGTCACAGAGGTCGTGGGTGGCAGCTGGGGCATCACGGAGGTGTGGGTGACGGCTGGGGCGTCACATAGGTCGTGGGTGACAGCTGGAGCGTCACGGAGGTAGTGGATGTATGCGTTATGGATGTAGGCGTCACAGGTGGTGTGATATACGTGATATCAGCGCATATGTCAAATTCATACGTGAGGTATGGTAAATTATCTATGTATTTTGCTGTAAATAACCTCCAGAAAGTTTCTAACGGTGTTTTCCACATCTCGAAGTCTTCGTAGTCTTCGTAAAACTCTACACCGAGCCATTACAGGATGTGGACTAGTATGTCTTCTTCCGATAATGCGTTGTACAGTGGTGTTTTTAATACTAGGGTGCAGGTATATTTGAAGCTTCTTGCTTCCTTTTCGATATCTTCTGCTTCTAGGTTAAACGTTGGTATCGTCATATTTAGGACGTGGAGTTGACGGTTCTTGACGTGCTCGCGTGTGTTGACGTGACAAGGAAAAGTGTCGTTAGTAGGGAGTGGGATCTTTCACTTAGACAACTGCCACCATGTTATGTGGTTGAGTAAGTAAGACGGGTGTTGGTAGTTTGCATATTTATTAGTATATATGTAGGCAAGATGGGAATGGGGGAGCATGACGAGTACGCCGACAAGGGGAGAGATATACCAATGTGTGGTAATGGGACGAGGCGGTATGCCCAAGTGCAGACAGGGGCATGGTATCGCGTGATTGCGTTGTCCCTTAGCCAATCAGGGAGGCCACACACGCAGTGCGTGCGTTGACCTGATTCCGTAGACAGTAAACATATTACATAATGGGACGTCCGATATCTAGCTCGTTAGCTAGATATGGAACGTTCCATTATGCTCACGGTACGGAATAGTCCATTATAAGAAAATAAGAATATAAGATATATATATATATATGTATGTATGTATATACATTATATAACATTGTTTATTATATATTAGATACGCAGATACAAAATGAAAGTTTATCAAATAAATCTATAACATATATCACTGAATTCGTCTTTTCAATACTAAGAAAATGTATATTTTATAAATCAGCTAAGCCTACTGACAACAAATTTATCCCCTATTAAAGTGTAAAATAATCAAAAAATTTATAACAAGGAACATAGAAAAATGTGTCGTTTTTTTTAGGTGTGTAAATATGTAAAATATGAATAACTTTATTAATAATTGTTGGATTACATTCACATTTTTACAGTTTATTTATTTTATGATTATACATATAAAGAGTTAATTAAATAATATATATATTAATTTATTTGCAATTATTTGAATTTTAACTAATCATTTTTAATAAATAATTTCTTCGATTAAATATGTAAAATGAGTTAAACTTTTTAGATAATGATATAATTAGGTTATAAATTTCACAAATAGTGTATAACATATATAGTATTTTAATTATATAATTAAATATAATATTTAATAAAATATATTTTATTAATATATTCAATTATGGATAGGTTAATGTTTAATTTTAATTACTTTTTAATTTAAAATACACTTGTATATTATTAAACTATTATGTCTCGAGTAAATCAATTAATTTTCCTTTCTATATTATTTATATCTGATTACTTAATTAAGCGGTGTTTACATATCCTCGTGCTCGTGTATTTTAGGTGATTTATTTAATATGTTTTAATTTATACGCGAGACATTCAGTCGTTAATTTTAACATGAACATGTTGAAGATTTGCCTCATTTCTTTGTAAAATTTATATTTCATTCTGCATGCTTATATTGATATCTAGTAGGTATGCTACCTACATATTAATGTTATCATAACATTGTATGACTGATTGCCCATAATTATATCTCCTAAATGTAGTTATCGATGTCATACAACAGCATTTGTAATTTGTTTGGTATGAAGAGTTAGCTCGTTTATTTAGGTAATTTATTGAAGCGATATGCATTTAAGCATGAGCTACATTTACGAGCACGAAGATATGTGAACACCGCACATTCTATATATAAACTAACTATTTCCCTTGTATCTTTATTTTTAATAATATTAAATGACATAGATTCTTGTAGAGTGCTGTTAATCTTCTTATTGTCAGTCATAACATTTAAAATATTAGAGTTTTGGTTTTCCAATTTGGTAATTCTTTCTTGTACTGAATCGAATATATATTAATTTTAAATTATTAAATATATATAAATTAGATGTCGATTTGATAATCTTTAGGGGTAAATTTTACCTGAATAATAAAATTTGGAATATAAATTTATACCACTTTTTGTTTACAGACTGATTTGTATGAAATGTTAAAATGTGTTTAATGTACTCTATATATACAATCGGGAATGTAAGACATTTAAAAATAAGATTTATATCAGTAGTGAGTTGAATATAAAATATTAAAACTTTTTTTTTTAATCTCTATTCTTTAATATTGTAATGATGAATGAAGTTGATGGCCTTAACAGTTTTATTTGAACATGATAGTTTAATTTTGTATTAACTAACGATTTTCAATTAACGAATCTCGATCTTCAACTTTTTTTATCAATTCGTTTAAGGTTTTCTGTAGATCTTGATCAGTGGGTTGTTGTGGAGGTGGCGGGAAATATTGTGAAGAATGGTAGTGATATTGAAATCCTGGATACGTTTGGTTGTAGTGTGTTTGGGATTCATATGGTATATTCTGGGATTGTTGTAAATCGTTATTTACTGGTATATGGTAATGATCCGAAGTTGCTGGTAAGGTGTCGTTTGAAGTTAAAGTTAAGTTGGTAGATATGTCCTTGTCCACTGTTATTATATTATCTGTATAATGTTAATTAGATAACCATTTAAGTGGCAATAAGCAAATAGACGAAAATAGCAAATATATTTAAAATGCAAATAGAATTTACTAATGTTTGATTTAAGGTCCTATATTATAATATAAATGAATATATGTGAACATTCTTGTTCATTATAAATATTAATAAATAGATAAAATAAATATTTGATCATACATAACTAAAACATGTAAATATCTTTAATAATTATTATCTTCTATAATAGATATCACACTCGCAATCCTTTCAATTGCAGAATTGATATGCGAAGCATAATCTTTAGTGGTATACCGGCAAGTTGATCTATTGCTATAACAAAGCATTCCGTTGGGGATGTGACATGTACTGAATTTACATGAACTCCATCACGTGTAGTTGCGTCAAATGCAATCGTCGTTGATTTGGCGGATAAAATAAATTTACCAGCAAAATAGTCACTGAATGTACCTAACTCACGTGCCATCTGCTCTATTGTTTGACGTACCGGAATTTTTTCAGTTATTATTCCGCATAACTTATTCATTCTTCTAATATGTTCTGGAATGGATCAGGTTGCAATTCTTGAATTTAAGGAAGTATACACTTTCATCCTCATATTCATTCCATACTTTTTAAAATTTTCTTCATCTATCACTTCTGAATTTTCTTCTCTATTATTTTCAATTTCATTTATTCTTTTCAGGGCATCTTTTTTTAATTTTTTTTCTTTTTTTCAATTCTACATAACTTCAACTGACTATGTTTTTTATTTGTATATTTTTTGAAATGCGCATATTTATTTTTTATTAATTCTGTAGTAGAATTTATTTTAATATGAACATATTTGTACATATAAATATGATAACAAATAATGTTTGAAAAATTGTAGATTAACAGTGCAACAGTGATATATCAATTATCAAGGATAATTTAAATTTAATAGACATATAAATAAAGATTTTTTTTTCACTTTTAAGAAAACTAAGTTACTTTATAGGTCATTTTACCATAATGTTAATTAAGCAATTAATTATTTAACACACATTTATTAACAAATAATTTAATTATGAATATTTAAAAAAATAAAATTCTAATTTTTAATAATTTGAAAAAATATTTCTTATTTTACTATGAATTTCTATAACTTTTAACTGAACTAACAACTACTTTGATTACAATTTAATTGAAAAAGTAAATTAATGAATTATTAGCATTAATTAGGAAACCATTAGTTTTAATTATTTATGATATATCACAATAAATAAAATTATGCTCATCATATTTTTAAATATATACATGTATTTCTGGTCACTTTTATTAAGGGGATGGGGCAAATTATAATAAGTTTAAAAAATATATATTGTAATTCGAATAATAACTATTAATATTATAATTTAATTACCTATTTCATTAACAACTCAGAATCTGATTCTTTTATGAAATATTTCTCAATATCCTTAATGAACTTGATTATCATAACCTCAGGTCTTCCAACTGTGAATAATGTGAATTATAAATATTATTGTACTACTACATATTAATGAACTAATATATATATTTGATTATATATAAGGACATTAATAATAATAATAATAAAGAATACATTATAAATACTTAGTTAACTACTAATAGAAACATATTTAGTATTATAATAATTATCTTAAAAAATAATAAAACTAATTGATATAACAAAAAAAAATGTATATATTTTATAATTATATGCTTTAATAATTATATTGGTGTAAATACCTATGGTACATTCTATAGTGCAACAGTGATATATCAATTATCAAGGATAATTTAAATTTAATAGACATATAAATAAAGATTTTTTTTTCACTTTTAAGACAATTAAGTTACTTTATAGGTCTTTTTACCATAATTTTAATTAAGCAATTAAATTATTTAAAAGAAATTTATTAAAAAATAATTTAATTGTGTAATAATTAATATTAATAAAATAAAATTCTAATTTTTAATAATTAAAAAAAATATTTCTTATTTTACTATGAATTTCTATAACTTTTAACTGAACTAACAACTACTTTGATTAAAATTTAATTGAAAAAGTAAATTAATGAATTATTAGCATTAATTAGGAAACCATTAGTTTTAATTATTTATGATATATCACAATAAATAAAATTCATCATCAATATAAATTAAAATATATCCTTATAGATTAAAATTATGCTCATCATATTTTTAAATATATACATGTATTTCTGGTCACTTTTATTAAGGGGACAGTTTACATGTAAATGATACAAACAAATTTAAAACTTATGAAAAATCAAATAACTACTATTAATATTTACAAAAATTATTTAATTTAAAAAAATTTTTATAATAATTAATTTGATACTTAATAATCAAATGTTTTTTAATTTTCTATATAGTATGTATATATATTTAGACGACCAACAAAATTCCAAAAAAAATGACCACAATTTAATTTAAAAAATAATTATATATATATATACATATCAATATAAATAAATGAATTATATAAGGATACCTATGCTATGCATATATAGTGACAAAATAAAATAAAATAATGCATTATTAGACTTAAGTTATTAGAATTATAGTGAAAAAACTTGGTAAAAATAATTATTTTGTGTAAATCAAGTTTAAAGGTTTTTAAATAAATGTTGTTGATATTTTTTAGTTCCAAAAGTTCTCAAAACTTCTGAATAAATTGTTTGTTGGGTAATTAAATTTAATTAAGTGTATTTATAATTTAATTAATGACAAATGTTATATTCGATATAATATTGATAACAAATATATATATAGTATGGATTCATTTTTAATATGTATAAAATATAAAAATGTAAGTATAACTTATATGTTTATTCAAAATTAAGACCGGCTCCGCCCTAAATAGGTGCGATCATAGTTATTATGAAAAAACTATTAAAAATATTTGAAAGGATTATATATATATATTAATTTTTATATCAATAAGCTATATAGTATTTAATTTATATTTAAGTTTTTATTGTAATTTCATTACTTATTAATAATTTAAAAACTAGAAGACTATACACACCTCTTTCTCCGCAATCAAATTGATTCTAATATCTATTCAAAATATCATTTTTGTATCTATTTTTACTAATATATGATAGATGGCTCATTTATATAATTCTCTGAGTTGAATCTAGGCATTCTTCATTTAATAATGTTATCAATTGATAAAAATTAAGATTACTGTTATAATTAATTTTTATAATTTATTTAACAATTCAATATTTGAACGTTACCTTTCATCGCACGTATATTTAAACGGTTATGAAAACCTTCTGCGGCATTATTTGTTCTTGTTTTCACTCTATGCATAGACCGTTCGTATGGTGAACTTTCCTAATCCATTGTGTTTTTAAATAATTGAAAATATCCAGCATATGATCGTTTGGTATAGGTATGTACCTTCTCTTTATATCATTGAATACATGTGTTATTATGGGAGAAGGTAAAACAGCTAAAGCCATGCCAAGTGTTCGTATGGTTACCGTCGTGGTTCCCTCATCAATGATGAGTCATCATTCATATATCGTATAGCTAATCCCACATTGTGTACATTTCTCCAAATAGCCTATGAATGATGTTTTATAAATTAAAATAATAATGTATAAAATTAAATACTAATTACCTGGTTAATATTGAACATTCATTCTTTTATAGAAATATGTTCCAATATGAATCGTATAATATTTCTCCTCTTTCAAAATCAGACCTAGTTACGACAAGAGGTCTCTATTATCACTATATTAAATATTTAAAAGAATACATTTCTTAATATAACTAATATTTGATATAATAATATTAACTTAGAATTTCACTAACTATTCTGCAATAATCAATCTCTCTACGGCATGAAATTAGAACATATACTAGTGGTATCATTTTTTTAATTCCTCCAGTTCTAATAAATGTGTAAATAATAAAAAGATGCATAAATGGCTTCTTTAAATGTAGCATCAAAGTACCTAATTTTCTTTCATAGACTAGTATATATATTTATATAGTAAATATAAATACCATGTTAATGAAGTTGATCAAATGTTAAGCATATATTTTGTAGTGAAGATAATATGGCGGTTAACATCGTATATCAGATTTTAGAAAGTATTCCGCTATATTGATAAAATCAATTTCAAAGTTGATGTCAGTCGTATGTGTAGGTTTCTTTTATTCCTCTGTATATTATATATGTTAGGTTATTGTTTGTAATATTTTATATTATATACACTTTATGTAATACATTTTTAATAAAATATTATATTTTTATATATTGTTATATATATATTTTATTTATATATTATCGTTTACTAATATACTTCTCGTAATTTCGTAAATAAGTGAATGACCAGACAAGCTTTTGCTTTTTCATTCATCTAGGCTTTTAAGCCAACTCTAGTGTATTATTATTAATAATAACTTTAATTAATAACTTATTATAGATATGGTCTTTATTTATTGTCTTTATATATGGTCTTTATTATTAGTACATTATTTATTGGACTTATTCCTGAAGCGGCAGTCCAATTTTCCTTAAAGCTATTGCTCTAGATTAACTTTTAATTTAATCTTAAATCA
Organism: Osedax fenrisi; assembly: GCA_964019155.1. Lineage (NCBI taxonomy): Eukaryota > Metazoa > Annelida > Polychaeta > Sabellida > Siboglinidae > Osedax > Osedax fenrisi. Next base: position 36,273,116 of record OZ025242.1, read on the forward strand.
CACTTCACCAATTTCCTATACTAACCATGCAGTCATCTGTTAGTTTAATGAATGTCCATATTCTGGCTACTCTTTTCTTTATTAAACTATATAATAATATTTTAATTATTTAATTTAACTATTTTACTTTCATTTAGAAGTAATAATATGTTTTAATTATATATTAGTCATCAATAAGTGCAGAGGCAGATGTGTGTTGTTCTTTTAATCCTAGGTAATCTTATCATCTTTCGTTAAATACGGCTTGCGTATATGTTTAAGCGCATTTCTACTAGGTGTGCAAACATACCCATCGCTCCATTCCACAATACCAGCTTTGCATAACAGCGGTCTTTTCTTGTGAGTACATTTCCAATGCACAGTGCTGGTTCGTCTATGAAGTATCGTAATGTCAGGTTCAGATACACCTTTATAAGTGTAAGTGTTTACAGTGATGTCGTTGAAGAATTTCCTGGCATCTTCGGACAAAGATATATACACAAAGATTAATATAACATTCTACAATGTGTTTTACTGTTTGTCGAACAGTTTACAGGTGTGGGTTCCCGGATGATTTTACGATCATCCGTAAAAATAATATAATAAAATAACATTCTTAAATATAATAATAATATAATAATAATATAATAACACGATTACATTTCAAAGAGGGTTAGGTAAGTGGTATTTTAATGGGGAACGTTTTAAATAGCTCCTTGAGTTTATATTTGAAAGTGGTTATTGACATATCTTCTTTGCGTATGGATTGGAGAAGTTTATTCCAGAGAGTTGCACCTCTCCAGCTAAATCGTTTGTTACCGTAGTTTCGTAGTCGTGTAGTCGGTATGTCAAGTCTATATGTTTGTCTCAGTTGTCTGTTAGTGGTTTGTTTGTGAAGTAAAGTATGTAAATTATGAGGTTGAGTGGTTTTTGTAGTTTTGTAAAGTATAGTTAGTAGTTTAATGTTGATATTGTCAATTGTAGGTAGCCAGTTTAGTGATTTCCGTAAGTTTGTAATGCTAGTAGTGTAATCTGTGTTTTTTAGATTAAAAATAATTCTAGTAGTTCTATTTACTAATCTGTCAATATTGTTAATAACTGTTTTGTTTTCTCTGGCTAGTAAAGAGTTACAGTATAGTAATCTAGACATTATCAGTGAATTTGATAGAATTATAGCTGTTTGTTTGGTTAAGTATGGTCTTAGTTTTTTTAAATTATATATATGAAAGGAAGAAGTTTGTTTCATTTTACTGATATTTTTAGTAAAGTCGAGTTTGTTAGTAAAGTGGAAACCTAAGTATTTTGTATTTTCAGTCGGTATTATATTTATGTTATTTATATTTATTAGTGGAACTGTATTCTTTGTAGTATTGATCGTGGAATAGGTTGTAAAGTTGATGAGTTCAGTTTTTGTTGGATTTAGTAATAAATTATTTTTTGTAAGCCAAATTTGCAGTGAGGTTAAACATGATTGTAAGTTAATTGAGTGAATGAATTGGGCGTGTAATTCTATGTCGTCAGTGTAAAGATTATAGTTCACGTGTGGGAAGTTAGTCAGTAGTTTGTTGAGTGGAAGTAAATAAATGGAAAATAGTATTGGAGAAAGAGTGGAACCCTGTGGGACTCCATATTTAATAACATAAAGGGGTGTACACATCGCGAGCAACGAGTGCCGGCACTCGGTGCTAGCACTCGTTGCCAGCATTATGCTAGAACAAATTATTTAGGGTGTACACATCGCGAGCAACGAGTACTAGCATCACAGAGCTAGAGAGAAAGGCTTTCTATCTAGTTATGTTGCTAGCACTCATTGCCAGCATTATGCTAGCAAACATTATATATATATAATTATATACATATACTTATATTATTATATTATATATATAATAAATATAACTTTGATTCTTTGGAATATTGTTTCACATTTTTGTGGTGAAAACCCATTTCTTCCGTTAAATCGCGGATCCAGAATGGTCGCCTCCTCCAATAAATCATGAACAATGGGCTTTTTATATCTAACACAAGAAAATATTTATGTTATATTTAATTTAATTTTAATTATTATTATACATTTTAAAAAATAATTTATAAATAAATAATCTCAATGTTTATAATAACCTTTTATCAAGATTATTAGACATCACGGTCTTCATATATTGTATATAATCTGAGTCCCTATCATCAAAGGCGTAGACCTTGGCAAGCTTATCCAAGCAGGGTATTATTAATGATGATGTTGGTCGCCTTGATTCGCAGATCATCTATATAAATGTATTTTAATATGAATATAATTACTTCAAATAATATAAATATAATTACCTGGGTAGATTTATCCAGTGGTAATAAAAGTTTTATTGTTGCATTTAACAAATTAAATTCAGACTCGTTTAGGAGGAACTGCGGATGTGAATCTGAAAACATTTTGACTACAATCACTCTCAGCTCTATATATCTAGACAGCATTACATATGTTGAATTCCACCTATACAATTTAACAACATATTATTATTATTATAAAAACTCAATTTGCAAAAATAAACCTTGTCTTACAATCATTCAGTAATATTTTAGTAGATTTCTCAGATAAAAGTTGCGTTAACGTGTGGCTGTGATGGACTTTAGAAACCAAAGATTTAACCTTCACAATCACAGGTATCAATAAGTCACACTATAAATATATATATCTTTAGATTGTGTTACAATTTTGATTATAATATAATAAATACCTTCATAATGGTTTGTGCAGCTAAATTTAATGCATGCGCAAAGCATCCTATATGCACTGTTATTATTCCAGCATCAAAACCAAGTTGTGCTGCTTTAACTTCATTAGCAGCATTATCAGTCGTTAACTAAAATATATATATAATTATTTAATTTGTTTTAATATATATTAATGGCTAACCATGACTTTAGTTAACCCCCATTCCTCCATCGTCAATTTTAAAATTTCGAACAGATTCTCAGATGTATGGCTGACCTTGTCCTAAATAAGTAAATAATAAGGATTTGGCAATAGAATCTAAATAGTTAACAAACTTTATATGATCGAGTTTGTAAAACAAACTCATGTAGAACACATTCTTCTTCATTGATAAAATGGGCAGTGGTTGTAATGAATGAAGTATTATTAACGGAAGTCCATGCGTCAGTCGTAAGTGCAACATGACTGTCCCGATTCAACAGGTCCTTCAGTTTAATGACTTCTTTATCATACATAGAATAAATAATAGTCCGCATTGTTTTTCTAGTACACACAATATACTCAGGCTTGATGATGTCAAACATCTCAACAAATCCTTCCATTTCACAGGTATTGATAGGTCGCATATCCTTTGTAACGTGCCTGGCTATGGCAGCATCAAATACCTTATTGTGTTCCGGATGTTTTGATTTTTTAACAAAGTATGATGTTAATGTTTTTTCTTTAATGGTTTTTTCTTTGTACACTGTAAATAGATATTTTATGAGAATAATATATGAAATAATATCAATAATATAATATATAAATTAACTATTTATTACTATTAGCAGGGTTGGGGTCAAATACACTTTATCGAATACAAATACAAATACAAATATATTTGTTTTAAAGAATCAAATACAAATACAAATATTTATTAAATTTTTATACAAATACAAATATAAATACATTTTATCAAATACAAATAAAAATACAAATACATATATCAACTCATTAAATTAAATTTTTATTTTATATCCTTAATTATATCAATAATTTCTAGTATTGAATATAATATATGTATAATAATGTATAAATTATATAATATATATAATAAAGTTAATTATAACATAAGTTTAACTATATTCATTACAACTAATAAGAATACTTATATTAATTAGCTTATATATATTATATATATAACATAATTTATATTATAATTAACCAGGGTTCGAAAAAAATCCGATTTTTTTAAAAAGATCAAAAAAATCCGATTTATTTGATTTAAAGCGGATTTTTTTGATTTAAATCGATTTATTTGATTTCAATGCAAATAATATTTAAATTGTAAAATAATATAATAAATAGATGTTTAATTAATTATATAAATTGAATAAATCGTAGCTGTGTAAGTTGTGAATGTGATGAAGCAGCTGGTGTTCCCGAAAGACATACGTGCAACAGTGTTTTTATTTATATTTAAATCAGTGGTTTCTACGTCCACAGCAATACATGTTGCTCCCAAGGCTGACCATATTTCGTGGATACATCCACAGAAATGGCAAGGTTGAGTTTCTTTCGTCTGTTTCGTCTTGGTTTCGGTGCGTACTTCGTGTATATGAAGTCGGCGGATGTTCCTACCGAGCGTGATATTCTTTAATTTTTGGGAAATGTTTTATAGCGTCTGCTAGCGTTGTACTTTCTTGGTCGAGGATAAGTTCCCGTGCCTCTATTATATGGGTACCGCGTACTAGTTGGTCTAGGACAGGGTCATCTTGTGTTATATACTTGTATTTGTCTACCTGGCTTTGTATTCTGCCGACGAATTGGTTAATGGTCTCCTCTGGCTCTTGGATCATATACGTGAGGTTTAGACGGTGTATTAGAGGGTTCATTTTGGGTGTTTTACTTTCTCTGAAAGCGGTCCAGAACGTTTTTAGTGAGTTCTTGACGTCCGTAGTTTTAGGGAGGGTATTGTGGAATTCGATGCCTTTGGTTCTAATAGTAATAGGACGTAATTGAGCTTGTCCGTTTCCGTATCTAGGTCCTTATTTAGGGATATGGCGAGATCTATATGTCTCTTGAATCTATCGATTTCTAGTTCGCCGTTAGGGGCATCCCAATCGTACGAGGGTAGTGGTAATGACGCCATATTATATACGTATCAGGCGTAGGGGTTCTTACTCTTAAACAACTGCCACCATGTTATATAGTTGTATAGAGAGAATAACGCAGGTGTTAGTCATATTAGTGTGAGTCATATTTATTTATATGAAGCTTATGGTAACGTGGGGGAATGCTACAAGTTACTTACTTAGTTACTTAGTCCCGTGACGTCGAACATCGTAGGGGGAGCACATTTCTTCTTCCGTAACACAACTTTTTCCATTCATCTCGATTCCATGGTTTTTCTAATAAATTACCTAAGGACAGATGTGTATATTCGGTTAGGTCGTTCATCCGGTTTCTCTTTGGGCGACCTCTATTCCTCTTTCCTTCAACATATCCTTGCATTATTGTTTTGCATAAGTTGTCATGTCGACTTATGTGACCATAGAAGCTGAGTTTTCTTTGTAAAACAATATCCAGAAGAGCCGTATTATAACCAATTCTCTTTTCAATTTCAGCTCGAACGAATAAATTAGTTTTATGCTCTCTGTAGCTTATTTGAAGTAGACGTCTGAAGGCTTTGGTTTCGAAGGCGGATATCTTTTTTTGATTCTTGGTATAACGTCCACGTCTCGCATCCATACAACAGTGTTGAGAGAACTAGTGATTTATATAGCTTAAATTTTATTTTAAAAACAATTTCTTTCCTCCAAATCTTTTCTAATTTCACCATTACTGATGTTGCCGTTGCAAGTCTTATATTGATTTCTTTTTTTGATGTTGCATCATCGGATAGCGTAGCTCCCAAGTACTTGAAATTAGAAACATTCTCTAAAGCTTTACCATACATCATAATCTTAGACGCTTCTGTTTCTCCGTTCACTAAAGTTTTACTCTTGATATGGCTTATTTCCATTCCAAAAGACGTTGCTGATTTTTCAAGTGAATCCGTTAGACCGCTTAATTCCGCTTCCGAACCAGCCAACAAATCTATATCGTCGGCAAACCTTAAATTAGATATTGGTCCTCCGCCTATTTTTATTGATAATTCATGATTTTGAAGTGTGACTTGCATTATTCTTTCCAAAAATATATTAAATAGTTGCGGTGAAAGTAGGCAGCCTTGTCTTACCCCCACTTTAGTACATAATGTAGGGCCAATTTGATTGGTAAGTAACACAGAGCTGCTAGTTGACTCATAGAGGGATCTTATTATGTTAATCAGTTCGGTATCGATTCCGAACGATGTCATCGTATCCCATAGACCTTGGTGCCAAACCCTGTTGAATGCTTTTTTAAATTCAATAAAATTGTGAAAAAGTGGTCTTTGTTGCTCAATATGTTTTTCCATAATTAGCCTACAATTTAAGATCTGTTCTGTCGTACTTCTGTTTTTCCGAAAACCTGCTTGTTCTTCTGATAGTATTTTTTCTGTTTGTGGTTTTAGACGGTTCAGTATTATACGTAATAGTATTTTGCTTGAGTGGCTGATTAGACTGACTGTTCTATAATTTTTACAATTCTTTAGATCACCTTTCTTTGGTAGTGGGATTATTAAGGATGTTGTCCATGCATCTGGCCATTTATTTGTAGACCATATTTGTTGGCATAAATCTGTTAATAATTGAGTTAGTACTGGGCCTCCTTCTTTAATAAGTTCACTTGACACATTATCTATGCCCGGTGATTTCCCATTTTTCAGCTTCTTTATAGCATATTCGACTTCTGATTTTAGTATTGGCAAAATTGTGACCTCTTTATTTGCGAGAGTGTTCGTTGGTAGTAAATATATATCTGGATTAATGGGGTAATTATATAATTCTTTACAATATTCCGTCCATCGTTCCATGTTTGCCTTATCGTCTGCCAGTGGTGTTCCATTTTGTCTTTTATGATAGATGTTTTTCTGCTAGATGAATTAGTTATCAGTTAATAATGATGCAAAACTTTACTTCACTTTACTACCTTCTTTTGGTCTCATCTATCTGGAAGATGTATGAGAGAATGTACATTATAAAAATTTATTTTAAAAATAAAGTAATTTAGAATTAATTATTTGTTTTTGGCTATTTGACAATAAAATTATTTAGATTTTTTATTATTTCTATGGGACCTTGTTATCTATAATCTTAATAAAGTATCCATAATCTTAAATTTCCGTGTTATTCCTAGAAGAACACAGTGCATATAATCGAATGTGAATCACTGAATCATATCAATAAGCAACTTTTCTATATAGGTATATCCAATGTGATGTTTAGGATTTTTTTCTTATAAAGGAAAAATCAGTTCTATTTTTTATTGTTGTCGATGGATAATTAATTCTGCCATCTTTCTCACCATTACATGTTATCCTTATACCTATTTGTTGGCATCTATTAAACTGTATTATTTCTTCCAAAATATGATTGCTTTTAAATTAACTTCAACTAAATTATTATTGTATAACATCGAATTATAGTAAACGTAAAACACCTATTCTCCCGCCCGCTCCTACCCCTCCCGCCCACCCGCCCGTAACGTTCGATTCACGCGAGTTGCATTTTCCATCGAATTATAGTAGAACTGTGTTAAATCAATCGTGGCAATTGTTAGAATTTCCCGAATATTCTCAAAACCCATTATAGATATAGAGCGATGAACCCTTATCGAATGATAATATAAGTTCTCTATATCATCATAATTATAGATGTATAATATAACTGTAAACACACCCTTACTTACATTATATTTACTATTGATTATATTTTTATTTTATAGTGTATATAATTTTCATTAAGATATATATTTGTTAAGTATTTTTAAACAAACACACACTTTTTCCTGCTCTATATAATTTAAAATATTTCAGTATATCGCTCATCAATATTTTAATTCATTTATAGAATCTATTAAGGGCAATTAACAAATTATTAATTTTTTGTTTTCCTAATTTCTATTGGAAAAACATAGGGATTTATCATTATAATTAAAATTGGACATACTGAAATATTATTTCTTATAAAGTGGAAAACCATATAGATTCATTATAATGTAATTCTGAATTTTAATTTGATAATTATATCTTTATTCAAATAGTTTTAGTTAAACATCATATTTTTAACACCAATATAATAATAATCAACATTTGATTATTTTTCAATAGTACTTTTTATATTATTTTTCAATGTACCAACTGATGTTATCAAAATGTCCATTTTTTCATCTCCACTGCATCTTTTTATGGGATATTATATATTCTTGCTTATTTTTTTTTGAAAATTATCAACATTATTTACATTATTGTAATTTGAATAATAACTATTAATATTATAATTTAAATACCTATCTCATTAACAACTCAGAATCTGATTCTTTGATGATATATTTCTCAATATCCTTAATGAACTTGATTATCATCACCTCAGATCTTCCAACTGTGAATAATGTGAATTATAAATATTATTGTACTACTACATATTAATTAACTATAATATATATTTGATTATATATAAGGAAATTAATAATAATAATAAAGAATACATTATAAATACTTAGTTAACTACTAGTAGAAACATATTTAGTATTATAATAATTATCTTAAATAATAATAAAACTAATTGATATAACCAAAAAAATGTTATCTATTTTATAATTATATGCTTTAATAATTATATTGGTCTAAATACCTATGGTACATTCTTTATTTTATTTTGATATGAATATATTTATAGGTATATATATATAAATATGATAACAAATAATGTTTGTTGTTTTTATCTAAAATAATCATTGTTTTCCGTTTAGTTGATTTTGTCAGTATTTTCAGTGTTTGGTAGGCTTTTTTTTTAGCTCTTCCTTTTGACATGTCTTCATTTATGCTGGTGCATTGAGATTGTATCCATGTTTCTTTCGCTTTCTTCATTAAATTACGAATTCTGATATTTATCTGTCTCTACCTGTCTTTCATTTCAGGATTTGTTTTTGTTGCTTCTTTTAGTTTTCGTCTATCATCACATAAGTCCAGAATATCGTTGGTTATCCATGCTTGTTTCTTTTTTCTAAATTTTCCGATAGTTTTTTCGGCTGTTTCCAAGATAGCTTTTTCAATCATATTGCAAGTTTCAGTAATATCATTTTCAATAATTATCACACGTGAAAGCTCAAGGTCAAGTTTTACTTTATAATCATTATAGATAGTTGCATTTTCAAGTTATCTAGGTCAAATCTTATTCTGTTCGAGATTGCTCTTTTCTTAATGTATAATTTTAGTTTTAGGTTACATAAAACTAAATCATGGTCACTGCTAATGTCAGCTCCAGGATATTTTCTAGTACTTGAGGTAATTATGCTTGATTTATTATCTTTGAGGCGTCAGTATGTAGTCGATTTGATTATTTATTTTCCCGTTCGGAGCATGCCATGTAGTTCTTCTAGAATTGTTATGATTAAAAAGTGTATTAGCGAGAACTATCATAATTAGTATATATATGTATATATATGTATATATTCGTACCTTTATCGATCATTTTTATTTTTTTATTCTCCATTATATGTACTGCTTTAAACCCAGTTATTACGATATTACGATAGAGTTTTTATATTTAAATTATGAATTATGAAAATACATTAATCTCAAATTACGCGCATTGAGAATGATGATATATAATGTGACCATTATGGATATTGTTAATATAACTTAATATGAATACTTATGGGTATTTATATAACAGAATTTGTTTAAACCCTATCCATAATGATTACATTATATATCATTACACTTAACCTGCATTTGTGATCCGGCCATCTGAATAGGACTATTAGGTATTTGCAGACTCAATGTATAGGGCATCTGAATTTGTTTATTCGGCATACTTAGTCGCTTAGGTGCCTGGAATTGTATCCTGGAGCTGGGCAATTTCACTCCATTGCTTTGAAATGGTATTCCAGCATTTGCAATTTGCAGACTCATATCATCCTCTTAATTGAAAAGTATTTTAATTATTTCACAAATATAATTTATATACATGAAAATTTAAAAAAATAATTAATAAATACTGTATTATATAACAATATATTTTTTATAAATATTAATAAGTGTTTAATATTATGTACAATTTACAATAATATAACAGGTAATACCAACCACTACTTTCCAATTCTATATTCTATTCATTCTTAACTATAGTCAACAATTGTTTAATATGTAATTTAAAATGTTATCAATGCCATTATTATCTTATATGGTATCTAATGCAGATACCATATCTTGAATAATAATATAACTTGATGAAACCTAACTTTAACATCTCTTTATATTATTATTCAAGGTTGGAAAACTGGGTCGCTGTTCGCTGTATAGATTCAATCACAACTCATCGAGTGGAGAAACTCCTGGTGTAGGAGTCAACATTCCATTACCAGACTTTGTTCAAAGAGTTGGAGAATCTGTGGAGAAGAGAAGATCACGATTAGTTTATCAGTCTCGAAAGCGTGGAATGTTAGAAAATGGAATTATATTAAGGTTAACTTTTATTATTATGATATATATTTGTGTTTAAACTATTATTACAACCTTATAACCTAATAGCACTTTTGTCGATCAGCATTTCTCCAAGATGACAGAAAATCAGATTGGAATGTACGATCTTATCATTAATGAACCTGAAAGTGACTGGGATATATATTACTGGATGACTGAGGCACAACCCACCCCTGATAAGTATAATAATGAAGTCATGAATATGTTGAAAGAACATACAAAGAATCCTGATAAGGAGATTCGAACAGGATGGCCTGAGTTAAAATAATCTCCGATATTCATCTAGTCAAGATATATATATATAATATAATAAATATAGCAGATATGCTTGTTGATATCATTTATATTTTGCATTAAATGTATAAGATAATTTATTAAATTATAAAATTAATTAGTTTGCATAAAAAAGAATAAATATTTAAATTTAAATATATTTAAAAGTTTCATTCATATATAATTTATAATAAATTAAATATTTCTAAAATAATATTTTATAGATATATTTGTATTATAGTATATTTATTCTATTTTAAATTAATAAATTATTCTATTTAAAAGTCAAATATATTTAATTTAAATTAATAAAAAAATATCCAAAATATATTTAAACTTTTATTAAGATTTAGTTACTAATAATTAATTGTATGAATATAGTTGGATATATATATCATATATACCATATATGGATATTTCTAAATAAACATATTTTAAACATATAAACATATACATATTTTTTATTTAAATCAATATTTTTTCATATTTTAATTTAATTTTGTTTATCAATTGTACTTTTATTTTGTTATATGTATTAGAATATATGCCATTTTAGTTTAAATTAATATATAAACCCTTCATTCTGTGCACTTTATTAAGATTTATTACAGTTAATAATATTGAATGGTATAAACATAACATTTATAGTATTGTTATAATATCTTCAATAAATAATATATAAAATTATATGAGGTTATTCTAATTAGAGATTACTTTCCAATATATATATTCTAAATAATCTTATATTATAAATTGCACTTGAAATAAAATGTAAAATATTATATATATTTACAATAGTTTATCTGAGTTTGCTTGATTTTTATTTTTATTGTATTTAATTTTAATTTGGTTATAGAATATTGTAAAATAAGCTCACTTATATTTGTTAAATACTTTGTAATTGGTTTTAAATAAAGGAATTATTTTAATATCCTCATATATTATATATTATAGTTCAAGGAATATACGGGTATTCAAGTTTATTTTTTAAATGTTTTTATATTAAAAATAGCTTATTGAATATATACTCTACAACAGCGATTCTTAACGGTGGGCGATTAGAAAATGTTAGGGGGCAGTTAGAGTTGTTAGGTTATTAGAAAATAAAAATAAAAACTAAATTTTATAATAAAATATATAAAAAATAAGATGTCTATTTCAGAAATTATTATAACAAGATAGAGAAAGGTGTATGCTCGATAATATTATTATAAAAAGATATATTACTAGGTATATTTTATGAAAAAATTGAAAAAAGCATCAGGTGCTATAAATGAGAAAAGTTGTTTATGTCATTAATAATAATAATTTATTATATGTTAAATTTATTCTAATAATTAATTGATTGTGCTCCAGTAATGATTGGCAGACTAAATGGAGTTACTGCATTACTTAAAAAATAAATACCAACATTATTTACAATGCACTGTGTTATTCATAGAGAGCATTAATGCTCTATTAAACTTAATAGCAAAAAAATCTTGATTCAAATTTGTTTAATTCACTAGATATTGTTATAAAATGTATCAATAAAATAAAACGTAATTACCTGCACGAGCGTATATTCAAGTCCTGCGAGGATTACAATGAAGACTATGATAAACTGTTATTACACACAGCAGTAAGATGGCTCTCTAAAGGAAAACGTTTAATCCATTTTCATAAATTATATAATATATCTTGATACATATGAAAAAGCATGATAATATTATATACTAAAAATTGATATATTTAAAAAAATATCTTGCCTATTTAGCAGCATATTTGAGAAATTAAATTTATTAAATAAGTCATTACAAGGTAAAGAAATAATTTTAATACTTGTCAAAGATATTTTATGTGTATTTAAATTTAAATTAAAATATATGTCAAAAATATAAATAAGAGTGACTTGCAATTTTATGAGATTGAAAACGTTTGAAAAAGAACTTTCTCTGGATGAAAAAATGCGATATATTTCACATATGAATAATTTAATTTAATAAAATATAGATTGTCGTTTTGATGACCTATTTTAATTAAATATTCCAGATGTTATCATTGATGTATTTAACTGCAATATATCAGAAATAGATCACTCAATTCAAGAATATATCATAGAGGGTATGGTAACATTATTTATGGTAACTTTGTAGTAGGCGCAAATTCCTACGGAACAAGCTCTCTTTAAAATCGGGAATATAAGTTTTGCACACTCTGAATATAGACATCGAATTTGTGACTTCTACAATGACCTTCTCATTCTTTAACCTACCTATTTCAGTCTCTACACTGTCTTTCATGGATTAAGGGACGTTTCTTTATTTGTATCGGTGTAACATATTTATCAACGTATAGGTAATCGTATATGCTCCATCTTAGATGATAATGGCTCGACAAAGGAAATCCTTTCAAGAATTGCCCAAACGATATATCGTTCATTGAAGGATATATCCTCATTAACAAAACTTAATCCAATTTGGAACGACAGAAACTTAACGTTAAACTCTAAAGTTCTTCTCTTATATTCTCCTATTCACTTGTAAGTTCACTCTTTTTATATGCATGTGAAACGTGGAAAATCAGCAAAGAGCTTCAAAGAAGAATAACAGCAATGGATTTCAGATGTCTAAGAAGATTACTCAAAATATCATATAAATACAGAATTACAATTAAGGAAGTCAGAAACAGAATTGTCATGATAATCGGCAATCACAAAGACCTACTAACAAAAGTGAAAGAGAGAAAGCTACGGTGGTATACAGGCCCGTAGCCAGAAATTTATACTAGGGGGGGGGGCAAGGCCCCACAAATATTAAGACTAAAGTGTAATAAATATAAACTAGTGTACTATAGTAATAATATAGTAATAACTATATTTATAATATCATTACTAGTAATTTACTAGTATACTCTATTACTTATATTGACGCACAATGTGAATTAAACATGGTATAAATAAACAATACATAAGCATACACTTTGTGTGTATATATATACACTATATATAGTATTATATATAAATATAACTTTATATACATATAATAAAATATAAAAAGCAGTAGGATCAGGTTAACAGGCAAGGTATATAATAATAACATCAGTAGATAAGTTTACTGAATACTAGCGAGTGAATTAAACAGTTAGTCATGGCAAGGGTAAGCTTAAAACGATATTTTCTAATATTATGTAGAAAATAGTTAGTAGTGCATCATATTATTAATGTTTGGAGATTAGTCTAGGTGAGAGATTATAGTGAAACCAAATATAGTTATAGATTGAGAAATTGGAAGAAATAGTAGAAAAGGATGTGTGATTGATAGAGGAGAACTGGGTCTTGTAAATATGATAGTATTAGTTTTAGTAATATTTAAGGACATTTAGTTATGAGATAACCAATGCGTGTGATCAGTAATACAATTAAACATCGACATTTGAATCAGACCAGAATCACTAGAACAAGGAATTGGCTATATATCTGAAAATCATCAGCATAAATATATATACTATCATATTATAGTTAATATTGGGATATTTGATTAAAAAAATTGATTTTATAGGAATAATATAAATAATGAAAAATATAGGTCCAAGGACAGAGCCTTGTGGAACACCATCTATGTTGAAATAAGGAGGAGACAACGAGGAGTTAATCCTCACCGAAGATGTTCTAGATGAAACAAAATACATAAACCAACTGTGGATTTGAACATGTATACTAATTTCATTACAATAGAAATAATATTGTAATCGAGAGTATCAAAAGCACTAGATAAGTTTAGTAGTACGAGATAGCATGGGGCTTTATTATCAAGATATATGAAAATATCATTAATGATAAAAGTAAGGGCAATTTCAGTACTACGATGAGGAAGATTCGCACTTTGATATGTATCAACAATATCAATGGGCATAATGTAATTAATAAGTTGAGTAGACATAACTCGTTCTGACGTCTTAGCTATTGATGATAGTTGGGATATTGGACGATAACTTGATATATTAGATTGGTCAAGAGTAGTTTTTTTAAATCGGAATAATCTATGAATATTTCATTGGGTGTGGAATAATAGATGATATAAGATACCTATGAATGATTTCACCGATAAGTCCAATAAAATATGGTGATAATGGACGAAGTAGATTGAGTGGAATAGGATTAAGGGGGAATTGGTTTTCAAGGATGTCATCAAAGAGAGTGCAATGTCATGTGTGGGAAGCGAAACACATTAACAGTGATTATGAGTGTATGTTAAATTGAGATTGAGTCGTGCTGAGTTGATGTTTGGAAGTACATTGATAATGCTAACAATTTTGTGTTGGAATAAATTGGAAAACAATGAACAAATAACTAAATCATGTTGGGCAGGAAGACATTTGGTCTGGGTTGTACCTACTAAGGTGAAAGATAATTTATAAGCTTACCTAGAATATATTCTATAACTACCGAGCATATCGATGTAATATGAGAATTTGGTAGAGAGAAGTTTTTTCTTGTAAAGCGATAGAAAACTTTAAATGAAATAAGATGAGATTCAAGTTAAGAGGATGCATATTTACGTTGTAGTCTACGAAGTAGTTTCCTCAGGTTAACAAGCTCAATATGAAACCAGGGAAACTTATAATAAGTTCGGCTGATAAGAGTAATGGAGGGTACCAAAATATCAAGCGAATAAGGTAATGCCAAATTAAAATAATCAAAAAGTGTAGACAAATCAGAAGATATACTGTTGCTAACTGTATAATCGGAATAGTTTTAATGGAGAGGAACTAAAGCGGGTATGCAAAGAAGTAATATAACATAACAAGTCTATAAGGGAGGTAGCTATAGCTGCAGCTATCATGTACGGTGTTAATCTAACTACTCTAGGACGATATATAAACATAATTCAGAATAAAGAATTGGTTTAAATGAATATTTAAAAAAAAGTTTGACAAGAAAAAGGTAAATGCTAATTAATTATTAAAACATATTAATACCTACTAATTAAAACGGGTACCAGTAAACTCGGACCACTTTTAAGGTAAACTCGGACCACTTTTTAAGTAAACTCGGACCACTTTTTAAAAACATAAAGAAGACTTGGACCACTTTTAAAATAACTTTATATCGTATATTTCTATAATATAATATGCTATAACTTACTTTCACTTTATATAATTATATTTACATTTTTATTTATTTGTTAAATACATTATAACAAGAGTCATTTAATATGATATAAATAAATATATATATATTTTTAATAAGAGGTCCGAGTTTACTTCAAAAGTGGTCTTGCATCTCCTTCTGGTTAGATGAATACTGAATTATTCGTTAAAGTACTGAAGCATTTTATTAAAAATATTGGTTGCTTAATTTTAGATAATCATGAATCACACCTTTCCACAACTGTTATTTATTTGGCAACATCTAATGGACTTACTTTAATTTCCTCTTAATTATTCCCATCGACTACAACCATTAGATATTAGTGTCTGGACCTTTAAAATCCTACTGTAGTAATATGTTATAGGCTGTCACTTTGTAGCTGCCTATTCGGGTATGACGCTAAGCCACACCCATTATATGTATATTTAGATGATACATACATTCTGGTCCTGGATACCAACTAGGTTAGTTATACTCATAATAGGCAGTTATTACATGGTGACAGCGGGCTTAATTAAGAACCCTATAACATATATCATATAAATCAGTGTATTTATAACATTTATAACATATTATATATAAATTAACTATATTAAATATTAATATAAATCAGTGAATTATTATTAATATTATATATTATTACATAGTATTGTGTTATTATTATATACTATATAATATAGTATATTTATATATATATATTATACCTTAGATATAGTATACCATATAAAGTGGTAGGAAAAGTAATATATATATATAAATATATATATTTAGAGAATAAATTTGAACATATTAAAAGTATAAATATTTAGTATATATATCAGATTTTATAAATCAGTGAATTTATTTATTTCTATAGAAAACCTAGATACTTTATAAATCAGTGAATTTATTTATTTCTATAGAAAACCTAGATATTTTATAAATCAGTGAATTTATTTATTTATATAAAAAAAAAAACAAACAAAAAAAAACTAGATATTTTATAAATTAGTGAATTTATTTATTTCTATAGAAACCTAGATATTTTATAAATTAGTGAATTTATTTAATATATAGAACATCTAGATATTTTTTAAATTAGTGATTATATTATATATATATGTAGTTTATATTTAGTTATTACATATTATTACATATTCTATAGTATAATATAATATGATTATATTATATTCCTATATAATTATATACGGAGAATATTATTAAAAATTAATATTATAATTATTATATATTATATTGCGAATTATTATAATTATTATATATTATATTGTGATTATTATTGTTAATTATTGTAAGGAGAGATGTCAGAGTACAGAATACCCGAGAAATTAAATACAGATAATACCAGTGCTATAGAATGGAAGAGATGGATTCAAGCCTTTGAAATATATGAATGTGCAGCAGAGCTGGAAGAAAAGAAGGATAAAGTCAAGGTAGCAATATTCCTAAATATTATAGGTCCAGACGGAGTAGAAATATTTAACTCATTTAAAGAAGAAACCTTTGAAAGAACGGAAAATGAAAAAAAGATAACTATAAAAGGCAAAGAAGATCTAGAATGGATCAAGAATAAGTTTGAAAGTTATTTCACACCAAAGAAAAATACAACATACGAGAGATATGTTTTTTTCAAAAGAGATCAAACCGAAGGAGAATCAATAGAATTATATTATTCGGAACTGAAGAATTTGGCAAAAACATGCGAATTCCAGGATCTGAAAGATTCCCTCATTAAGGACAGATTAATAATAGGAATGACAGATGAAAATCTAAGGCAAAGATTTTTACAAGAGGCTGCTCAGTATGAGTTAACCGCAGAAAAGATTGTAGAAACAGTTAAAATAAAAGAAACTAGCATATTACAAGTTAAGGCGATTAATCACGATGCTAAGGAAAGTATAGATTACATCAAAGATAAAACGAGAAAATACAAGAAATTCGAAAATAAAAAGAAAACGCACAACATCGAAACGAAAAATAACAAGAAGTGTGGAAGATGTAATTTAGAGCATCCACCAAAACAATGTAGAGCGTATAATCAAAAATGTATGAAATGTAAGAAAATTGGACATTGGGCAATATGTTGTAAAAACAATTGCAGAGAAACGAATGAAATTATAAAGGAACACATAAAGTTCCTAGGCGAAATAAAGGAAAGTATAAATCAAAAAGAGGAAGATTGGACAAGAAGAGTAGGACTTCAAATAGGAAGTTACCAAGAACAAGTATCTTTAAAAATATATACTGGTGCTAGCGTTACAGTGCTACCGTTTAGCAAATCTTTACCCAAGATGAGACAATCGACAACAATTCTTAAAGGTCCTAATAATACTCAAATAGAAGTTATAGGATGTTTTGATGCGATTGTCACCTATAAAGGAAAATCCATGAAAGAAGAGATATTTATACTAGAAAAACAAACCGTAGGGCTATTATCCAGAAGATTATCAGTAGGACTTGGAATAGTAAAACTAATTGATGAAATCGATAATAGACTTTTTGAAGGTTTAGGAAGCTTAGAATATACATATAAGATAGAGATGAACGATAATATTAAACCAACTTCTATATATGTACCAAGAAAACCACCTGATCGATTAATAGAAATTAACTAAGATACGGGAAGAGGGTGGTGGGTATATTATTTATGTGTTGTTCATTATTTAGTTCATTATTATTATTATTATTATTATTATTTTAGTTAAATATAATCATCAAGGTATTTGAATATTATTAATCTTAAGAAGGGAGATGTAGTAATATGTTATAGGCTGTCACTTTGTAGCTGCCTATTCGGGTATGACGCTAAGCCACACCCATTATATGTATCTTTAGATGATACATACATTCTGGTCCTGGATACCAACTAGGTTAGTTATACTCATAATAGGCAGTTATTACACTACTATAAAACTGCATTAAACGAATGGAACATTTAAAATCCTGGAAAAAGAGCAACAATTTATGACCTTCCTGCATGCTTCACAATATAATTATTTAAATATATGTCTCATAGAAACATAACACCAGGCTTAACAAAATCAGGAATTATGCCTATAAACTCGCAGATATTCAGTGACGACGAATTTTACCAGCAAGTATATTTATCGCTTCAACTACCCCAATCTCAATAGCTGCTACTCCACTATAGTTTCAACTTCAACACCATCAACATCGACTCCATCAGTTTAAACTTCAACTCCAGAAACATCATCAAAATCATATTGAAACTCAAGTAGTTCAAAAAAGAGAAATGTTCTACGCCCTTGCTTTTTACCCTTTCGAATTTACTACGATTAGACCACAACCATTAAGAGAATTAACCGATAATAAAAAACGAAAAAGAAAATTTAAATACGCAAAAAAACTTACACTTTCACCTCCATATAAACCATACAATTATCAACAAATACTGAATAAAAAAACTGAACACATCACAGGAGGACATTTGATTGGGAAAAATTATATATTTTATTATAAAATTATAAATTATAAATAAATTATAAAATTATAAATATAAATTCCACCGAATTAATATGTAAATTTTATCGAAAATCAGACAAATTTAATGGGGGGTTTATTTGGCCTACAATTGAAGATATAGAAGTCGTAAAGTTAATTGATAGTATTATGATACTCCCAGAACCGATCAAAAGTAATACGATTAAACGTTTGAATAGTGTTGTTCATTTTTTTATCAATTTATCATCATTTAATTTGTGTTAATTAGATTTTATTATTATAATATTTTTGTTGTGTTAATTAAATTGTATTTAATATGATATTTTGTTTTCATTATCTAAATATGTCATTATTATTATAACAATTACTATAAAATAAAGACTATTACATTTTTATATTTTAATATTGAAATATTATGGCCCCCAAAAAGTTTGACAGGTACAAATTATAACCTTGATCCGGTACTATATATATGAGATGATATATATATATATATATATATATATATATATATATATATATGGGAAAGTAACCGAACACGAACACTGTCCGTCGGACAGTGCCCGAATACGGACACTCTATGTATATCAGAAACCATAAATCCTACAAAAAAATCTGTAATGAATAAAATATTCATAAATATATAAATAGTCTAAATAAGTATTTTTTATTTTTTAATTAATCAAAATAGTTCTGATATATCCAATAAACTAATTTTTTTATTACGTTTTTAAATTTATGAAAAAAAATGTCAACTTAAAAGCTTCTTAAGAATATACAAATGCCTATTGATATAAAATATAACAATATATTATAAAAACTAAAGCATTCTAAACATTATATAGTGGAGAGAATGGAGTAGTGGCCAATAATTTATATGCCTCAGCATAGGTTCTAATATACCTACTTCTAATATATCGTTAAATACTGAATTTTAAGATCTTATTTTTTTTTGAATTTGCTATAAATCATATAGGTTTAGAATACTGTGATTTCACTTTTATATATTACTGAATATTATTAACTATTTATTAAGCATTAAAAAAGGCATAAACGCATTACAATAAAGCAAGTCCGGGGTAGTGACCGACAATATCAGAATATGCAATAGGTGTCTCGTAAGATATTCGATTTATATTTTTTTAATTATATAATATTAAGTAATTATATTTATGATGCATACGCACCTTATTTGATTCAATAATTTAATTATATATACACACATGTGTGTACTCACATATAAATAAGTATAAATATATATAATCATGTTTTTGTTAAAATTTGACAAAAAATGATTATGTAATAAATTAGAGTATTTAATTAATTATTATAAAAAAAATAACTTTATATTATAGACATTTTGATTATCTAAATATTGTATATAGAACTTGTTATTCTATTTAGCACCATTTAAGCGTTAATTAAAAGGCCACTATAGTATACGGAGTATATATACTATCCTATACGGAGTATACTCCACATACACCACATACACCACCACATACACCACCACATACACCACCACATAGACCACCACATACACCACCACATACACCACCACATAGACCACAACATACACCACCACATACACCACCACATACACCACCACATACATCACCACATACATCACCACATAGACCACAACATACACCACTACATACATCACCACATAGACCACAACATACACCACCACATACACCACCACATACACCACAACATACACCACCATATACACCACCACATACATCATGGTATGCATACACTAATGCATGATCGTATAATAACTCACACTAAAATGAGTTCATCTTAAAGCCGTTATTAAACTAAATAAACATGCAAAAGTACTACCAGTAAGTAATAATATATATTTAATAAGTTATGTTTCATAATGAAACTTTTGATTGATTGATTGAAGTCACATGGTGTGATCAAAGGTAGGATATTAGAGTTGAGTCTGAAGTCACATGGTGTGATCAGAGGTAGGATATTAGAGTGGAGTCTGAAGTCACATGATGTGATCAAAGGTAGGATATTAGAGTGGAGTCTGAAGTCACATGGTTTGATCAGAGGTAGGATATTAGAGTGGAGTCTGAAGTCACATGGTGTGATCAGAGGTAGGATATTAGAGTGGAGTCTGAAGTCACATGGTGTGATCAGAGGTAGGATATTAGAGTGGAGTCTGAAGTCACGTGGTGTGATCAAAGGTAGGATATTAGAGTGGAGTCTGAAGTCACGTGGTGTGATCAGAGGTAGGATATTAGAGTGGAGTCTGAAGTCACATGGTGTGATCAGAGGTAGGATATTAGAGTGGAGTCTGAAGTCACATGGTTTGATCAGAGGTAGGATATAGAGTGGAGTCTGAAGTCACATGATGTGATCAAAGGTAGGATATTAGAGTGGAGTCTGAAGTCACATGGTGTGATCAGAGGTAGGATATTAGAGTGGAGTCTGAAGTCACGTGGTGTGATCAGAGGTAGGATATTAGAGTGGAGTCTGAAGTCACGTGGTGTGATCAGAGGTAGGATATTAGAGTGGAGTCTGAAGTCACGTGGTGTGATAAAAGGTAGGATATTAGAGTGGAGTCTGAAGTCACGTGGTGTGATCAGAGGTAGGATATTAGAGTGGAGTTGAAGTCACGTGGTGTGATCAAAGGTAGGATATTAGAGTGGAGTCTGAAGTCACGTGGTGTGATCAAAGGTAGGATATTAGAGTGGAGTCTGAAGTCACATGGTGTGATCAAAGGTAGGATATTAGAGTGGAGGCTGAAGTCACGTGGTGTGATCAAAGGTAGGATATTAGAGTTGAGTCTGAAGTCACATGGTGTGATCAAATGTAGGATATTAGAGTTGAGTCTGAAGTCACGTGGTGTGATCAGAGGTAGGATATTAGAGTTGAGTCTGAAGTCACGTGGTGAGATCAAAGGTAGGATATTAGAGTGGACTCTGAAGTCACATGGTGTGATCAGAGGTAGGATATTAGAGTGGAGTCTGAAGTCACGTGGTGTGATCAAAGGTAGGATATTAGAGTTGAGTCTGAAGTCACGTGGTGTGATCAAAGGTAGGATATTAGAGTGGAGTCTGAAGTCACGTGGTTTGATCAAAGGTAGGATATTAGAGTGGAGTCTGAAGTCACATGGTGTGATCAGAGGTAGGATATTAAAGTGGAGTCTGAAGTCACATGGTGTGATCAAAGGTAGAATATTAGAGTGGAGTCTGAAGTCACGTGGTGTGATCAAAGGTAGGATATTAGAGTGGAGTCTGAAGTCACGTGGTTTGGGGATTAATGAATTAAGGAGATAGTAAGGTTCAGTGGTAGTAAGGATATTATATAATAGAAGGAGAGTTTAATAGTGAATAGCCTGCAGGTGGTAGGCTACTTAGTTGTAGTCTAGGTTGTGATACAGATGTGACGTGGTCAGTAAGTAGTTCTCATTGATATAGTTAGTAAATGGTCAAGATCAGTTAGTATAGCTAGATTGTTAGCAGTTGTTGTAGAGTTGCAGTAGTTAAGGAGGTCTATTGTAAGTGATTCAGTGAGGAGTTTAGTAGTGGGAACATCTCTATATGGTTTTATTTTCCGTATACGTATATTTATATATATGTATATATATTATATTAATGGTATGAGATTGCTGGTACTAATAGTGTAATGTTATCAGTACAAGAGACAAGGAAGGAATACCTTTATTTAGTAGGGCAAGTGACGCCGTGTCAATATAAAGGTTTAATATATATATATATATGTGTGTGTATGTGTATGTATGTATGTATGTGCGTGTGTGCGTATGTGTGTGTGTGTGCGTGTGTGTGTGTACGCGTGTGTATGTGTGCATGGGTATGCGTGTGGAAGGCGTTACCAAATATTTTGCAAAGCATAGAAACCTTAGAAAAATCTTCGGCGTTACTGCGAAGCGTAAAACTAAATGGTAACATATATTCTAGGCCAAAGTACAAGTGGAATATGTATCGCGCATGGCATTAATTGATAGTGTGTGTGTGTGTGTGAATGATGTTCGCCAACACACAAGTAACCGCTTGTGAGGCACATCTACCTAGTGGTGGTGGCTGGTGATTAGCGATGCACATGTATACGACCTATAGGCTCTATAGGTATATATAGGCTATAGATGTATATATAGGCTATAGATGTATACTGCAGTGTTCTATTTAGATAAGTAGATCACTTTCAGTGATTAATAATGATTAATCGTAAGAACCGTTTTTATACTTTCATTATTGTCCTATACGAATTACTTAGTGATTGACGACCCTTCATTCATGCGTGTATGGTGCACTGTGGATTATGCCTACCGATATACCATTATCACAGTTACATCTACATTGCGTGTTACACCAGTATTAACCCGCGGGTATTAACCTGTAATCAATGTTATAGATCTAGGTATGTTAATTACAGCTTCGAATAGTTCGATTCAGAATTACAAATTCGATAATTGTATTGTACAATGTACAGCCTCTATTATACGGTATTCAGTGTATTATAAAGCGTATGAATACAATGCTTTATAGTACAATGAACTGCTCAATACAAGTATCGCATATGTGTACATTAAGGCTGTTATTAAAAACAAGTATTAAACTATAGTCCGTATCTTAATGGAAATTACACGCTAAACAAGTTGGTATTAACTAAATTACACATACTAGTACAGTTATTGAGCACTAGGCGATTACAAAATATAAAAAAAAACTGTTGAACTTGTTGAACAACTTTACGAACATGCATAATCTAATAGTCCTTTAAATGACTGTTCTATTACGCATGTGTATATGCGCATGCGTAAAAGTTGTGTATATTAGCAACTGTCACATTGTATTTACATTTTATTTCAGTTATTTACATTTTTATCGATTATTACGGATATATATATAACGTTTGCAGAATCAAGCTATTATATAAATATTATAACTTTATATATTATAAATGTTTATTCGAGAATATGCACATTGAGAACCATGGTTCGAAAGCAAGTGTTTTATAACAGAAATGTCGATTACAAAACTAGGTGTAATAATCAGTATATTTATATATCAATTTGTACAATTTGATAATTTTTATTATTTAAAAAAAAATATAACGTATGATTCAAACTTCGCAGAAATTTGTCTAGAACAAACATTATGTATAGATTAATAATACGTCAACAAATTATTAAAAAAATCGTTTGATTATTTTTTTATAGATATACAAATTTATTGACCCAACAAAATATCATATGTACTTGACATATTGAAATGTATATAATATATTGAAAATATAATATAATATATTGATCATTTATTTTTTTAAATATATACAAATATTGTCACATAGGGGAAAGTATCCTAATACAGACACTTTAACAATAAATGGTCTTACATTTTATGACTTATTATTTGTATTCAAAAATTACAGTTTATTAATATTATATGATTATATATATTATTATGATTTTAAAATTTTATTTAATCTTTTAATTCCATAGATAACGGGGGTTTCCGTATTCGGTACCCATGTCCGAATACGGACACCCTGTGTTATAATACGGACACCCTATATACCACTAGATAAACTATATATTATTGATGAATCAATCAGACAAATTACAATTACATTATTTATAATTAATTTTATGAATAATTTATTCTAATTTAGTTAATAATTTATTTATTTTTATTATTTCTTTAATTAATAATACAATTTAAATATCTAAATAATAACAATTTTAGATGTAACTCTATTGGTGGTATTAATATTATAACGCACGCGATTTTTATGAATATCAAAATAGTTCATATATGCGTATACGCTGCGCGCTGATTGGTTATAGGGTGTCCGTATTAAGACATCTAGAGTTTCCGTATTAGGGACTTATATGACCTCTAGGTATATGCTTATAACTTAATTAATATTTGATAACAAATGTAGAAATTAAATATATAATTTGTAGAATGTTTTATTTTTTAATAATATAGTATTATATTTTATCGTATCGATACATTTGTATATTTTTGAGGAGGTTTTAAGTTGAAATTTTTTTTCAATTTAAACATGTAATAAAAAAATCAGTATTTATTTATCAGTATTAATTTCAGTAGGATTTATGGTTTCTGAGATACCGAGAGTATCCGTATTCGGGCACTGTCCGTATTCGGTTACTTTTCCCATACATTGATAATATTGGTAGATAATATTATATATTACATTAGTTATTTTTATAATTTTTGAGAATAAATATATATGTACACTATGTACAGTGTATAGTGTATACTATGCTATTACATAATAATGTGTACAATGTACCACACATTATCGTTACCTCGCAAGTCTACTACTACTTGTATACTATGTATTGTGGGTATACGTGTGACAAACACACAGACACACACACATACACATGTTCGCATACAACGATTAATTATTATTGCTCTATTAATTATCTTTTTAATATACGCTAATTTATATATATATATAACTTGAATATACTACAGTATGCATATTATATTTTATGTAGGTCCGAAAAGAAAACATATGATTTTACATTTATTTCTAAGCATCTAAAGTAGACGATATAGAAGTTTTTTTTAATATAATAGTTGCACTAGGGGCACACGATTCAATATGGTGACATCATTAATACATATATATATATATATATATATATATATATATATATACATACATATATATATATATATACCTTATAACGTAAATAATGGATATAGTATTGTAAATATATCGGAATTATTAATTTGAATACATATATGTATTTATAAGTATACATATAGCTAAGCATCACTGTATACAGTATAGTAAACACTGTAGTAAAGAAGAGCGGCCGGGTACATACTGTACACGTATTGCTGTTGCCTATATAACTTGTTTCAGTTCTACGTTAATCACTCCTTTATTTCACACTCGCAACATCTATATTAATTCAAAACCCTTATTTTATTTTATTTTGAAATAACAATTGTAATCCGTAACCACTACGCAATAGATATAGACTACTATAGTAGTATGGTCTATAGTAGTATGGACTATCGACTACTAGGTGTACCTACCTACAAAGTAATGCAATACGTGTATTTATTGATTGTTATTACATTACTTAATTATATTTGTGTGTATTGCATATTATTTCTAAGTTTTGTATTGAATGATTGATTGCTTTTTATGGTCGAATAAATAATCGAGAGTGTTACGTTGACATCATTGAACTAATGACGTAATTGAAATAAATAAAGAATATAAACATTTTATAGTTATAACTACAGGTATACCATAAAAAGAATCTATTAGTTACAAATAGTTTATTAGTTTATTAGTTTATTAGTTATAATAAATATATTATTACTTCTTAATTATCAATCTTAATTATTGTAGTAGTATATATATAACTATACAGATAAGAAAGTTCTACTACAGCAGTATACCCTACTATAGTAGTATACCCTACAATAGTAGTAGGTCTATAGTATAGTAGGCATCCGCATTGCTTACAAAGGCAAACACCTCGTCATCTATAGATACGTTCTATATATATATATATTGTTATTGTATGTTGATGTAGCCCTAACTCATGGAACTTAGATAATATATATATATCATCTATAAATGTTTGATATAGCTATATCTATAGATCTATAGGTGTATAGACCACACACGATGTTCTAGACTTATGATGTAGTAATCACTACTTCCTTAGTAAGTTGATATAATCGGCAGATACTACAAGTATGTAGTATACTATATCTCTATAGAGATGTTACAGATTACGATAGTGGCGTTACCGCACGAGAATGTGGGTCATGGTACAGCCAATAGGTTGCCGAGTTCTAATCACGTATTTCCCTATAGTGCACGTACGACACGTGATGAATCATATAGATTACGTCGACCCGAATGTTATCCGTTACATAACTACGATCCCACGTGACCTGTCGTGACGTAATATCTAATAGTATTACGTCAGTATATCTCGTACGTAGGTCGTTATAGTTGTCGCTAATACATATATTATCACATTATCGAGCAAGTTTCATCGGCGAAATTGTCGTAGAGAGAAAATGTTCCATTTATTTTCCACACCTATCGGCAATTTTTTAGCACGAACAAACTCCATTTTCGACACGCCCACTAGGCAAAATGCGAGCAATTTCTTGATGTTTTATTGTTTATTTATAAAAAATAAAATGTCAGATATTGTAATTTCAGAAATTATAAACCTAATAAGGGAAAAACCTATACTCTGGAATTCAACACTTAATGAATACAAGAATAGATACAAGAGGGAGGTCGAGTTCGAAGATATAGCGAGGAAAGTTAATCTAAGTAGTTAGTATTATAACTTTTGTATACGTTTTTAAAATATAATTTGACATTTATATAAATGTGTTATTTATATTTAAATTAATATTTATATAAATAAAGTTTATATACTGTTACTTTAGTATAAATATAATATATATATATAGTTGATACATAATTTATAGCATACTATATACATAATTAGAATAAAATAGGATTATTAATAAGTATTATAGTTATTATAATAATAATAATAATCATGATTATTAAAATACATTATTTTGTAATTAAACATTCGATTACAACACAATTTATACAATTTGTATGTATTTTTTTATTAATATATATATAATTAAATATTTATATAATTATGTGCATACATATAAATAGATTATATAATTTATAAATATTAATTAGATCGTGAATTTTGTTTATTAATAATTTGATTATGAAAATACATTATTCGATTACAACACAATTTATACAATGTGTATGTATTTTTTTATTAATATATATATAATTAAATATTTATATAATTATGTGCATACATATAAATAGATTATATAATTTATAAATATTAATTAGATCGTGCATTTTGTTTATTAATAATTTGATTATAAAAATACATTATTCGATTACAACACAATTTATACAATTTGTATGTATGTTTTTATTAATACATTGTACTGGAAGGTGATAGCAAGATATATTGGAACGTGATTGTACGAAATGATGTAACTTGATAGTACATTGTACTGGAAGGTGATAGCAAGATATATTGGAACGTGATTGTACGAAATGATGTAACTTGATAGTACATTGTACTGGAAGGTGATAGCAAGATATATTGGAACGTGATTGTACGAAATGATGTAACTTGATAGTACGACATGATGTAACGTGACAGTACATTGTACTGGAAGGTGATAGCAAGATATATTGGAACGTGATTGTACGAAATGATGTAACTTGATTTATTTTTCACATAGTATAAAAGTATCCACTATAATTTATCTATAAAGTATGATTAAAGTATAGTATTAAAGAATTATATTATTGTATACTTATATTATTATATAACCATATTTTTACAATAAAATAGGTAGCGAAGTAAAAAAAAAATTTAAGAACGCAAGGACATACTACTGCAAGTTAAAAAAAGAATATGAGAAGGCCATTTATAAAGTTACTCGAGTTAGCGGTATTGCTGGTGATTTGGAGCAGCCGCTAGTACCCACTTGGTGTCACTACAATAGTAAGTACTTATCATTTTAATATAATAATATCGATTTTATATTAAAATATTATAAATTGTATCATTATATAACACCGAAAATACTCTGTTACAATGCTAAAACAATATACATGGTATAAGCAAAGATTTTCCGAAGGAAAGATATAACACTTACGCGAAATCGTGTAATTCGAATTTGTATACAAAATACCCCAGTTCCACCTATAGCGGGTTACTTTTAAGAACTATGTGTTGTTTATAATGTAAATTCGTATTTAACTATACACTTTTAAAATGTTAAATAATTGGCTTTAAATTAATATTTATATGATGAAAACTAAGTGTTCATTACTAATATATAACAAACAAATATGATATGTATGTTTTAAATGCTATAAGTATATATTTAGTGAGTAAAAGCTAATTTATATTGCATGTAATTTAATAGAGCAATTAAAACATTGTTGTATGCAAACAGAGCCGAACCTAAATCTATTTCAGTGATTTCGATACTACTGCTAGCAGCGGTAGGGGATATTACTAAATTACGTTGCATGCATAGGGAGTGTTATATATTTGCTTCGAAAATCTTTGGTATAAGTTTGACATATATATTAGATTTTTAATATTTATCCCTTCCCAAGACAACTAATAATCCAGTATTATATGAAGATATTAGATATTTATATATATATATTAGATATTTCCATTCTCCACTCTCATATCTCATTTCATGTTCAGGTTTACAGTTTTTGGATTGCGTTATGGAAAAGAGGGGGACTATTAGTTCTGATGCGAATATTGATTTCAATGATATAAACGGTTTATATATTTCTATATTACATATATAATTTAGATAATGTAAATATATGTAGGCATTAAGCCTTTAAAACGTTGCATAGTTAGTAAGTACATCTGAATCTACGAGATAAATCTTCGCTTGTGTCCATTACCAATTATTTTATGACTACTGGAGTATATGATAAAATAACGTAATTTATGTAACTTGTTATGAGCTAGCTATGATCAATCGAAATATTGTTTATTTAGGAAAGTATTTAATTTTTTAATTATAAATAAGTATATTTTTAGATATAATTATAACTAATAACTCTATATTTAAATATATATCAAATTAATATTAATTTTTTATAAATTTGTAATATACTTCACTAGATGACAACTTTGATACCGGATTGAACACGATCGACTTATTGTCAATCATGTCTCCGATATTACCTCCTTTTGTACCTTCGCCAATATCACCATCTAATTCATTGGATTCAACTTTGACGCTGACACCACCTTCGTCGTCACTACCCACAACTTCACCACTTTCGTCGTCACTACCCACAACTTCACTACCTTCGTCGTCACAACCTTTCCAGCCGATCAATTTAATGAAGAGGTTATTTATTTTACTCATTTACTTAACATATAATAATAATTTTAATATATATAATAATATATTTTTGAATATATTTTAGAAAATTTGATGACAAATTCTCAAAGAATGTCGGAGCCAAGAAGAACAAAGAAGAAGAGTTCATAGAAATAATCAAATCTTTAGAGAGTAAAATCGACGATGAAGCAGATGATATTGGGGTGGAAGGTGTGATGATTGCGTTTGCTAGGAGAATCAAATCTTTTAACTTAAGTAATATAAATGCATTCAGGTTAACTAATGCTATTTCACAAACCATTGTAGATTTCGTTGATAAAATAAATGATGAATAATTTTAAATGATTTATTTATTCGAATAAGTCAATGATAAATAATAATATGAGATAATGATACAACAAATATAATGATAAATTATAATTAAAGATAACGCAAAATAATACTATAAGAAATTAATATAAATTAAGTAAATATTGATTCGAATAAGTCAATGATAAATAATAATATGAGATAATGATACAAAAAATGTAATGATAAATTATAATTAAAGATAACGAAAAATAATACTATAAGAAATTAATATAAATTAAATTTTATTTAATTGCCAAGATACGCTCCCTTCGTTAATACAATAATCAGCAAGCTCATCCCTTATATTTCGGCTTACTTGTTGACTAGTATTTACAGTATTTCGTGATAATTGTAGCATCTTGTTTGTATCTGTAACACGCTCATCATCCTTTACTAGCATATTATGTAAACAACAACACGTTAATACAAATAAATCTACTTTACTTGGGTTAAATTGCAAGGGTTTACGAAATATTTGAAAGCGCGATGATAAAATGCCAAATGCATTTTCAACATTTATTCTTGCACGACTCTGCCTGTAATTATATATTCTTTTCCTTTCACTTAAATTCCGAGTAGGAAAAGGTTTCATTATAAAGGGCTTTAGAGGGAATGCGTCATCAGCTACAATGAAGTAGGGTATCTTCTGATTTCTTCCGGGTAACTCTTTTGGGGCAGGAATATTTAAGGGATTATTTGAATCGCTAAGATATTTTGATAGAGTAGTTTCATCAAAAACTCCTCCATCACTCACTCTACCGTTGCAACCGATATCAACATAAATAAAGCGTCGGTGGGCATCCACAAGTGCCATGAGAACAATACTATTCGTACCCTTATAGTTATAAAAAGTTGAACCTGAATTTGGCACGGCCAGTATAACAATATGCTTTCCATCTAAAGCACCAATGCAGTTAGGCATATTCCAAATAGTTTTGAAGTCTTCGGCTATCTTCTCCCACGTTTCTTTCTTGTTCGGCATCTGCATATACTCACCATGAAGAACTTCTATAATAGCTTTGCAGGTTTCTGCAACAATTGTTGAATGACCAACTCTAAATTGAGCTTTTAGACTCTTGAAGGAATCTCCTGTTTAAAATGTTGTAGATGATTTAACAATTATAAATATTCTCATAAAATAAATCTATATAATTATAATTAAATTTATATATTAATTTATATTATTAAAAACCAATTAAATTAATGTAGTAATGCAGCGTAGTAACTAATTAAGATATACTATTAAAAATAAAAGTATAAAGTATCTATCATAAAATTATTACTACTGTATTTATTTATATATTTTGTTTATATGTTATATAATTATATGTTTATATATAATTATAACTTAAGTTTAAAAGAAATTTCTTTATATAGGTATACCTATAACCAGTAATGCAATAAACTTTTAATCTATCTATCTAATCTATCTATCTATATATAAAATATGACTATTATAAAAGTATAGTTTAAATAATATACCATTAACACACACCTATTTATAACAATAGTAATATTTTATTATATTAATGGTAAATATATTACTTATCTAATGAATCATTATCATAAATTGACATAAGTTATAGTCAATTTTAGCTGTCACTTATACAATATATATAAATATTATATTAATTAAACTATATTACTAACTATATTTATATATATATATTATATTATTTTGTAATTAACTTATTTATTTTATAATACAATTATTATAATAACCTGAAGCTAAGAATCGCAGTGTTATTGCTAGACGGTACTTCACTGGTATTGCAGTCCTATAGTTAGTATTTTTTTTAGATATATGTGGAGATACCAAATCGGCTAATTTTTTAAAGGTATCTAAATCCATTCTTAAATAAGTTTTAAAAAACGAAGGATCTTCCAATGCCAACTCTTCTAATAAATTATACGAGCCGGCATATTTATTTTTACGATTTTGGAGCCAATTATAACTCCAAATTCTTCTTCTTCTTCTCCTCTTTTTAGATATATATTTATAATATCTATATTTTTGAACTATCAATAATAATTGTAATATACGTTTTTTATGAACCATTTTATTGTATTTTTTTAATATATTTTATTTTTAAATTTAAAATGTTATTAAAATTAAATAATATTTTCAAAGATAATGGTAAATATTAAATAAAATGATCTTTGTTTTCAAAGATAATGGTAAATAGTAAATAAAATGATCTTTGTTTTCAAAGATAATGGTAAATAGTAAATAAAATGATCTTTGTTTTCAAGTTTATTTGGTGTGAATGCTCAAGCAATTATCAAGCAATTTTCATCAGAAAAATTGCCGATGAAAACGTGATGAAAACTCGGTGTGAACCCATGTTGTACCCCCCTTTAGGCAAGTACAAGTCTAGTGATATAGATACTTTAGTATATATATATATATGTATAAATGAATAACTAATAATAGTGTTTCACTATTAATAGTGTCACTTTGTATACGTATAACACTAAAGCACGCTAATACGATATCTCACGCAATAGCCGAGTGTCACGTGTCACGTGTCGCTTGTCACTTGTCACATGTCACCTGTTACGTAATACTATTGCGTAATCACTCGAAACGTGTTGCAGGTACTTACGAAGAAAGGGGTATGTGCGCGTGGAGGGACAAGGTCGACAAGACTCAAGGTCAAGCCGATGACGTCATCGACGTGACGTACGAACTGCCGTATATATCGAAATGGCTGCGGAAACAATACGTCACGGCTTTCATACCGATATTGCCCGGTTTCAAGGGATTTTCCTGGATCTTCGGTTTTAAATCTAATAAAGTCAACGATAATAGGACTTCCGATTCAACGAAGAACACTAGGCTGTAAATAAAGACAGAACAACCTTAAGAATTTAAAGATATTTTCATATATATATATTTAATATGAATTTGTAAATATATTTTTATTTTTTATAATTGACAACTCATATAATGAGTATATATATAATATATATAGTATATATATAGTATATATATAGTATATATATATATATATATATATATATATATATATATATATATATATATATATATATATATATAAATTCTATATTTTTATATCTATAATAAATAATATTTTCTTATTATTATTTATGGAGAATGAATCTTTTTTATTTAATTATTAATAAATATGCTTTATAACTTTATATATAATTTTAATAAATTATAGTGATTTGAAAATATATTAGTATGTCAATTTTAATAGTAAATTTAATCATTAATTAATATTAAACTTTAATTAACACTCTATAAGGGTAACTAATAGTTACTAACTATCATAATTCTGACCAGCATATTACAATAGATGCTAGAACATTTAATAATTGTTTAGATAAATAAATGTATAAAATAGTAACCTTATAAAATATTTTCAGTTAAAAAGTTATTTATAAAAATAGAAATTTATATTTTTAATTGTTACCCTAATTCGGATAACTTTTAATGTAATGTTATATACATTAATGATTAATATATATATATATAATTTGGTTATAACTAATTATTTAATATAAATAATCAAGTTTATTTCATATTTGTATTCGTAATAATAAAGTAATACAGATAAATTAAAAATAATCGACAATATAATCATTATTAATAGTATATATTATATATAAGGATACTTAAAAATTGTTGTACATTATATAAATTTACATTCTTATAATTAAGGTATATACACTTTTTCATTAAATTTTAAAAATATTGTATTTAATTATTTTATAAATACAAACAACTTCTATATTTTGTTTATTAAATGATTTCAAAGCGTAATATCGAAGGTGGTCCGAATTAGGGTAATAGGTCTTCACTAGAGTATAATATAATGGTAACATTGAATATTCATAACACAGAAAATTCTAGAATATGCTATATTATATTATTTAGTATTCAGTAGGATTATATAATATGACCTATTAGAATAAATGTAAGAAAATGTATCTCAAACAGTTACTCATTTAAATATAGGCTACATTTAATTTCATTTTATGAGATATTTTATTTGATACATAATTCTAAATAAAATTATGATAATTATACTATAACCATATATTACTATTGTTATACGTCTACAATATAGATGATATTTAGTATACACATCTTAATTTATGTATGGCATAGAATATGGATACTTAGTGTATATATATATATATATATATATATATATATGTGTGTGTATGTGCGTGTGTATGTGTGTATATGCGTATGTGCGTGTGTATGTGCGTGTGTATATGCGTATGTATGTGTGTATATGTGCGTGTGTATGTGCGTGTATATGTGTGTTTGTAATTATAAATCACGTGGCAATAAGTATTTAAGTTATATCGGAATATGTAACTAGTATTTCAGCTAACCCTGACATATACACTACTCTGTCAGTGGTCGTCATAGTAACCATCATAATGCTGTAATGCTGTCAACGTTATGTAATGGTGACATGGTAATGATAGCTATTGTTTTACTTTTAATTATTAATTAATTAATAATACACGTGTATTCACAGGAAAGGCCTATTTTCTTAAACATTGATAGTTATTGATAGATATTACGTTGTAGATATTCGCCATTTGTATATATTTCTATAGATCACGCATATGTATAGTTAGATATAATAGGGGTGACTAGGGGATGCTAGGGGTGACTAGGGGGGACTAGGGTGAATAGGGGAGAATATGGGTGACTAGGAGTGACTAGGGGTGAATAGGGGTGACTAGGGGTGATTAGGGGTGACTAGGTATTACAGAGACCACTTCAATACATCACCAATGAGATGTATTTCAACTCTATGAAATAAAATTAAAAAATAAAATATAGAAGTTGTGTATATTATAATAATGAACTATTTGTATAGTGACCACAAACATGTATTAAGTACACACCGACAACTAGATATGTAAATGTCAACATGTTTAGGATCTCGAGATTATCGAGTAATGACATTTTGCATCTCAATACTTTATAGTAGTGTGTTTGAATCATTTGTAGTATTCATAGACTTTCTAATAGTTTAAAATATAAAATATAAGTAATGTATAAGACTTACGAGTAGTTAAATATACTTAATTAAGAATTCAATCGCACTCATTAAATAGCATACCGGTTTAATCGTAAAACAATTATTCGATAACATCTTAATAACTTCGCCGACTCGATTAGTTATCTATATAACATGTCCTTTCGATGAAGAAAGCAATCTGAGGAATGCTGCGGATATTAAGATCCGAAAATATATCTCTATCGGTAAAGTCATCCCATTAGTCGTCGGCACTAATGGAACATGGCTACCAGAAAATGATGAGATAAGTAGGATTCTTAATATCCCATCACAAATGTGGGCTAAGGCTAAACGCAATATGCGAATTGCAGCTATTGAAGGTTCAGCTTTAGTCACAAAAGCATTCTTCAATGATCCGGGATAAGATTACATTTTTTTAATTGTTTTTAATTGTTTTTTCGTTTTTATTATTGTTATATACATATTTTTACATATTTTATATATTTTACGTTATTCTCTTTATTCACATAAATTGATTGAATGTTTATTTAGACACTTAAATAAATCATAAATGATTTCTCAAAGGTGTATATAATAGAATACAAATAATAAAAGTAGGTAAACAATAAATACCAATAATAATAATACAATAAAATAGAATAAGCCGTACGGAAATTAATTAATAAAATAATAATGACAAACAATATTAATAATTCAGGTTACCACCTGAGATCAATTGTTGTATATATTTCATGAATGTTTTATGCGATTTTATGGATCTAATATAGGGCGGGAGTGAATTCCATAGCTTAGGACCAATATAACTCAGTGCCCGAGTATTCATTTTTGAGGGACGTAGAATAGGGGTAGATAGAAGGTGAGATGCATGGTTTCTAAGTGATGGAAGGGGAGCTCTTTGTACTAGAGAAGCAGAAATATATGAAGGGCAATTTGAAGAGTATATTGAGGAATGAACAATAGATAATATGCGATAAGCAGAGCGTTTGTTAAATGTGAACCATGGAGATATGTGTTGGTATGAGAAAGTAGACGAATGATCTCGAATACGTAGGTTATATGTTGTACGGATTGATGAACGAATAACTCGATTTAAGGGAGAGATAGATGATAATGGAATATTTATAAGGATTGAGGAACAGTAATCTATGCGTGAGAGTACAAGGGAATTAACTAGAGTTTTAGTAAGAGATACAGTAATTGATTTTCGTATTTTTCTAATTCTAAATAGATGATAATTTGCAGATTTAGTGATGGCAGTAATATGAGGAATGAAGGAAAGTGTAGAATCAAAAAGTACACCTAAGTTAGATGCAGTAGGAGAAGGAGATATTACAATATTATCAATAAGAAAAGGAGGGAAGTAAGTTGGTGATGGAGAAAGATTCAACAATGTAGTTTTGGAAGTATTAAGGAGAAGATTATTAGAAATAAGCCATTCTTTAATGTCATTAGCACAATTAGAGAGTTGATTATTGAGACCTGGTGATGAATTAGTTGGAAGAAACATATATAGTTGTATGTCATCTGCATAAAGATGGTAATATATATTTGGATATTTAGATATTATGGATGGTAATGTGTATAAATAAATTGAGAAAAGTGAAGGACCGAGTACTGATCCCTGGGGAACACCATATTTCATAGGAGAAGGGGAAGAAAAAGAATTATATATTTTTACACTGCTACTACGGTCAAATAGATATGAAGTAAACCATGAGAGGGCAAGGTCTCTAACTCCAAGCAGGTGTAGACGGGACAGTAGAATTTTGTGATCAAGCGTATCGAAAGCACTGGATATGTCCAGCATTACTAGTTGACAGCAGTTTTTAGTATTAAGGGTAGAAGTGATTACATCAATTACGTTTAGTAGTGCTGTTTCTGTGGAGTGTCCTCGGCGAAAGCCACTTTGTTGAGGAATATGGAGATTATTGGCGGTTAAATATGAGATTAGTTGACGAGAGACAACTCTTTCCAAAATTTTACTCACCAAAGGTAGCTGAGAAATTGGGCGATAATTGAGAAGTGAATCAGGATCGAGTGAAGGTTTTTTAAGAATGGGAGTGATTATTGCTTGTTTAAAAATTGAAGGGACAGTACCGGAATTTAGGGAATATGAGATGATGTTACAGATAGTTGGACATAGATAATCGGAGTAAAGTTTAAAAATAGATAGTGGAACAGGATCGGAGGGAGATATCGAAGAGGATGCATTTAGTAGTTTAGATATGAGAGATATATGTGGCGGACGAAAAAAACTAAGGAAAGAGGTATAGGTGGGGTAACTATGATTGAAGGATAATTGGCAGTAAGGGTATGGTTATTGATCTTTATTATGATGGAGTCAATCTTATTAGAAAATATTTTGGAGAAAAGACAGCTTAATTGTAATGGAGAAATGTTAATTATAGATGGTAGTAATGCTGGTTTTGGGGGAGATAACAACTTATTAGCTAGTCTGAAAAGTCGTCGGTTATCAGAAGCAAGATCATTTATAACCTGAGTGTAATAGCTAGATTTGGCATAGGAAATTGCTAACTTGTAGATATTACGTTGCTCAATGAATGAAGCTCTAGAAGATGAAGATCTCAAGGATATGTATGTTCTTTCAGATTTACGAAGTGATCGTTTCAAGGACATGAGGTGGGAAGTAAACCATGGGGTATCAGGATGTAGAGTTACTGATATAGTTTTTGAAGGCGCATGTTTATCGAGAAGATGGGATAGTATGGAATTTAATACAACTGGAGAATAACAGTAGTCACCTAAAGCAGAATGTAAGTCAGCTAAGAATATCATGGAATTAATTTTCTTAATGGGTCTGTATGTAATACGTGTTTTCTGAGTAAGAGTGATAGTAAAGTTAGTTTTGAATGAGATAAGGAAGTGATCGGAAAGTAGATCAAGCCTAGAAATATTACTCACCACGAGTTTAGAATGGAGAGAACTGGAGAATACAAGATCAATAATATTGCCATTTATATGAGTTGGGAAATTGACATGTTGTGATAGGGATAATGAATGTGTTAAATTAGTGAACATAATATGTGGATTTGAGGTAGCATTAAAATGATAGTTGAAATCACCAAGTATAATAGGGTGGTATGTGGGTGAACTAATGAGATCAGTAGCAAGATCGTTAAACTCACTTAGAAAGGAAGCGAATTCTGGTTTTGGCGGTCTATAAATGACAGTAATGGATATAGATTTGTGTTTTTGGGTGAATGATATGGTTAAGCAGTCAGAGTAGGAGAAGTTATGGGATATGGATATACATGGTAAAGGTAGAGAAGTTTTTACGAGGAAGCCAACCCCACCACCACGACCTGATAATCGTGGCGATAAGATTAATGTATAACCAAAATTGTGAAATAGGGCAAATATGTCGGAATCATCTTGAGAGATCCATGTTTCCGTTAAAGCAATAATACTGAAATTGCACTTTTTAAGGAATGGTAATAAGAGTGAGGCATTGGAACGAAGAGAACGAATATTTATTAGGGCAATGTGTTCAGATAGTCATGCAGATTTAGTTAGAGAGGGTGTAGATATATGATTAGATTTTAGTGAATCAACAACTGGGACATTTGTGATGGTGGAATTATTTAAATCAATAGATGGAGTTGATATTACAGGAATATAAGGGGAGTTGGAATTTTCAGAAGGATTATTAGGTGTGGGGTCTGAATTAGTATTAATGGAGAGATTACTAAATGAGGGAACGGAAGATTTAAATTTAAGGTAGGAAGATTCCCAATAAATACATAAATTGTACATAAACTTATCTCTTTGTTTTTATATTTAAATTAATTTTTAGATTGCCACTATAAGTAACATAAATTAAAGAATATATTTGACACACTATATAACATGTGTAACTATTATATATTGCTAGCTAGATATGGCTTCATCTTGGCTGTTAATCTTCAATCTTCATTTACATATTATTATAAGTGTCATAAATATATGTAAAATAATAGTACAATATTTGTAATATTAATAAAGAACCTATAGCTACTATAGTATGTAGTATGCAATATATTATTCGTGGTGGTTTATATAGTTATATATAGTTATTTATAGTTATATATTATTATATATTGGTATATATATACTTATATATTAAATCAATTTCACTTTTATCATAATTTTCCAAAATATTTGAAAAGATAATTTAAAATCGAATTAATAAATTCATGAATACATTTTATAAGATTCATGAAACTCAATTTAGATTTAGGAAAATAGTAGTACAAAACATGCTTTGATTATCATAAATTATCTTATTGAAAATATACCTAATAATTTATAAATTTAATTATCATTAACTAGTTTATCAATCGATCTATGTAAAGCCTTTAAATACAATAGATAATTATTATAATGAATTCTAATAAATATAATGAATTACTAATATATTATGTTTTTTGAGGCGTTGCCAAATATTTGTTTACTAGTTATATTGGAAATATAATGCAATGTGTCATTTACAATAATATACTAAGTCTGATTTCAGTAATATTTATATTGTTGTTATAACTGTTCTGTTTTTGGTCTTTTACTTTTTAATATATTTTTTAATTATTTACATATTTTTTTTAATTCTTCTATTCTGATTTTATTCGCGGACGATACTAATTTAATTTTTAAAGATAAAAATGATAAATTAATATTTCTAATACTCTTAAATTAACGATGAACTTAAGAAATTAAATATATGGTTATCTAAAAATAAACTAACCATTTTAACATAGATACATTATCTTATATTTTAATACATGAGAAGTGTAACGATAAAACATATGTAAATTGATTTACATATTAATTATAATATAATTAATAGAGTACAGTATTATACATTTTCAGGCATCACTATAAATGAGAAATTAAATTGGAAAAAAACATATAGATAATATAGCGATTAAGTTTTATCGATTATTCATAAATTAAAATATTCGCTTAAGCGTAAAATCATTAAAACTAATTTATAATAAATGTTGTCTACCTCATCTATATTATTGTAATACTGTATGCAGTACCATTAATGGTCTACTAGGTATATAGGTACACAATACATAATCTAAATAGATTAATTATTATATAAAATAAAGCAATCAGAGCTATTTTCAATATTCCAAATAGATGTAATACAGATCAATACTGACAATCTTGAAATTCAATAATATTTTAAAATTAAATACGTGACTATTTATGTCTAGGATTAGTAATCAGTTTACAACTTATCAGAAATATGTTCTCTATTAAATAATATATATATATATAGTCAAAGGACATTTTTTTAATTTGTTAATCCTTCTTTCCGTCTAAATATAATTTTGTTTGCACAACTTACGATGGTCCTTATTTATAGAATGTTGTTGAAAACAGATTTAAATTATTCAATAATATAAATATCACAAACAAATATGGAATACATCCAGCATTCAACTTACACTTAAGTTATGCTGTAAGTTTTTATATTAATATAAATTTAAAAATGTACATTCTAATACGTATTATTAACTTATTATAATCAACTTAAGTTGTTGATGTAAGTTGAACTAAGTTTTTTTAAGTTTATATGTAGATCACATATTAAAATAAATATTAGTACCTGCTTTTAAATGATTGATATTGAATATAGTTATAATGTAATAACATATAATTAAATATATAATACACGTCACATGAATTAAGTTCAACTTAAGCTTAGCTACTTATAAGTTCAATTAAGTTATTGATGTAAGTATTACCTAGGTTATAAGTAACATATTTGTTTAATATAGCAACGATACAATATTATATCCTTTATTTATTTTAATATATTTATTATATCATTATTATTTTATTTTATATTTAAGTTAATATACTGCATTTAATAAATTAAGTTATATTTTAAAAATAAAATTAATTAAGTAATTAAATTAAATTAGTATTTAAACTTACGTTGAACTTAAGTTAAGTAGTTACCATCGACTTAAGTTGCAAACTTAAGTTGTTGATATACGTTGAATTCTAGTTTAGCTAATATTAGTATTCAATATTTGATAGTTTCAAATATTGAATATATAGTATATACTATATAGTATATATTCAATATAATATATAATACGTATTTAATATAATATATAGTGTATATTCAATATAATATATAGTACACATTCAATATAATATATAATATAGATTTAATATAATATATAGTATATTCATACCTATATTCATTATAATATATAGTATATATATATACTGAAATATATATATATATATATATATATATATATATATATATATATTCAATATAATATATAATATAGATTCAATATAATATATAGTATATATTCAATATAATATATATATATATATATTCAATATAATATATAATATAGATTCAATATAATATATAGAATATATTCAATATAATATATAATATATATTCCTATAACGACATGATGGAAGATTGATATTAAATAAAATAACATAGTGGAAGAGCTTATCGGTACAGTTAAATCTTGGTAAGTCGGACTACGGATAAGTAGGACTTATCGATAAGTCGGACACATTTAGTTGGTTTGGTTGGATTTGTATCTAGTTCCATGTTGAATTAAACAGAGTCGGATAAGTTTGATTGGATAAGTCGGACTTTTCTATAAGTCGGAAACATATTATAGTAATTTTTATGATTTTTATACTGGATAAGTCGGACTTTTTATAAATTGTCAGAAATTTTTTCTAATAATGAATACTATAATTTTAGTAAGTAATATTATTGAATACAACATTTTATGTTGTTGATTGTTGCATAATTCCATATTTCGGTAACCATTTAACTCGCGCTGCGCATTTCATGTCTTATTTGCATGATATTCTGAATCACGGATAAGTCGGACATCTCGCTAAGTCGCACACTTTTCCCGGTCCATTGCGAGTCCGACTTATCGGGAGTTGACTGTATATGGCTGCATCTACGTGTAACAATCTTCCTGACGATATACGGAAGTCAACCATATATCGAAGAAGCGATACCCTCACATATTACCTTAAAGTAAATAAAAATATTACCGCTTAATATGTTAACGTAATATGTTTATTTAACTTATATATATATCATAATTTATAATATATTTTATTTTCGTTTTTATATTATTCTTTTTACCGAGAGAATATGCTGTATATATATTATTTTTCAACTTGACGCATATAAAAGTCTATCGTTTTCATTGAGTAAATAAACTTGTTATTATTACATTCTTCTCATTTTTATTTGTATACTATTACTTACGCACTATGTATTATCACTACTGTTATATATTTAAGTAATATCCTACTTAAAACACATTCGAGAATAGCGTTCGCTATTATATTTGTGCCTAATAAATCATCATCATCATCAACATCATAATCATCATCATCATAGATGCAATATAATATATAGTATATATTCAATATAATATATAGTATAGATTACATATAATATATATATACTGAATATATATTTATATATATATTCAATATAATATATAGTATTCTATACTACTTAAGTAGGGGAAAGTAACCTAATACGGACACTTTAACAATAAATGGTCTTAACATTAACATTTTATGACTATTTATTTGTATTAAAAAATTACAATATATTAATATTATATGATAATAGATATTATTGTGATTTTTAAATTTTATTTAATTTTGTATTCAATAAATAACGGGGGTGTCCGTATTCGGTACCCATGTCCGAATACAGGCACCCTTTGTTATAATACGGACACCCTATATACCACTAGATAAACTATATTTATAGATGAACCAATCAGATAAATTACAATTACATTATTTATAATTAATTTTATAAATAATTTAATATAGTTTAATTAGTAATTAATTAATTTATTTATTATTATTTTTTTAATTAATAATACAAGTAAATAATAATATTTTTAGATTTATCTTCATTGGTGGTATTAATATTATAAAGAAGATTACATATAATATATAGTATATGTATATACTGAATATATATACTGAATATATATATATATATATATATATATATTCAATATAATATATAGTATTCTATACTACTTAAGTATGGGAAAGTAACCTAATACGAACACTTTAACAATAAATGGTCCTAACATTTTATGACTTATTATTTTTATTAAAAAATTACAATATACTAATATTTTATGATTATAGATTTTATAATTTTATTAAATCTTTTAATTCCATAGATAACGGGGGTGTCCGTATTCGGTACCCATATCCGAATACAGAATACCCTGTGTTATAAATTATAACTTATAATACTGACACCCTATATACCACTAGATAATCTATACATTATTGATGAATCAATCAGAAAAATTACAATTATATTATTTATAATTAATTTTATGAATAATTTATTCTAATTTAATTAGTTAATAATTTATTTATTTTTATATATTTTTTAATTAATAATACAATTGTAGTATCTAAATAATAAAAATGTAAGAGTTAGCTTTATTAGTTGTATTAATATTATAACGCACGCGATTTTTATGAAAATTAGAATAGTTCATATGCTGCGCGCTGATTGGTTATAGGGTGTCCGTATTAAGACATCTATAATGTCCGTATTATGGACTTATATGACCTCTAGATATATGCTTATAACTTTATGAATATTTGATAACAAATATAGAAATTATATAAATAATTTTTAGAATGCTCTATTTTTTAATAATATAGTGTTATATTTTATATCAATATATTTGTATATTCTTGAGAAGGTTTTAAGTTGACATTTTTTTTTATAAATTTAAAAACGTAATAAAAAAATCAGTTTATTGGATATATAAGCAATATTTTGAATAATTAAAAAATAAAAATACTATTATGAATATTTTATTCATTAAACATTTTTTTGTAGGATTTATGGTTTCTGAGATACCGAGAGTGTCCGTATTAGGGCTCTGTCCGTATTCGGTTACTTTCCCATAACCGATGTATTTGTATACGTATCAGTGTTTTCTATAACACGTATACGT
This sequence comes from Osedax fenrisi, assembly GCA_964019155.1. NCBI lineage: Eukaryota > Metazoa > Annelida > Polychaeta > Sabellida > Siboglinidae > Osedax > Osedax fenrisi. The sequence continues at coordinate 36,317,624 of OZ025242.1, forward strand.
TAACATACTATTAGAAATTTTCGAACCGCGGAATTGGAAACATTTACATCACTGCAGATAACAACATTTTAGACTGTTCTTTTTATAATTTGGTTAGAATATCTATTAATATTTATTATTTATTCAGATAATAATTTAAATTTTATGATATAATATATATTGCACATTTATTCATGATAATATATCTAAGAATTAATTAAAAAATATATATCTAAATAATCTAATTTTTATTTTTAAAATGATCAGATAACTCTCAACTTGTGCTAACATTAATGACCAACATTATGTTCGTGTATATCATAATATTATAAATTCAATATTTGTTATTCAATATTTAGCACTGAAAGTTTACATTTATTTGTACTGATCCATCTGAGGAATATTTATTTAATTTTTATTATTTTTATTTGATTATAATCATCAAAGAATTCATAAAAATAAAATTGTTATATTAATATTAATATTAATTCATTAAAACATAAAATAGTACAATATATAAATATAATAATATAATAACTAAATATATAATTATACAAATATTGGACAATATGAACATAAAGGAAAGCACTAACACGATAGTTGAACATAGCATCTCACCATCTCAGCATCAATATAATGGAAAAGCACGTGCTAGTTCTGAAGCAGTTCTGAAGCTAACAATGACTTCCACAACATATTGTGGCACCTCTTTAATAACGCATGCGCGCAAGACAATATAATGAGATAGGCAGAAGAACGTATGTTACCTATTCATAAAAGTAAATATCTCAATTCAAAAAACTATAGAGGTATATAACTCTTACATAAATAGTAGCAAAGATATATGATGTATATTAATAAACCGTACAAGACCAGTAATATACGTTATATTAAGAAATAATTACAATTCTTTCTCAGAAATATATCAACCACAGGGAAAATGTTTACGACTCGACGAATTGGGGACATGACTCATGTCACATGAGTAATATCAACAAATCTACCCGCTACGTTGCTATTTATAGACTCTTCTAGAACATTTAAAGATGAAGTTTAACTTTTCTTCGTTTGGGATACACTTATGCTGCGGTCAATGCAATTATGATGATAAACCACAACATTAGAGCAATGGTTTGATCACCTGATGGAGATACATCCTTCTTTAAAAGTATCACAGGCGTTCTACGAGGAGATCTTACTGCGTCATTTATGTTTATAATATATCTTAATCATATACTGAAGAATTCAGAGTTTTAGACAAAAACACTCATCATGGTTTTACGATAAGAACAAAATAAGCAGAACTCCATCTGTAATACATATAACATATGCTGAATATGATACTGATAGAGCAGTCGTTTCATGCGTAAACATTTGCTACATAAAATCTAAGAAGCCAAAAAGATACAAATTGTATAGATATTGATATCAAGAAAGTTCACGATTTTAGATATCTTGGAAGCTATAGCATCCAAGAAGAAAACATAAGAACAACCGAATATGATGCACCATTGCGTAAATGCCAGGACTGGTCGAGCTTTGTGAACGTTAACTGATATAAACCCAATATGTAAATCACATCTATTAACTAAGATTAAGAAACACTTTATTAGATATTCAATTGAAGCTTTTCTTGTATATATCCGTATACGGATCAAATACGTGAACTCTAATGAATAAGCTCGAGAGAACAAACACGGATGATGCGAGGTGCTTTAAATAGAAGCTGGGGAACGTTTAACCAACTCTATGGAACTAGCCCCATACCTCTACAATAATAAACACTACGTTTCTTAGGATATTGCTGGCGAAGAAATCAGCAACTTATAAGCGATTTACTATTGTGGGAACAGTGTACGGAGAACGAAAACCTAGGACGACCACCCAATACGTACATATCGTAGTTGGAAGATAACACTTGATGTACTTCTGATGAACTAAATACGGAAATGAGCGATAGGGTAAACTGGAGAATAAGTGTCATCGATTACCGAGCAAGATAGACATGGATGGAAAATTATACAAATATTCACATAACCACAAGAGAATGTGTTCATAATTTGAAAACAAGTGAAAAAGTATTAATGCTTATAATTTCACAAATTATATCAGGATATTTCTAAATTTAATATATTATCTAGAATTTATATATTTATCTATTACATGACAATTTTCAAAATATAATATAATTCTCATATTTTAATAAATGTCGGCTATCGGTATTTATACCTCAATCCTAAATATATAACCTATATTGTTATATGCACCTACGAAGGGTCACACCTATGATAAGTGCGTATAAACCTTATTATCATCATCATAATCATCATCATATAATAAATATTCTATGATCGTGTTGTTTTTTAGAAAATAGTTGTAAACGATATGATATATAATAAAACTATTTATAACATACGCAATTTATATGCTATTTTTGAATTTCAGATATATATGAATTGATTGGTTAATCAAGTCAAGTGTGTGTCGTTAGTATTGTTCATTGTGGTGTCGGTATTTGTTAGTGTGGTTAGTAAATACCTATAAAACCGAAACTAAATATTATATTTAAATTATTTGTGTATCCAATTAGAATCGAAATTTTCTATTAAGTATACACAAATTATCAAATATAAATATTAAATATTAAAGAGTTAAAATATGATTACAATTTTTTTTATATTATTTTCCCCTTTTTGTATGGAAATTATATAAAAATATATAGGGGAAAGTACCCATACTTCGCGGGGTTTTGTAAGGGTAGCATAAGTTAAATAAATATGAACATATTACATAATTTGAATTAATTCAAAATTTTGAACATATTAATATTAACGTATAACAATGTACAGAGCTATCTTCTTTAATAAATAAAATACAATTTTATATTAGAAAATTTGATCAATAAAATAGTACAAAAAAGTCAATTTGTGAATTCCTAAACTCCTCAGTTTTTCCAAGAACGTCCGATGTGTGGCGATACATTAGTTAGTCGACCCGTTATTCTGAAATGCAATATATAATTAGACAAAATGTAAAACTACGTTATTCAGTATTGAGATATAATAAATATTCTTTAATTATTTTGTAATCATCATTCTCCCATAATCGAAAATGTAATAAATTCTACCACCCTATAAATCAATTAATAATGCAAAACTTATTGATTATTGATTTATTAAAATTAAATGGATCTTAATATTTTGCAATTCTCTATAATTGTCATATGTAAAGTTTGTCTGTAGGATCAATAGATATTAAGATATAACAACCCTCGAAGTTTGTGTTCTCCGCGAAGTATAATAGTGTACTATATATGGGCATATACTTTCCCCTACACATATATATTTTTAGACAATTTTTCCAAAATAAAAAATACATATTCTTTATTACAACTATATTATTTATAATTCGTATATAACGTTTTTCTCTCAAATGTATAATTACTGAGGTACGCTAAGCTGTCGATATTAGTCACTTGCCGGTATGTGTACAATGTACCTATAGGTAAAGTATAATGGTAAGTTAATACAATTAATATTCTTGGTAATTGTATGTATTAATATCCCATTCAAGAATAACCCAACATCGATGGGCGTAACTAAAACGTAATGGGCGTAACTGTTGATAAATAGTTATTATATGAGATAGCAGGGTATTAATGTTTGCTTAATACTCAAAGTTTAATGTTTAATTCTTAATTTGTAATGCATATTTAAGTATACAGTTAACGCAATAGAAACTTCTACTACATTACTGTTGTGCCTACCTATCAGGTTAGTGGTCAGTGTGAATGCATGCTGTCTTTATAGTGTTATGTACATACACATGTGTACACATACATACACACACATACACACAAACACACATGCACATATATATATAGATATAGATATAGTTAAATTTACATTTAAATACATGTATACATCTATAGGCACGAATACAAATTACTGCATACATATATATATATATATATATATATATACTAATCCTATAATTGGTAAACTGAATACTTTAAAAACATGTTATTGTTTAATTTTAAATGGTAATGTAATAATGAATTAATATTGCGTGTGTATTACATATTATCATATAATTATAGTAGTATCACTTAGTAAATCGTCTAATTAGTTAATTTAACTCACATTTTATTATGTGAGTATACAGGGCGACACCTATAAGCACATTCGGAAGTATCGACAAAAACCTCACGTACCATAGTCCACGTACGATATTTACTAGTATTATTAGAACTGATAATATATAAATTTGTTATTATAATATAAAAATCTGAGGTAAATATTTATTAGATTAACATCTTGTTAATAATTATTCTAAAATGCAAATACTAAGATTAATTATTCACAGAGTACTGGCTACTCTAGCGAGTGCCACAATAGATCCACCCCACGCCCCCTCACGCCCCCTATATTGATACTAGTGTGGGGTATAGGCTGGTGATAATGCCAGACACAGATAACGGTGGTCGTGTACGCATTAGTAGTAAAGTCACTGTACAAATGGTGCGGTAATAATGAGTAATGTAAATAAAGATATTGTATGCAGTACGTGTTACGTGTTGAGATGGCCTAGTTATTGAGGTAATAGGGAACACTGACCCAATTACAGCGACAGCAGCATATGCTGATACATATGTACTTTGTATGTGTGTACACACACATATATACACATATATATATATAAGTGTATATAATTTGCATATAGATTGCACACGTGTCACATCGTTATCAGATCACGTGACGTGTCAGCATACCACGTGTCTAGTTCGCCGTCATTGACTTCGTTCAGTATGCATGCATAGTGCACTATAGTCAATGTAGGAAACTCTCTGTTCTCATAGTCCGCGGTAACTCCTCACATACCACCTCGTAGTGCCTAATTCGAAGTAGTGCACACTCGCACACTCCCACACTCGCACACTCCCACACCCACTCGCACACCCACACACGAACACACCCACACGTACACACACATATGCATGCACAGCTATATGCACTATAGTAGTAGCTTGACACCACTAGTAAACCACTAGTAACCTAGTAGTAACCTACTCCTGTAACTTAACACCGCCGCGATACTATAGTAGTAACTGACACCACTAGTAAACCACTAGTAACCTAGTAGTAACCTACTCCTGTAACTTAACACCGCCGCGATACTATAGTAGTAACTTACACCACTAGTAAACCACTAGTAACCTAGTAGTAACCTACTCCTGTAACTTAACACCGCCGCGATACTATAGTAGTAACTGACACCACTAGTAAACCACTAGTAACCTAGTAGTAACCTACTCCTGTAACTTAACACCGCCGCGATACTATAGTAGTAACTTACACCACTAGTAAACCACTAGTAACCTAGTAGTAACCTACTCCTGTAACTTAACACCGCCGCGATACTATAGTAGTAACTTACACCACTAGTAAACCACTAGTAACCTAGTAGTAACCTACTCCTGTAACTTAACACCGCCGCGATACTATAGTAGTAGCTTGACACCACGTGATAGTATCGGTAACTCATCACGTGACAGTGCCGCCATTACGTACTAGACATATGATTACGTCACTGTTACGTCACTACTGCGTTGTTTACGCTTTATTTTAGTCTAACACGATATACGAACAAATAGTGTGTGTGTGTGTGTGTGTGTGTGTGTGTGTGTGTGTGTGTGTGTGTGTGTGTGTGTGTGTGTGTGTGTGTGTGTGTGTGTGTGCATGAGTGTAATGCATCGATATAAAGCAAGTTTAAAGACACTTTCTTTATATCGATGGTGTAATGTAGCGTAAGCAGTATTCGATGAGTTAGGATTTGTGTGCACACCTACATGCAAGTGAATTGCAGTAACGAATAAAAACCATAGTCTACATACAAATAGACTATAATAAGTTATTGCATACAGTTCTATAGGACATGATTGATTACGTGACCTGTGCTCTAGTTACCCCCTTTTGTGTACACCCTTATAAGGTATGCATACCGGTGAACAGGTAGGTAACGCTATACCGATGGTCCTATAGAACTAAAGTTATCATAATAAATATCGTATTCAATATACATAATATACCATATACTATATAATATATAAATTATATATATATATATATACATTAGTGATCTAAAACGAGCCGAGTTTATCGAGCCGAACCGGGTTAATGAACGGCTCGAACGAGTCGAGCCGATACCGGTGACGTCACATGACTATATCGAGTTTATTATCTTTGGAATTCTAAATATTTCTCTACATTTAAAAAAATAAAAATAAATGTTATCAAATGGATGTTATGAGTCATTATAATTATAGAAGAGGGTAATTAAACAATCGCTGTTATGTATAACTTATTTATATACTAATTAGTTTAAGCAATGACATTTCGTTTATAATAATATATTGTTATTTAGTTATATTGTTATAGTTAATTGTCTATAAATTTGACTTTTGAACTAAGCATTTTAAATTCAAATTTAATGAACAATATTATAATATTGTAATTAAAAATATCTTATTTAATTAAAAAATACAATTGATTTCAACCGGGATTTCAATTGATATTATTAATAAAAATATTAATTTTAATAGGTACTACTAAATTAGTAGTAGAATATTCCTGTAATATTGTAATACTCTATGTAAAATTACTTTTGAGCTAAAATATTTTAAATTAAAATTAAATAGAAGCTATTATAATATTGTAATTACAAAAATATCTTATTTAATTTTTAAATTTTACAATTGATATTATTATAAATAAAAATCTAGAGTCATACCCATGTTCGATAATCTAATCAGATAAACTAGTTTGAAAATCAAGTATATATCCTATGATACGACAATCTAATTTAGCAATAAAGTACGAAAAATCGAATTAAGTATTAAAATCTAGTTTGATGTCAATTTCAAAAATATAATCCTATAAACAAGTTTGACAATCTAGTACGATACATCAAATTTGAATAAATGGCTTATTAATAATCTGTATTACCTATAGGTATACGTTACTACATATACATTTTGGATATTTCAGTTGTTTCGAATCAGGAAATGTTGGCTAATTTAAATCACTAATATATATACAGTAGTATTGTAACTGTATACAGATGTGTACTATATAATTACAACCAGTATCGTATATATACATGTGTGTGTGTGTGTGTGTGTGTGTGTGTGTGTGTGTGTTGATGTGTGTATTAAGTTGGTGTATTCGTAATATTTAATAGGATATATATATCCAATTATATGATATATATATAATATATATATGATATATATATATATATATATATATATATATATATATATATATATATATATATGTACAATGTACTATAGATGTACTATATATATACATTGTACATCACTAGTATTACTAAACAATTAAACTATTTGTACTTATCTGTTTTTAATCTATGAGATGTCCCGGTCCAATATTGTGATGTAATAACAGCATTGGTGTACACTAATTACTGACTATATATATATATATATATATAAATCCAAGGTATACTTTTATAAAATAATAATATTATTATTATTATATTGATGTATAACCTTCTCTAATTCATTGATTTTTATTTAATAATTGTCGAAAGTATTAGTACAGTAATAGTACAGTAATAGTAATAGTAATAGTAATAGTAATAGTAATAGTAATAGTAATAGTAATAGTAATAGTAATAGTAATATTAATAGTAATAGTAATAGTAATAGTAATAGTAATAGTAATAGTAATAGTAATAGTAATAGTAGTAGTAATAGTAGTAGTAGTAGTAACAGTAATAGTAATAGTAATAGTAATAGTAATAGTACAGTAATAGTAATAGTAATAGTACAGTATTTTAACATACGTATTGAAATAAATTAACGATAATCTACGAATAAAGATTATAATCATTTACATGTCAAATAATAGAAAATAGAAAAAATAATAAATAAAATATATAGTTTGATAGATGAGGAAGGTTACTATATGTATTAGTATATGTATTGTTGTGTATAATATAAGCATTATATAATACATATCATAAGGTCATGATAACCATTATGTAACGAGTTGTATATACATAATGATTTATAACTAATGCATATGTGTGTATGTTAACAGTATGCAATTCCACATAACTATGATATACTGGCAGAGATTATCTAGCACGTATGTCTCCTATCTATATACAACTTGTATAATACAAGTGGGATATTTAAATTCTCTTATTTTAAATATAGGGTACTGTTATTTATGAAACGATTCACAAAATAGTACTAATACATAGCCTTGATAAGAGTCGCCATCTTCTACGTATGCTTATACATGTTACGTTGGTATCTTTACCTGATCTATATATTATAAGATATACTTATTATATAAGATACGAGTAGTGATATTAGGAATTGTAGTCACCCCTTGCAGGAATTGTAGTCACCCCTTGCAGGAATTGTAGTCACCCCTTGCAGGAATTGTAGTCACCCCTTGCAGGAATTGTAGTCACCCCTTGCAGGAATTGTAGTCACCCCTTGCACGATACGTGGGTAACCCCTGAAGGAGATGCCGGTAGGACATACGAAATGCAATCAACAAACGTAAATAGAACAAAAGGACACACAAGGATACATAGCACGCATGCGTATTGCCTATTGTAGTATGTATAGTATATTATATGTATAGTATTCTTAATACATTATAGTTATTACAATTAAGTTTATAATTATAAATGTAGTCTAAATAATACTAATTAAAGATAAATATTTGTTAACAATTTTTAAAATTTAATATTATCTTAAGATTATTGACAATTATCAATAGGTATACTATACTTACATACTATACTAGCATTAACTGAATACGTATATCGTATACGAATAAGTGATTCATAGTATAATACATTAGTGAAGATAATAACGCTGATAGATCATTCGGACCTTTATTGCGTAATATCTGGCATCACTTTAGTAACGTGGCAAACAGTTCGCTTATAATTTAGTTTGATGTGTTGTATTGAAATACACATATACACAAATATATACATTAAAACACTAGCTTATATATAACCAGAATTATATGAACACCTATTGGTAATATGGTCTATATACTTATGATGAATGGAAAAACAAAAGTTTGTCAAATATATGTATATATATATAATATCTTCATATTAGTCAATGTGATATTCAAACATATCATGGTAATGAAATGTTAATTGTGTCGATAGTAATTCTTATTTTAGACATTCAGACATTCCGTCTCTCTGCCATCTTACTAACTAGATCAATCAGAACTATCTTCACACTGAAAACTACTGACCACGTCACATCTGTATCGAAACTTAATGGTATACTATTAATAGTATACTATTAGTAGTATACTATTAATAGTATACTATTAGTATATATACGATTAAGTTTATAGACAACAACAAATTAAGTTAACTAGCCTATCATCTCCCATTCACTATAGTAACCTTCTTCTATTATATAAAATCCTAACATCCACTAATTCTTACTATCTCCATAAGTAATGTGTCTCCATACCAAACGATTCTCTACTTCTCTCCGCCATCACCCCTCTACCTCTCTAACCACACGCTTATAGTTTTGTGAAATGTGTTAAGCACCGGTGTACGATACAAACCTTTAACCTTTGACCTTAGCCTTTAAAATCAGGAACAGCTCGCCAAATATTTGTTTTAAAATGGATATCAGTTATGATTTATTTAAAATACAAATTAAAAATCACCTACTATCAAAGTCAACTATTGTTAACTTCTATTGTTATTATCATGCGTCATCGGTATATCGATTTAGTGCACTACCATTAGTTATTCGTATCATTGTTATAACGCTTATTACGCCTATTATTATTAATTAAACACGACCACTAATAGGTTATAATACTTCTAATGATATTAGTATTATATATATATATATATATATATATATATATATGTATTACACAAGTGATTAAAAAACAATATAATCGATCAAATAATAATAATTATTATATATTTAATAATAATAATATACACAGAGATTAGCGATTCTTATGAGTCATCGTATAGTTTATGTATGGCTAATGTGTGTTAGTACAGACTGTACGGTACACTGTACAGTGGTTAATACTTACCTGTTCACGTGTACATCATGTAGAGTGACGTATGTGACCTAACGGCTATTAGGTAATGTTACATGATGTGATTTGATGTGTGGTATTACAATAAAGATATAGCTTTATGTTAATATCACAAATCACATCACATCATGTAACATTACTGAATAGCCGTTAGGTAATATCACAAAACCTAGCAAAACCTACACACGGAAGCAGTTTACGTCATCGATATAAAGAAAGTGGATAAGCAATTGACGCACGCAATGCATGTAAAAGATAGACACGTGAATGACACTTTTATCGATAAATTTACAAAATGGTATCAGTGATTTTGATTGGATATTAGTCATATTATATATGTCAAATATCAAAACAGTAGTCTTTTCGTCGAAATAGATTTAAGTGACTTCTATCTATATCAATGGATTTAAATTATAAATATCAATAAAATCAATAAAATAGTATTATATCTTCAATTTAAATACACAAAATTACGAGGAATGTTGATATTATGTATTTTAAATATATAATTTTATTTTTAGTATAGATAGTACATTAAAATTGGTAGTGATTATCAATATATATATGATAAATACATATTATTATAAATAAAAAGTAGTGGGCCAGATAGTGGGTTTCGACTGCAGCGCTCGTAGCGGATAGTGCCATACACTACATTCAATTGCTTATCCACTTTCTTTATATCGATGGTTTACGTATGAACGTGTGACCACGCCCCTTTATATGTAGTATTATAATACAAACTATAGTTACTATATATATACTATAGTATAGTATACCCGAACACCCGCGGGTATTTGATATATATATATATATATATATATATATATATATATATTTAATATATTTCAATCACAACATAAAGTGAAGCTAATGTTAAGACGGATCTGGTCATACAAGCACACGTGGTGTGAACAGAATGAAGGCGTGGCATAGAGGTGTACGAATGACGACGTAGCTAACGTAAGCTAACGTGTAGCTACAGTGTACCTAGGTATGTAGACTAGAAATCAGTTCAGCTAGACACGTGACGTTATATTGTGTATGACGTAATATCCATGTTGCGTTGTATATATTCATTTATTTTTTGTAATATTAATTTATTTTTGTAATATATTTATATATTAATTTATATACATAACATGTGTTCCTACATCAGTATTACCTATATATTATGTGATGTTGCGTACTCTCAAACAAAGAAGATGTCACGGTTAATGCACACTCACGAGTATCTTGTATACAAATCGCACACTATGCCATACTTCATACACACACACATGAGTCGTACGTTCGTGGATATACTACAAAAGTTCTACGATCATTGTTATTGTTTACGTATGGAACGATGTAAACAAGTCAACAATGGCATTGTTACCGGTGAATCACGTGTACTATTCACATCAAGGACATGACCATTACGATGTCCTTATTGTTGTCGTACATAGCTCGTAGTTGTCGTAACAAGAATGCTGGTTACACTCTATTGTTTACTAAGATAATACACAGCAAGGAAGCATGGATAAACATTTAGGTAAGCAGGTTTTGTTATCTCATATTCGTGAAAGATGTAAGATGGATGTAAACACCCCGACACCGATATAAACACCCGACTAAACTCTAACTTCCGGTTTTATAAGTAAACAATACATCGTCGTACAATGAGCGCTATATACTTGTAGAAGACACGCCCCCCGCCCCGCCCCCCATACACACGTGACTACGGGTTAGTTACGATAACCGAGGCAGGTCACATGACCGCATCACGTGACCTCTATTTAACTCACGGTAGCGCACATACGCACGCGCAGTGTACACTTAAGGGGGTCACACCCCACTACAAGTATATCCGGTAACTTGCCGGTAATATAGTAACTTTAAAACGATATTCTATCGAGTTGAATTGGGATACCCCCTTTAAAGTTACTAAATTTCCGGCAAGTTACCAGAAATACTTGTAGTGGGATGTGACCCCCTTTTACATATATTAACGCGTAAAAATACACATGGGTACGTTATAATAATATCCTATGATATATAGGTGTGCATAACAATGTATTGGTAATAGTATAACTTTACATAGTACCGGGTAGAACCGAGTTGTACTGGATAGTACCGAGTAGTACCGAGTATTACCGAGTAGTAACGGGTAGTAATGATGTTTACCACTACAGTTCTATATTCTAATGTACACCAGTGTAAGGTTTAACATGTTACATTAAGATACGTTATTTTTAGATGATTATTATCGAACAGGATATTCATGCAACTCTGTATTTAATTAAAATGTTCGTATATATACTATATATGTAAATAACCCCGGCAATTATGCCGTATATATAAATACATAAACACCCACACATGAGATGTACACACACACTCATACAACTTTAGATCACTGCCGCAATAAACCTATAGAACCTGTTGTGTGATGCGTACAGTGTAGGTATATCTGTCTGCCCACACCGTTAATCTCCGTTGACATGTCACTATTCGTCATCACTCGCACACACACGCACACACACGCGCACACACCAGCACACACACACACGCACACACACGCGCACACACCAGCACACACACTCGTAAACTCGTACCTACTAATTACAACGTTAAGCCAAAGGAGTTAACAGTTGCCAATAGCGACAAGTGAATACAATAGATGACTTCGATAGATAAGTTGTTGTATACAAGGATCGATTATGTCGATTACGTTATGTAATAGTAATTATCTAATTACGTAATTATACACCTATAGGTAACCCTATCTGCTTAGCATTATCGTCGGATACAAGTGGTATATTGGTACTCTTATGTTGGTACCCCTATAGGGGTATAGGGGTATCTTGGTACCCCTATGCATCACTTTGTATACAAATTGTATACACTATAGTGTATAATTACATGATAATAATTAATTTGATATCAAAAAGTGTCTATGCTTCGCAATATCTTTGTTGCAATAATCCGCGATTACGACACTGACACCCACTTGTTATTAATATGTATTAAGATCGCTGATAGCGCGTGTGTTTAATGTAACAGTGCCTACTCGTTAGTGATACACAGACACTCCTAGTTATCTAGAGATTGTGAGGTAGGCATGAAAAGTGAAATTTGTATAACTTAATTTTGGTTTTGTAATCATTTATATAGATAAATTATTATAATTTATAAAAGTTTTGTATGACTAATTTTTATACGAAAATATCTCATTATATATTATCTATAGTAATATAATTATTAATAGGTTTAATTAAACATGACATATGTATGCATTAGTATAAATGTACATGCATGCATGCATATTACATTATTGTCATATTCGCACTCAATATAGGGGAAAGTAACCTAATACGGACACTTTAACAATAAATGGTCTCAACATGACTCATTATTTGTATTCAAAAATTACGATATATTAATATTATATGATTATAGATATTATTGTGATTTTAAAATTTTATTTAATCTTTTAATTCCATAGACAACATGTGTGTCCGTATTCGGTACCAATGTCCTAATACGGACACTATGTGTTATAATATGGACACCCTATATACCACTAGATAAACTATATATTATTGATGAATCAATCAGACAAATTACAATTACGTTATTTAAAATTAATTTTATAAAAGTATATTGTAATTTAATTAGTTAATAATTTATTTATTATTATTATTTTTTAATTAATAATACAATTTAAGTATCTAAATAATAATTTTTGTAGAATTAGCTTTATTGGTGGTATTAATATTATAACGCACGTGATATGTCTGATGCAATACGCTGCGCGCTGATTGGTTATAGGGTGTCCGTATTAAGATACATAGAGTGTCCGTATTAGGGATTTATATTACCTCTGTATATATGCTTATAACTTAATGAATATTTGATAAAAAATATAGAAATTAAAAATACAATTTTTAGAATTCAATATTTTTTAATAATATAGTGTTATATTTTATATCGATACATTTATATAATCTTGAGAAGGTTTTAAGTTGAAATGTTTTTTAATAAATTTAAAAACGTAATAAAAAAATTAGTTTATTGGATATATTAGCAATATTTTGTATGATTCAAAAATAAAAAATACTTTTTTAGACTATTTTTATAATTATGAATATTCATTAAACATTTTTTTGTAGGATTTATGGTTTCTGAGATACCGAGAGTGTCCGTATTCGGTTACTTTGCCCTATAGGGTACCTATAGGTAAGTTACTTAAGTAGCTTTACATTGGGTTAGCAATTGCTAATAGCAACATAAATCTCACCACAATATTAAACTAATTATAATATCTATAGTAATATATATATATATATATATATATATAACTATTAATAATTAAAAACTGCCAGTGTGGCTCAGTTGGATAATGCGTCAAACACACAAGCATTAGGCCCCGAGGCCCGACGGCCGTCCGCACCATTAAAATAGGTCTTAAAATAATATTTAGAAGTCATCTTATATAAGTGTGTATAAATAAATGATAGGCTCTCGTTAAAATCAGTGATGCCTTAACATGCGAGCGGCTTCGAAGGGATATTAGAGCCACATTCGAGTATCAGAGATGTGCGGGAGAATGAAATAGTGCGGTATTTCGTGCGATGTTTGCGATTATTAAATATTAATATTTATTCTGATTTCTCTATTAAGTTCATTTTATGTTATTTATTTCTGAATTCTTTCTTACTAGTGAAATAGCTGGTATTGCTGATTTGAACATGTTGATACATTATACACGACAGACGCGTGTATGATACACTGTGTCCCCTGCAATTGTTATTATATTATAAGCACTAATAATACATCGATGACAGATATTTAATATTTCATAAAATAATGATAATTGTTCAATTTAAAATAACACATTTAATATACTATCTATTTATGGTTATTTATTTAACTATTTCTCCTCTAATTAGTGTCTTAGCATATACTACAATAGGTATTAAGTACAGGTACAATAGGCTTGCCATTGTAGCGGTGATTACAGTATGTCACGTGTCCAATGTCTCGCGGCTGGAGGAAATGTTTAATTTAAATATTATATTAATTACCAATATTTGATATGTATATTATAATATATACTGTATACAGTAACTGAATTAGCTACAACCCTATATATATATACATAAAGTATGTAAGTATGCCTATAGGAAGCTGCGAATAAGCTGAGTCCGTAACTGCGGACATTCGCAAACATCGCGGTGCTTAACGAACGAACAGTTTGACATTAAACACCGCGATTATCTAAACTATTCGCGTGTGTGTGAACACTACATTCAGCACAAGCTTTATATGTTACTGTATGTCTAACACACTCTCTGCATGCCTATACACAGGGCCTGTATTGTAGTGAATTAATGAAGTATACATGCATGCATCTTTAATTCACTGTTATGATGTCACTAACGATGATGTATATAGGTATACATTGTATACATTGTATACTATACAACCATGGTTGCATTATACTCTTGAAACATATACATATACATATACGTATGTCTGTGTATATATATATATATATATATATATATATATATATATATATATATATTTCGAAAATCATATTTAAATACAATATAAAATAAATTAATAAAAATCTGGTCACATTCAGGAATATAATCTTACAATATAAGCTTACTTAAATCATTTGTATAACATTAAATTATACACACGTTATAAAATATCATAATACAATAGACATTAGAATTAGGCCCAATTATAATGTCAATACATAATTAATACCCATTAATAATGAGTGGAGTCGAGATATATAATCACAAAGAGTATACCCTATATATAGAATACGAACTCATTGTTATTATGTAAATTATATAGGACTTACCTACCACAACATGGAGTCGGAGAATCAACACCTGACAATAGGCCTGTAATTAATAAGATAATCCTAAGTAGGTGTGTAAATACGTAATTAAATAATTACTATTACATAATGTGATCGACATATACGATCTTATACATCGAATGCTATACAATATTGTTTACAATAAATGTAATAGGTTTTGAATTTACTTTTCACTATTGACAAATCTGCGACTTGCTTATTGCTAAGTTATGTACACCTAACGATACCTCCCTGATACAACCTACCGAGATAACCTATAGGTATGATTATGAACACAAACGTACCCATAGAAAATCCCATTAGTTAATTAGTTAATACAACACATATGATTTTGTAATCCAATTAATATAAATTTAAAATATTATAGCCATAATGGGGTGGAATCATATTAAAATACTCTATAGTGCATGTTTGTATGCACGTATGTGTGTGTGCATGTATATACACATGCAAACACAGTGCACACCATGTACACTGTACATGTACAATGTGTATGTATACAAAGACTATACGAGACGTGCACCATGGTGCATACTTGCAAGTATAGCCGAATATCACCTAGACTATAATGAATGACCTATGTATGACTTTTGCATGACCTATATGTGTATCGAACATATTCGCCACTATATGATCGATATGGGTGTTATCGTACAGTATACACCGCTTATAGTAAAAACCCGCTTAAAGCTGACTTCGTAGTATTGGTATCTGTTATTGGTATATGTTAGGGGTATCCCACTACGTATCCCACTACCAGTATTTCGAAAAATAATGTCCGGAAATATTTGCTAGAAAGTGATTATCTAGCAAGTTAACTATAATTATAGTGGGATATCTCATTACTTTCCGGTAAGTTGCCTGAAATATAGTAACTTTAAAGGAGGTACATCTTAGTACACATTGTGTGCTATTTTCAATATCTTTAAACGTTATAACCTACTCTAGTATCATTAGTTATAGTATATATATAGCGATATTACATCATTTAGATGTTTAGTCTGGTACCTATAGGTGTCCACCGTAACAGTGACACGTGACATTGTAGTAGTGACGTGTACGTTACGTCATGCGTGACCAATACAGTATCGATATCGTATAGTAACAGTTTATTAATAAATAATAATTAATAATAGAAATTAAGTTTAAAAATGTAATTCTATCTGCAGATAACATTACATGTAATGATATGAATGTATGTTATTTATAATAGTAAAGATTATAATGATGATGATGATGATTATGCTGATTATATTTGTTTATGATGTTAAATATGTAGCTATATTGCTTTAGAGAATACTCTAAATTATTTGGATAAACATTTCTAAACGTTATATGTTAATCTGCACCTATAGACCCCACACTATGGGCCCCCACTATGGACCCCACTGTGTACCCCGTGATATGGGCCCCCACTATAGAACCCGCGATATGGGTACCACGATCTTATTTCTTAGAATACTTATAATTATTAACAATTATACAAGTATACAATTGTATACAATTAAAATGATTGCATATAAATAAGTAACTATATATATAAACATTATTTATATATATATATATATATATATATATTAATGTCGCAATAACAATATGATTATGCCCGATTACATAATAATGTATAATGTTTACATTCATTATATACTTGGCATATCACGACATCTGCATATTGGCTAAAGCATTATAAAGGACATTATAACTACATATGTCCTTGCTATTATATTACGATCAATGATGATACTAATTCAAATGAAGAAATAAAACTTAAATCACCCCCCTATATTCAACATATAACCCCCCTATATAACCATGCACTACAGTTAACGTATGTATTTCATCACGTGACCATTACTATATAAGTAATCGTTCTATAGCTTCTAGCTTCCCGGCTCTACCTTCGCTTATGTTCATTATTACAATATATTATATAGAATATATGTATATGTATACATGTATATTCTAAATAAATATATAATTAAAACAACAACAAAATGAATAGATATTATTTATATATTTTATAATTATTATCATTGAATATATATTTATATATTGTATTTGTAATTAATAATTATGTTTAATGTATATGCCTATTATTCGTAATATGTCCCTATATAATATAAATATAATCTATAAATATAGATTTAAATAATCTAATATATATATATATATATATAATATAATCTATTCAAATTATAATATATATATATATATATATATATATATATATATATATATATTAAATCGAGATAAACATAACACTGTACAATGTAAAATATGCAGTGTGTCATAAATTATGACTCATAATATGGATGAGCAGTATACACGCTAGTAAGAGGTTTACAGGGCTATGCTATCTGTTGTTATTGTTATTGTTATTTTGGTGGAGTCCTTTCATTCCATCCAGTAACTTATAAGTCTATAGATGACGTTTACCATTAAAAAACTAGCTCTAAAGTAACTTCGAAGACGCTCTCGTGTTAAGGCATCCGTGATTTTAACGAGATCCGATTATTTTGTTTACATACTTATATAAGATAACTTCTAAATATTATTGTAATGCATATCTTATGGAACCGGATGAAGTTTGAACCCGCGTCCTACTGAATGTGTGTCCAACGCCTGTTGGTCTAGCAGAGAGTTGCTATGGTTACTTTGGTAATATAGATATAATGATGTTGTTTAATTGATAACCTATTATAAATATATTATACAATTTAATTTACGAAATATAACATAATTTATAGAGTTAAAATAACTTAAATTCGTAACCAAAAGTAAATTCTGTGTTTAATTTTTGAGTGCATTATAATAAATATACACATGTATAATGTGAATTGTATATACACATGAATAAATATTGTACCTATATATAGATTTTTATAAATGGATTTATAAATGATTTTTTTAAGAAATCGTATTTAATTCTACATGAATGATAACAACTTTTTCGATAATTAAAATCAAAAACACGATTTATAAGTTTTACTGTGAAAGGAATCCATTATTATATTTAATAAATATGCATAGTATGCATTGCATACACGTATATGCATGTGAGTGTACTACATTATATGTATATATGTGAGAGTATGCATGTGTGTATATGTGTGTGTGTGTTTGCATATTTGCTTTACAAATTGTGCGAATTGGTTAGCTTAATTAACATATTCAAATTCAAATTTATGTATATATATATAATATAAAGTTTATATTATAAACTATTATTGAAAATGACATATAAACTGTAATAACTACTACATGGCATATCTTTAAGTGTTTTGAAATGCTAATTCAAAGTAAATAATGAATTACACATAACGGGTAAAGTTAGTGATGTAACAATGAAGCCATTGTTTGCTTGATTGTTACATCATCGTGTTGTGATCACGCGATGTGTATATCTATGTGAACTTTATATATATATATATATATATATATATATATATATTATATATATAATATATATATATATATATAAAGTTATTAATACATATGAAGTATTATTAAAAATATAAATATATTCAAATAGTTATTATTATATAACTGTGCGCCTTATACAGCTGTGTGCGGTGTGCGAAGTGGTTATACCGAACACTCACTTGTTCCCTATAGGGTATATGTATACATCACATGACCCCCACCCGACTTCACAGGGTTCTTGTGTTTCTCTTGCGTTTATCGACGGTTAACTTATAATATTATATAAATATATAAATAGAATAGATTATAAATAATAATAATAATAATAATAATAATAATACAAGAAACAAATGTTACTCTGTATTTGTTATTGTCCCGTATACGGGCCTGTGGGCAGATTGTATACAATATATGATTAGTGTATGTTGTTGTTGTTTAATTATGATTTAAAAACATCATTAATAATACTTCTACAATGTGTAATGTTTGAATAATATATATATATATATATTTCTTTACTTTTTCAATACTTCTTTCGTCACCTCAGTAAAATAATAATGTAACTTGTGTTATATATTAACTCATAGGGGATACTTACACTTATAACGAATAAGTACACATTGACCTATATATTTATCGATTAATCTGTATCACAAGTGTATTCACATTTTTTAAGTGAGAAAAAACTCAAATAATAAGTATACCTATATCGTGTTCTATTAATAGAATACTATAGTTCTTAGAGGTCCCCTATCTATACATGTGTACGGTGGCGTTGCCCTTGCTGAATGCATTGCTCATGCATCGGGTTAACAAACAGCCGTACCGTGGTCACATGTCCTGTGTTTGCTATTGTTCGTGTGCATACGTATACGTACCATATGAACACTAGCACACAATAGCACACACTAGCACACACTAGCACACACTAGCACACAATAGCACACAATAGCACACAATATCACACACACACAGGGTAAGGTACGGCTGATAACCTTGTTTGTTCATGCATAGCAAGTGCAACACAACCGTATCTATATGTATGTGTGCGTGTGTGTGGGTATTTGTGCGTGTGTGTGGGTATTTGTGTGTGTGTGTGAATACAATATATGGTTCGACATTATTGTTTTGATCGATTTTTGTTAGCATTTCAGTTATCTGTTATAATCAACCACCCCACCCCTATAACCCTATATCTCGCATAGATAAGCACGTGTATCAGTTCAATAACGAATATGCTATAGTACTATAGTAGTACTATAGTACTACTATAGTGCCACGTTTACACATCATAACAACCCCCGAGTATATTATAGTAACGTCACAGATAAAGAACTATTACGTAAGAGGTACAGGGTTTCCTATTGTTTCATCAGCGATTACAATTATGTCCATAATATACATATATATTGAATAAGTATGGTAGGGGATATACATAGATTTATGAATAATTATGAGCTTTATTATAAGGTATATCTTTTGTTAAATGTAAGAAATGGGGAATATTGATAAGATGGGATAATGTCATGATTCCTAATGTAGATGTTATGAGTGATGCCAAGATAGGATAACAGAATGCGATAGAGGGGGCCATGTCTTA